>VFSE01000259.1:0-22473 GCA_010157825.1 Vickermania ingenoplastis | reverse complement strand
TGTCGGCGACGGGAAAGACTGGCGGCTCTGGGCCGGCGACGGCACTGATGTCGGTAGCAGAGCCCGGCGGGGGCGGGGGGGACGGCGAAGGAAGAAGGAGGGTGGCGCCTCCAGTCGGCGCCGCTGTTTGTCCGGCTGGTCTGCATCATCGCCGTACGGCTTCCGGCGGCAGGCGGAAAGAGTCGACCAGCTCGACCCCGGTGCGAGCCAGCGCCATACCCAGGGGAGCAGACCGCTCGGCTGCGGCAGTCCCTCGTCCTCGCTTGAGCCATCCACTAGGGCTTGTTGCCCCATTCGCCGGGACCAGCCGGGTAGGAATCGACCTGGACTCCAGTTCCTGAATTTCGGCGAGGCTGTAGTGGCCGCAGCAGCACGGCGATGCTCCTTTTCGGCGTTGGGGGGCTTGAGGCCGTACGTCTTCTGTAGGGCTGCGAGGGCGTCGAAAGACTCTGCATCCCTCGCCGATCCCCGCCCCCCCACTCTCTCACGAACGGACGACAGCAGCGTGGGCCCAACCCCAAGCCCCTGTGATCCCCCCAGCGCGGTTCCACTCGCACCTACTGCCTGCGGCCGTGGCACAGTGGTAGTAGAGTCCGTAGCACCAGCAGTCCCGCACGGTTCCCCCTGCTCCGTCTTTGGGGGCGGAATCATGGCGTCGAACACTTCAAAGCACGACGTCTCGTCTATGACGACCGCATCTCCGCGTGCGGCGGCGGACTCAGCCGCGCGCCAGTCCATCTTTCGTGCGTACCACGAGAGATTAGAACACATCACAAACCAGAGTCTCTCGCTGATGCGCCAGCGGGCGTTGGCCCGCCGTAGCTCCTCCTCCACGGTGAGATCATGCCTAGGCACGAGGTCAGCCCCCGGGTCCGCGCGTTGTGGGGGATCTTTATCTTTCTTGTTTTGAGTGAGTTGCGGTGTATGGGACAGAGGAAGGTACCCTCGAGGCTCCGTACCACGCCTGGGGTCCGCCGTCTTGGTTGCCCGCAGGCGGAGCATCAGTTCCTTGGGCATGAAGGTCTTGCGGCAGTCTTCTGCATCCTCTGCCCCGAGGCGGAAGGCGCGGATAGGAGAGATCCGAAAGCCGTGTGCGGCCGCGGACCCGTCCCGCTCTGCACCGCGTGTGCCACCAGGGGTTGCAGAGCGGCGCTCCAGCCCGCTGCACTTCCGCCGCAGTGAGAGGGCGCTGCTGAGAGCCACCGCGGCCTCCGCTGCAGCTGGCTCTGTGAAAGTAACGGCCAGCACAACTCCGGGGTACAGCCGCAGCAGCCGCGGAGGCGGCTTGACGGGAACCGGTGAGCGGCCCTCACAGGTCCGCAGCGTTGCTGCAGGCAGCGTATTAACTTCTGTACCTGCCCGAGGAGGCGAGGGGAGTCCCACAGACCCACTACGATGACCGTGCATGCCTCTATAGATTCGGAGGAGGAGGTGGAGGAAGGTGCCCTCTGCCACCGCCGCAGGTCGTTCTGACCTGGCCATAGCAGGCATCGATGGTGCCTGAAAGGGGCCCCACTCATGGCGTGATCACGTAGAATGCACGATGTACTGGGACTCGATGGCAAGTGGTGGTGCAGCAGGCACCTGTGGGTTGGGAGCCGTGCGTTGTGGCGGCGCACAAGGAAGCGCGCCGAAAAGGAAGACTCTTGAGGAAGTTACAACTAGACAATTCGCACCGCCCAGGAGACCTCTAAGAGTGTTCGAGCAGAGTTTTTAAATGTCGCGCTAGGCACAGGTTACAACTAGTAGTCCTAGTTCACCTCAGATACAATTTCAACAAGTGTTGGAAAGAGGTGGAAAAGTAAAGAATAGAGATGGAAGAGAAATCGGATATATGTCGCAACAGATGTTTCCAGGAAACCATTCCTTGTGCTGTACAGCAAGACGATAGTGTTTAGAGGCTCTCTTGCTTGTCTGTGAGCAGTGTAGCGTTGTTGTTGTCTTTGCCTTCGGAAGGGGGTCTGGAATATACAAGGTGGTTGTTGGCACTTAACAGAAATAGTGCCGAGAAATAGCGACCGTCACCCACGTCAAAGGCCGCCGCAACGGCCCGCCTGCTCGCGCTCGTGGCTCCGGTGGGCCTCCGCGTTGCGGGGGGTTGCCGCGTCGTGAACGGGGAGCGGCATGTGAGGGATCAGCCCGCGTGTGGGCCTCCTGGGACTGGGAGGGTTCACTGTCCTTCGTCAACGAAAGAAACGGGAAGAGTGTCGCAACGCTGGTAAAAACAATACAATAACAATAACAAAAAAAAACGCAAATAATAATAATAATAATATAAACGAACACACAAAGGAAAGAAAAGAAAGGAAATAGGAGTGATTTCTATCGCACAGCGCTGGAACCCTAAGAGAGAAGTGAAAGGCGTGAAATACGTTGTACAACTGGACAGCACTGGCTCATAGGGAGGGAGGGACGACCGAGGGGCGAACGCGTAACGACTCATTATTGGGGTTCTCCCGGCACCGCCTCCTTCTGACATCTGGCAGTGAGCCGCGGCGTATGCAGGGCTACAGCTGGGTCGAGAAGAGCGACATGTTGCTGTCAGAGGACCCTAGTCTCGTTACTCCCTTTGAGGGTGTTTGGCTCTGTTCTGAGCCTGGATGCGATTCACTTCCGCCAGCCACTGCGCAATGGCGTTGGATTCGGGCCTCAGTATCTCCTGCTCCAGCAGCTCTATCCATCCGAGTCGCTCACTGGGGTCTCGCTTCAAGCAGCCGAGCAGGAACGTTTTGACGGGAGTAATAGTGCAGGAGAAGGAAGGGCTCTCTTTCATATCTCGGAAGAATTCGCTGAGCTCGACGTAATTCATGTTGCGTTGAGGCAACTCCACAGAGAGGACATCTGCCGCAATGCAGCCAACGGACCACACGTCACACTCTTTGCCGTAGGTGTTGCCCAGCAGCACTTCTGGCGCCATGTACCCAAAGGTTCCCTCCATCGCGGCAAAATTCTCTTTGCGCAGGCCTGCGGATCCAAAGTCGATGAGGCGCACCGATCCATCATCGTGAAACAAGATGTTGTCCGGCTTGAGGTCGCGGTGGATAATAAGTTTTACCTGCAGGAACGCCACAGCGCTGATGATCTCGGTGAGGATCTGCTTGATCCGCGGGGCCGTCAGCGTTGCACGGCTCTTGGTCAGAAGATGAGTCAGCGTACCGCCGCCGCAGCGCTCCATAAAGATGGACAAGATGTGCCCGGCAATCTCCGTGTACATGTACCTCACAATGTTCGGGTGCACCACCCTGGATAAGAGTTCCGCCTCCTCGACACCCGCAACCAACCTCGGGTCCGGATCGTCGCTGTCCCTGGAGTCATCATCACTATCACCGCCTCGGTCCCCACCGAACTCCACTCGCTTCACAGCGCAGCGGGTACCCGTCTCTTCTAGTACGGCCTCGAAGACAGAAGCGAATGCCCCGTTTCCCAGTCGACTGCCGAGAATGTAAGGCGGAACATACGAGTGCAAAATAACTTTCTTTAAATTGCGGTCAGACACGCGCTGGTAGATGCGCGAGGAGAGAACGTCCGACAGCGGCAGCGATAGGCATGTGTTCGCTGGCGGTTGTGGCTCGTCCACCAGTGTTAGAGTGGGAAGCGCATCCTTGCGACCTCTAGAGAAGGAGGCGGTGGACGGCACGGCGCCGATACCGACGCCGTCCCCGCTTGGGAGCGCGGAGACGCCGTGGTGGTCGCCAGTGCTGGAATTGCTGCTGCTCTTGCTCATGCGGTAGAAGTACACCGCACGTCGTTCGATCTCCAGCCACCGGGAGAACACTGTGCGCCACTTTCGACTCGAGGTCCACATCTCCAACGGGAGCGCCAACAAGCAGAACTTGTTTGCACCCTGATGGAAGCCCTCGTCCAGCAATCCAACACTGTCGTACTCCCGCACGACAAAGCCGCGCCGCTGCAGAGCGGAGATGAAGGCATCGTAGTGTCGCTGTTCAAGCGGCGGAGAGTTGTTCCAAGGTCTATCGGGCTGGGCTCCTCGGCGCCCGCCTTCCTTTCTCCTTCCGGTATGAGATGGGCGGGCTTCACCACCAGAGCAGCCACCCTCTGCCCAATCCAGATGTGTTGCCGGTAGTGCTGCGACTCAGAAGATACCGTTTGGACTCTGAGCGCTTCAACCGCCGCTCCTCGACCACGTCGGACCCCGCCGCATCGCTGTTCTCTTGCGGGCCTCCTCTTTCCTCCGTGAGCATCACCACCGGCTTAGATCTGCTGTGCGTTAAGCTGTAGTTATGCAGTGACGAATTGCCAAGCTTCGGTTTGTCGGTGGCTGGGCCCCGAAAAGGATAAGTCCTGGGCCTCGGCAATGAGGGGGTTGTCGACCGAGGCGTTGGGAAGCCCAACCACGCCAAAGCCCCCGTTGCGATCCGGAATCGCAGTGGCGCTGTTGAGAAACAAGTGATTCAATGTCTCCGACTCTGTCCCCATCACGCCGTGGGAATCGCCCTGCTCGGAATCCCCCGCTTCTCCGCTATTGCTGAATACCGTGAGAAAGCTGTGATGAGACGCGTTTCGATTGTGGCTAAAGTTCCCTCGTCCATGTCCTTCTGGATATGTATGGTGGCTATTCCCCTCCACCCCTGTATCTTGAGGCAGACCACTGTCGATGTACTCTACTCTGTCTTCGTCCTCTCCACCAGTAAAGTATGTCTCCAATTGTGTAGCCGAGCGAGCATCTTCTCGAAAAAAAGTTGATGCTGCATCAGCAAAGGAGTTATGGGATAGCGTGATGATGCTAAGCAGGGTGATACAGGTCGTCAGCAACAGCGCCAGTAGGAGCAGAACAATGTGAATAGCAAGTGCGATTTTGTTCGCTAGGAGATACCCTATAATGATAAGGGCTGCAAGAGAAGCCCCATTCCCACTAGGGATCCACCAACAATTCTTCTGTTGTGAACACTCCTATCCACCGCCACAGCTTATACAGCCGCGTGAACCGCACATCGCTAACGTCATTGTCTGATATGGCACGCAGCAGTGTCATAGAGGCCTCCTGAAACTCGTGTGAGTTGTATCCCACTTTCCATGAGTCGCACAGATTCTTCACCAGTTGTTTGTGGTTTGGGTTTTCCCATGTAGTAAAGAGCGATGACAACAGAACTCCATCCACCTCATATATCGAATGTGATATCCGGGACACTAAGCAGCTCAGCGCCTCCTCCATAATGGTGGCCTCCGAACGGTCCTCACATGTCCGTTCTTGTAACTCGTGAAACTGGATAAGGTAAGTAAAGAGATCAAAAAGTACGGGGATCTGAATCCACTCGTTCTTGTCCACTCTATAGCTCCAAGATTTAAGGTTTTCAGGGGGGTGGTACACGGATATTCGCCTTGAAGGTGCAGCAGTCTTTGGTAGTGTCGGGGAGGCGCACAGCCGAGAATTAGACATCATCGATGCACGTCGGACGAGTGAGTTTCCGCTGGGCTGCGATGCGGCAATGAATTGGGGCTTTCATTAAGGCTATGCTGTACGGGAGAGAAACCAGGAATGCTGGACATTCGCCGCAGAGGATTAGCCGGAGGATATACAGATGTAGAAAATCGTCGTGCTCCTATCATTCGATCCTTTGAGAAAGGTGACAAGCTAGACGGAACAGGAACGGTTGCTGGCCCACTTGCCGGAGGGATTTGAGGATCGCACGGCGGGGGTAAGGCGAGGGCTGGTCCACTCGCCGGAGGAATTCGAGGTTCGCACGGCGGGGCGGTTAGCGCGTTTGGTGCCTTTATGGGCATCTCAGGCGTTTGTGTTCGAGGAATATCAGAAGCTTCACGCAGTGGTGGAGTATCCTTCCGGCTGTTTAGAAGGTCCGCTGGATCCTCCCCAGCTTTTGAAAAGGAAATGCTAAACCCGTTCGGCCGAAAGCTCTCACTAGCGCCGTGCATCAACGTGGAAAACTCAAACTCTGTGCTTTCCTTCCGGCTTTCATTCACACATGGGAAATTCTCTTCTGATTGGGATACTGGGCGAACGTGTGGAGCGCACTCACCACCCCCAGTATTCCTGCTCCCCTGAGACAAAGGTCTGCCTAAAGGCATCGCTCCAGAGGTACTACTGGTAAGGGATCGGGGAGCACTTCCACTAGGAGGAAGAGGCCATGAACTATCCACCCGTCTTCGTCAACTTTTCGAGCACCGTCTCCCGCAGCACATATTACAGTTCCAGCAGCAGTACCACTGCTGTTAGGGCTAAAGGGGCTATGAGGGGAGTAAGAGTACGGAGAAATCTGGCCTGAAGCAATAATTTGAGACATCTTTTTTCCGCCAGGTTTACTACGAGGAGAAGAAACTACAATAGGTGCTCTTGATGGAGCAGCTGGAGGAGCAGGCAGTGGAATAGAAGGGCACTCTCGTCCATGAGCCGAGCGCGGCGTATAACCTTGTGCTAAAAATTCACTACCTCTACCTGAACTTGACAATTTCTGACGAGGAGATGTTGCATCTGTTTGACTAAGGCGCTGTGATATCCGCTCCTGTGACGATGATGATTTTAAGCTACTTTCTTTCGAATTGGGTTCATTCAGTCCCGTATCAGCAGATGTTCTAAAATTATTATTTGTCATTGGAGATATAGAGGTTGTTAAGAAAGAAAGACGCGACTCTCTCTTTGATTCCGCTGTATTCGGTTCAGTTAACGTTTTGCAAAGCACTGGGAATGAACTTCTATTTGCTTTCGGGCTCAATAAGTATCCGTTAGGATAGACAACAACAGATGCAGAAGGCACACTAGAATTTATATTGCTATACGTGGCTGCCAATTCAGCTTTTCTCGCAATTGTATTTTCCTCCACTCGCGATTTCGTAAACAAACTTTGATCCGCTACTTGAGGAGCTTGAAATGACATTCTCTAAAAGCCTCAATCGGCATTAAATCCAACGATGCAAACACAATTGACAGGAAGCAACATTAAAACAAGAGATCATTTCACCACGACAGCAATAAGAGTAGGAAGCCAGGCTAGATTCAATAATTAACTATTCTATTGGAATTTTTTGTTTTATTCATTTAAATTAGGAACGATTACTCAGACTCTTCTATCACTCTTGGAAAAGGAAAAAAATAATCAGGAACAGAAAAAATTTCTCGAGCAAATATTTATCATTTAAGTATTTAAAATAATTAATAATATTTACTAAATTAATATGAAGTACAGCACTAAACTCGCTACCATTCGAATAAATTTCACCTGTGTTGAAAAGGGTAAACCATGACCCCAACACAAAAAAGCATGAAACAACCAAATCTCTTCTCTTCTCGTAATACTTTATCTCACACACAAAAAAAAGAAAACTATCGACCGCGGCGAACATAGCTAATGACCAACAAAAATAATAATAATAAACATAATCTTGACTTTAAGTGAAATTTCATTGTTTGCAAAAAAACTAAATTTTAATAGTCCATTCATACTATAGGAGAAACAAATAGCGACACAACGAATTAATATACTTATTATAATTTCAAAAAAAAAAAGAACAGACAACTTTTTTTTAAAAAAAAGGTAACAAAAAGATAACAATTTAAATAATTTATATCAAAAAAATAATATATTTGCATCCTATAAATATTCATCGTTGATTAAAAGAAAAAAATCAACAATGTATTGAAATAAAAATTTCGTACGAAAAATTATCAAGTTATTTCACAACAGTGTATTATTTTGCTCTGAATCTAGTTAGACACTAATTGAAAGCACAAGAAAAATTACATGAAAAAGCGGCAATATAGATGTATAGCACCTAATACATAATATCATTGCACATTAATAATAATATATTAATAATAATATCATTACATAATATCATATTCCAAGATAATTGATATCTTCAGTAACAAAATAAGATATTATTATTATTATTATTATTATTATTATTATTATTATTATTATTATTATTATTATTATATACAGGATGGGATTCTTTTCCTGTATCACAACAACTAATATATGTTGTTATTATAACATTAGGAGGAAAAATTGTAAAAGCAATTGTAGAAGTAATTAAATAATAATAATAATAATAATAAACGGCAGATACATTCACAGATGGTAAAAGGAAACGCCTTACAAAGAGAAGACAAGAAAGACCAAATGTAACTCTATTCTACCATCTACTTCCAGATACTAAATCATAATTAAAATCAACACATGATTTAGTTTGCCTGAAAAGAATAAAAACAACCACGTTCGAAGCCATGTGAAAAATAATACTAGTAACAATAATAATAATAATAATAATAAAACATAATCACAAAAACAAATTTAATTAAGGCTAAATATTGCTTTAATTACTATTATTATTACTATTGTTATTTTTGTTGCAGTTGATATTAATATTATTATTTCTTAAAGAAAATCGTAATTTAACATTAAAGTTTAACTTTAATATAAAAAAAAAAATTATTCTTGGCTTTACTCTTAATTATTATTATTTTCTACATTTATTTATTTGATAAGTAGAGCACCTCTTTTTCTTCCCCCCTTTTTTTTTTCTTTTTCGAAAGGTTGTAAGTTTGTAATAAGTTTATCTTCTCGGTAGCTGAAGAAAAGGGCAACAAAACATATAAATTAAGACAAAAAATCACTTATTCTGATTTCTTTATTTATTTTTTGTTACTATTATTTTTTGTTTTTGAGTAGCCGTAAATAGTGGCATCGAAGGCGCATTTCTTTCTTCTTATTATTTAAATTGCTTTGTATTTTTCTCAGACAAATTAAATATTTTTTTTTTGTTCTTTGAGCAATATTAATACTCGTTAATTCACATATTTTGTTTTTCCCGAGATGCAAAAAATTGTGTTTAAAAATAATAAATAATAAATAAATGAATAAAACAAAAACCAAACAAACAAACAAGCAAACAAACAAACAAACAAAGAACAGAACAAAAGAAACAACAACTCAAAAAAAAAAATGAGAATAATAAAAAGTAATAATAATAAATAATACCTTATACAAAGACAAAATAATAATAATAATAATAATAATAATAATAATAATAATAATAATAATCGATAGATAAATTAGAAAAGGGAAACTATTTGGAAGGAACAATAAGCACCGGAGAAAAAAAAAGTCCACACAACACAGAGAATATATTACCGTTGCTAGTACTTCCTTTAACACATCGACATTCTATATTTTTCAAGTTCAACACTAAGCAAATATTGGCTTCAGATACACTACACTTTCATTATTATTACGGTCAAATAATATTCCCCAAAATAATACACTATGTTATATTGTATGTTTATATTGTATTTTATAAACGCGGTATAAACATATTTCCCGCGATTTTAAAAAGCGCGAGGAGGTTTGGGCATTGGCAAAATGCCAGCGCAGACTGGCGCCCGCTGGGCTTTTTCATCAAAGGCGGTGGGGGGAACGTAAAAACGCCGAGGCCGCCAGTGGCCAGGGAGAGAAGGATGCAGGAGCACCTTAATGCGCCTAGCCCCGGCCCTCGGCAACCCCCCCCCCATCCCCGCCCTAGGCCAAAACCGCACCCGTTTCAAAACGAACGCAACGAACTCTCGGAAGTAACGAAGGCACAGGCGCAACTAATCAGGGCTCTTCATGCCTACTGGAAGAGTCCTCCTTTGACTGCGGCCTCATTAACTATATACCCCACCCAGCTGTTTGGATTATATCTCCAGCCAGGCTGACGTGTCTATCTTTCGTTTCTCTTCCTTTACTCTGCGCCATATGCCCCACATATACGACCATCACTGGCGCAGAGGGCCCTTGCCATAGGATGAATCGCAAACAGAAGGCCATGGTCACGAAGTAAGTACCCTGAGGTACCATTCCTACTACACACGCGTTGCTTACTTGCACGGTCGCCACCTCGGTCTGCGATCTCCCGCACAAAGACAGGGAAAAAAAAAAAAAACTTTAAAACTCCCCTGCCAGCTTCCCCCCCCCACCAGGGCATGAAGCGAGAGCCGCGACAAAGCGAACACCCTCAAAATTACGACGGGCGCATGATAAAAAATAATTATGGCATCCTAGAAATTATTGTGCCCCCCACGCAACATTCGACCCCGGAGCGCGCACCCCATTCCTGAGTTTGGCTGAGGGAAACGAAGTATTACAATGTCTCAGGAACGATACGTTTCTCTTGTTTTCTTGTGTTGCCTACTTGTGCTGCTAAGATGGTTTTCTATCACCTTTTCTCCTTGTTTCCCCTTTACGTGATAACCCATAGCCTCAAGATCTTCAGCCCCCAGCTGCAGAGTTCAAAAAAAAAAAATGGACATTTCGACAGCGTATGCGACGATCAAAACGCTGGCTGCGGCATTGGCTGCAGGATCTTTGGCGGCGGAGCAGCACAAGGCTCAGGTGCAGAATATCCTTTTCTTTTTTTTTTTTTTTTTTTGAATATCCTGGCAGGTATCCGTCAGGATGCCCCAACGCAGCCGATCGTGGCGTCGATCGACTTCGCGCCTTTCGCGGAGCTGATGCCCAGGCAGATCGCGACCCAGAACGCACCTTGGATGGGGGTTATGGCCACCCACAAGGCGTCGCACGAGGCGCCCTTCAAGGACGCAAGGGCAGCAGAGCTGGATTTTTTTTTTAATTTTTTTTTTTGAGGCCGCAGTCAAAGGGAGGACTCCTTCCAGTAGGCATGGGGATCTGGGGCATCTCGTGCCTCGCCCTCGGCACCCCAGGCGCCCTCCATATCTACGATGGGAAAACCGCAGCGGCCAAACTTGAGTCCACGGCAGGGGTCCGTCACGGGATGGTACTCGGGCCAGTGCTTTTTGCACAAGGGCTACAAGAGGCGCTACGCCCCATCATGGACCGCCACCCCCAGGCGAAGCTCGCCGCGTATCTCGACGACATCACCCTGGTGGGTCGCGATGCGGACGTCCAGGACGCCCTCGATGCTCTGCACCCAGCGCTTCGTAGTTTCGGCTATGGGGTGAACGCGCTCAAGAGCGTCGCGATCCAGCGGCCCGAGTCCCAACAGCTCTTCGTCGGAAGCGAAGCGATTCCCGTGGAAATGGGGGTCGCAAAGATATTGGGAGCAGCGCTCATTGTCGACGACGCGGAGGTGGACATCACGCCGTGGTTGTTACAGAGGGTCAAGAAACAGGACCCGTTCCTCGACTTCCTGGCGGGACAGGGCTTGTCTGCACTTTTTTTTTTTTTTTTTTTTTTGTCCCTGTCTTTGTGCGGGAGAGATCGCAGACCGAGGTGGCGACCGTGCAAGTAAGCAACGCGTGTGTAGTAGGAATGGTACCTCAGGGTTCTTACTTCGTGACCATGGCCTTCTGTTTGCGATTCATCCTATGGCAAGGGCCCTCTGCGCCAGTGATGGTCTTATATGTGGGGTTTATGGCGCAGAGTAAAGGAAGAGAAACGAAAGATAGACACGTCAGCCTGGCTGGAGATATAATCCAAACAGCTGGGTGGGTATATAGTTAATGAGGCCGCAGTCAAAGGGAGGACTCCTTCCAGTAGGCATGAAGAGCCCTGATTAATTGCGCCTGTGCCTTCGTTACTTCCGAGAGTTCGTTGCTTCGCTCCTTGGTTTCTTCGTGGCACTTTCTTCATTGCGTTTTCTGGGTTTTGTTTCAGCTTTGTTACCGGTGGGATTTCCTGCGTTTGATTTCTTTTCATGTGGTGTCGGATTCTGGAAAGGTAGAAAGTGAGAGCTGTGAAAACTACGAGTTTGGTATTTTGGGATGCCTTGGAGTCGGGGGACGGGTGATGTCGTTGCTATTCATGTGTGTCCTTGTTTCCTTGTGGCACGAGGTTTGGTAACGTTTTCGTATGGTGTTTCTTTTCTTTCGGTTCTTTCTCTTCCTCCAGGGCGTTCTTTCACAACAAGATGGCCTTATGTTATATAGATTTGGAAAAGTTATTGATATGTGGGAGAGATGTATAAAAGTTGTGTATAGGTGTGTTGCGGTTGTGGCTGGCACTGCCTCATGGACTCCTCAAGTGTTAGATGTTCGAGTACTTTGGGAATGGGTGGCTGTGTCCGCGTTAGTGGAACTCCTCTCCTGCGTGGAAACTACGGTTTCCGTCCACCACTCCTCTGACGAGCCGGTAGTTGGTCTCGTGCAATGTTTGGGCGATCTTTGCCATAAGATCGTCCAGCGCTGTGCCACAGTCCCGTTGGTCGGGTCTGGCCTGCGCGATTGCACGGAGCCATCTCCGTGACTCGTCGTGAATGCGGCCTGTTGCCTCGAGAATAAGGGGTGTGAACAGGACCCCTTGGCGCTCCATGGTGGCGCCGTACTTCCTCATCTTCTCGTCGAAGGCGGCGTTCATGGCCCCTTGTTCGAACCGCTGGCGCGTGGCCCCGGGTAAGTGACCCGCACGTCCGTCCCGAATACTCGGCCGTACGTGGTGATGAGGACGTCGATCCTCGTCGCGTTCGATGTGGAGGCTGCTGGCTCCCGTTGGACCTCGAAGCCCAGACTCTGCGCCCAGTGCGCCACAACCTTCGCTAGCTCGTCGTGGCGGTGAAGTCTTGCTTTCGATGATGGCTGGCTGCACGTGTGGACGTGGGCATTTGTCGCTGGCGCACCGCAGACACACTTGTTGCCAGGGAAGGCCTCGATCTGCAGGCGGTGTTTCAGATAGAACCTGAATGCATCGTCTGATATTTCGACCTTAGGGTCGGCCAGCACTCGGTTCGCACCAGGGTTCTTGTGGACTCGTACGAGGT
Organism: Vickermania ingenoplastis; assembly: GCA_010157825.1. Lineage (NCBI taxonomy): Eukaryota > Euglenozoa > Kinetoplastea > Trypanosomatida > Trypanosomatidae > Vickermania > Vickermania ingenoplastis. The sequence goes on along the minus strand of VFSE01000259.1, from coordinate 9,789 downwards.
TCCTCGCAGGCTCCGTGAGGAGTGTATTGAGGGAGGTAACCTTGTCCTTGTCCGCTTTCATCGTGGTGTTGTGCTGGTCGCCCTTCTGGCCTACGCCGTCACGTGCGTAGCAGGCGATCTCGGCCTGCCGCCGCAGCCCTAGGCCACCGTGGCGCAGGGCAATTCCCTCAGCGCTTTTGCCGTGTCTGGGAGGGACGGGGCCTGGAGCACGCGCAGGAGTGTCTCTTCGACCTTGTCGTCGAAGTAGAGGGCGGCGGGGAGGAGGTGCTGGGGGTCGTGCGTGCGGAGGAGGTGCTGCATGCGAGGGAGCCCCGAGGCACGCAGCAGGATGAGCTTCGACTGTGCAGACAAGCCCTGTCCCGCCAGGAAGTCGAAGAACGGGTCCTGTTTCTTGACCCTCTGTAACAACCACGGCGTGATGTCCACCTCCGCGTCGTCGACACTGAACGCTGCTCCCAGTATCTTTGCGACCCCCATTTCCACGGGAATCGCTTCGCCTCCGACGAAGAGCTGTTGGGCCTCGGGCCGCTGGATCGCGACGCTCTTGAGCGCGTTCACCTCATAGCCGAAACTACGAAGCGCTGGATGCAGAGCATAGAGGGCGTCCTGAACGTCCGCATCGCGACCCACCAGGGTGATGTCGTCGAGATACGCGACGAGCTTCACCTGGGGGTGGCGGTCCATGATGGGGCGTAGCACCTCGTGTAGCCCTTGTGCAAACAGCACTGGCCCGAGTACCATCCCCTGGCGGACCCCTGCCGTGGACTCCAGCTTGACCGCTGCGGTGTCCCCATCGTAGACATGGAGGACGCCTGGGGTGCCGAGGGCGAGGCACGAGATGCCCCAGATCCTCCGGAGGTGTTCGTCGGCGAACGTCGCCTCGAGTATCTTACGACGGCTTACCGCGTTGTAAGCGTTCTTGCCGTCGAGCGCGACCACGACGTTTCGGGGGTCAGAGGTCCTCGCTTGCCGGATCTGTTTGACGGCCACGGCCGCATCTCCCCAGACCCCGTGCTGGTAGTCCTTGAACTTCCGGCGGGCCGCCAGGTCCAGCTTACGGAACGCGACAATTGATGGGAGCTTCATCCACACACTCTCCGGCGTGATCGGCCGCACGTTTCCGGCGTCGTCCTTCTTAAGAGGGAGTACCGCGGACGCTCGGATGCGTGTGGCGAAGCTGGGGGAGACCTTGCAATTGATGATGTCTTGTACCAGAATTGCGAGGTCCTCTAGGAGGTCCTTGTGTTGCAGTACTGGCATGAGGAGCTCACGCGTCCACCCGTCAATCCCTGGGCTGGCTCCTCTCGACATCCGACGACGGATGGCGATGGCGACATCCGCCGGTGTGAGGGTAAGGTGAGTGTCGACTTCGGGGGGCCGGGGGAAATCCGTTTGGTCTTCTTCCGGGTGGAGTGCGCGCAGCGGAGCCTCGGCGGTGGCCGCGGGGAGCATCGGTGCCTGCTTCTGCTCTCCTGCTCTGGCGGCCTTTCCAAGGGCCCCTACGTGTAGGAATCGCATCACCCTTGCGATGGTTCGTCGTTTCTCCCGCGCCTTTTGTTTGTCGGTGGCCTGCTGCGGGCCCAGGCTGGAGACGGAGGATGCCGCGTCCCATTCGTCGTCGTCATCGTCCGTGCCTGTGACGCTTGTGGCTGCGGACGGCGCTTCCTGTGGGCGGTCTGGTGGGGCATGACGAGGAGTTGCGGTGCGGTCTCTGGCGTCGTCCTCCTGGGGCCCTCTCCGAGTTCTCGTCTTCGCCTCTCGGCTTTGGTTGGAGATACAGCCGTGGTAGGTCAAGCAGGCGGAGTTGGGCGTCGTGTCTGTGCGCCTCATCCATCGCCCCGTAACCTGTGAGCGCCGTCCTGATCTTCTGAATCCAGGTTCTGAATTCAGAGCGGTGAAGGATACGGAGCGTGCGTGGTCGGACCCTCAACCAAGCCTTGTCTTGTTCGGAGGGGGGCTTGAGAAAATCCATAGTTGGGGGAGGTGGAGGCGGGGCCCTTTGTGCGAAGTCTTGCAGGCACGTGAGTTGGCCTTGCGGTAGGTGGCATCGGCGACGGTGTGACGTACGGGCCGCGGATGTGCCGCTGAGGACCTCATGGCACGGAAGGCACTGACAGAGGTTAAAGTCAACCAGTTGTTCTTTGTCGAGGCCAAAACCCGGGTGCTGTGCGGCAAGGTGCGTGGTGAGGTCTACCATGCGACTGCGTCCTGAGAAGGTGTGACCACACCCCAATTTGGGGCAATGGGCCGTGTGCCAGAGGGATGCCACCGGTACAGGGTGGACCGGGTAGAAAGTGGCGTTTGTCCAGGCCCACTTGGCTTCCTCTTCTCGCGTTGTTGGTCGGTGACCGGACGGTGTTTGTGGGTACAGGATGGGGCCGTCCTCTGTGTGCGGCTCGGGGTGGCGATGCTGGTGCTCCTCATCGGACTCCTGGTGGTGTTGCTGGGGGGCGCGGGGAGCTTTGGGCATTCGCTACCCGTGTCACTTCGTCTGGTGCGTGGATCTCCGGTGAGAGCTGAGGAGGTGCGTGGGCCTCCTCCTCCTCGACGCCCTGGGTGGGTTCACGGGCAGGCTCTTTATCCCAATGCAAGTACGCCAACGGGATGTTGAGACGTTTGTATTCCGAGGGCCGAGGGGGTGACGGCAGGGCTTCCTCATTCTCCGGTGTGTTTCGTGGGCCGCAGGAGTGATCTCGTTTGTGCTGTCTGGATGGCGAGCGGCGGATAGGGGCTACGCTGGCCGTTGCTGCCCGTCGCGCCTCCCTTCTCCGTCTCTGCCTTTCGAGGGTGGTACGTCGGTCGTGTCGGACGCGGTCCAAAGGCGGCGGACGCCTCCTGGTGATCGGCCGTCTCTCTGGGGTGTCGTCAGGTTCCTGTGGCACCTGCTCCCTTCCGTCGGGATGGGATACGGAGGGGCCGCTCGCACGAGTGTGCGTCTCGTCCGTCGGATGTGGGGGTCGCTGGGCCGCCAGGTCCTCTACCGCCGCATCAAGGATGTCGCAGAACCGGGCCTGCAGGATCCTTCGTGCATCGCGTTCCTCCTCCTCTAGCCTGTCCGCCTCTTCGAACCGCACCCTGATCCCGGGGATGGGTGGGTATGGGAGTTGCGATGTGGGTAGCGTTGGCTGCGCACTGCTGAGTTCGGCTGACTCGCCTTGGCCCACCGCCTCCTCCCCTGGGCCGTTTTGTTGGAGTGTTTGGTGTGTCCCATCGCCAAGGAAGGGATCCAGCGGGTCGTCGCCTTCCTCTTGTCCGTCGGAACGGCCGATGGAGAGTGGCGTCGCACCCCCTGTGTCCTCCAGCGGAGGGAGGAAGCATGAAGAGGCTTCGCCCTCTCCACCGGGCCTGGGATCGTGTGTTGTGCTGCGGGGGTCTCTGGGTGGTCGCGGGGGTGGGCTGTCCTTTTCAGCGGTAGGCATCGATTGCGACCCTGGTTCTTCGGAAGATGAGGAAGGTTCGGGAGGGTGTGCGCCCACGCCTTCTGATCGCCGTCCCGTACGTGGTTTGGTGTCCACGAGTTTCCCATGCCATCTTTGGCTCTTCCGGCCAAGGGGGTACTCCTCGGCGTGGGGGTCGCGTGGGACCACAAACTGGGCGGTCGGAGGGGGACAATCCTCTTCACAGCAGGATGATCGCCAGTGGGCCGGCGCTGCTGCAGAGAAGCCATCCATCAAGCTCCGTATAAGGTCGAGGATCTGCTCCTCCCATGACTGGCGCTGAGAGCGTTCTGCTCGGAAGAGTTCCTCGTGCGTTTCGATTTTGACCGTCGCCGCCATTCTGGTATTGTGAGATGGGAAGACGGGGTGGAGGCTGACAGGGGTACAGGGTTACCGTATATAACAAAGTTGGGTGCAGGGTGTGCTCGCAGCTGCGCAGCTACGGCGTACAGGAAAAGAAAAAGAAGGAAAGCAAGAAAGGAAAGAAAAAGAAAAGAAGAAAGAGAAAAAGAAATAGAAAAAGAAAAGGAAAAGGAAAGGAAAAGAAAGGAAAAGAAAGAGAGAGGGAAAAGGAAAAGAAAAAGAAAAGGAAAAAGAAAAGAAAGAAGAAAAAGGAACACTCGCAGCCACGTCGCTGCCCGAGCTCTCTGTGTTTGTTTTCTTTTTGTGTGTGTGTTTTGTGTTTGCTTTTGTTATGTTTGTTTTAGTTATGTGTTGTTTGGAAGTACAGTAAGTGTTTCTTTTATTTCTTTTTTCTTTTTATTAGATCTTTCACCTGCAAGACAAAAGATCTCTCTACTAAAGAACAAAGAAAACAAATAGAAAGAAGAAGAAGTTGCGAGCTCCGGAGCGAGGGTTTCTGCGACGGGTGTTGCGAGGGAGCCACGGCTCTCACTCTTCTTTCTATCCTCTACTATACTACTTTTTATTTGTGTTTGGTTTCTTTTTGTGTGTGTGGTTTTGTGTTTGCTTTTTGTTATGTTTGTTTTAGTTATGTGTTGTTTGGAAGTACAGTAAGTGTTTCTTTTATTTCTTTTTTCTTTTTTATTAGATCTTTCACCTGCAAGACAAAAGATCTCTCTCTCTACTAAAGAACAAAGAAAACAAATAGAAAGAAGAAGAAGTTGCGAGCTCCGGAGCGAGGGTTTCTGCGACGGTGTTGCGAGGAGCCACGGCTCCCACTCTTCTTTCTATCCTCTACTATACTACTTTTATTTGTGTTTGGTTTCTTTTTGTGTGTGTGGTTTTGTGTTTGCTTTTTGTTATGTTTGTTTTTAGTTATGTGTTGTTTGGAAGTACAGTAAGTGTTTCTTTTATTTCTTTTTTCTTTTTTATTAGATCTTTCACCTGCAAGACAAAAGATCTCTCTCTCTACTAAAGAACAAAGAAAACAAATAGAAAGAAGAAGAAGTTGCGAGCTCCGGAGCGAGGGTTTCTGCGACGGGTGTTGCGAGGGAGCCACGGCTCTCACTCTTCTTTCTATCCTCTACTATACTACTTTTTATTTGTGTTTGGTTTCTTTTTGTGTGTGTGGTTTTGTGTTTGCTTTTTGTTATGTTTGTTTTTAGTTATGTGTTGTTTGGAAGTACAGTAAGTGTTTCTTTTATTTCTTTTTTCTTTTTTATTAGATCTTTCACCTGCAAGACAAAAGATCTCTCTCTCTACAATAAAGTACAGAAACTGTAACAATAATAGCGTTACCTGTCTGCACAGTCGAAGCTCATCCTGCTGCGAGCGGGGCTCCCTCGCATGCAACCTCCTCCGCACGCACGACCCCCAGCACCTCCTCCCCGCCGCCCTCTACTTCGACGACAAGGTCGAAGAGACACTCCTGCGCGTGCTCCGGGCCCCTTCCCTCCCAGACACGGCAAAAGCGCTGAGGGAATTGCCCCTTCGCCACGGTGGCCTAGGGCTGCGGCGGCAGGCCGAGATCGCCTGCTACGCACGTGACGGCGTAGGCCAGAAGGGCGACCAGCACAACACCACGATGAAAGCGGACAAGGACAAGGTTACCTTCCTCAATACACTCCTCACGGAGCCTGCGAGGAACCTCGTACGAGCCCACAAGAACCCTGGTGCGAACCGAGTGCTGGCCGACCCTAAGGTCGAAATATCAGACGATGCATTCAGGTTCTATCTGAAACACCGCCTGCAGATCGAGGCCTTCCCTGGCAACAAGTGTGTCTGCGGTGCGCCAGCGACAAATGCCCACGTCCACGCGTGCAGCCAGCCATCATCGAAAGCGAGACTTCACCGCCACGACGAGCTAGCGAAGGTTGTGGCGCACTGGGCGCGGAGTCTGGGCTTCGAGGTCCAACGGGAGCCAGCAGCCTCCACATCGAACAAGACGAGGATCGACGTCCTCATCACCACGTACGGCCGAGTATTCGGGACGGACGTGCGGGTCACTTACCCGGGGCCACGCGCCAGCGGTTCGGGCAAGGGGGCCATGAACGCCGCCTTCGACGAGAAGATGAGGAAGCACGGCGCCACCATGGAGCGCCAAGGGGTCCTGTTCACACCACTTATTCTCGAGGCAACAGGCCGCATTCACGATGAGTCACGGAGATGGCCCCGTGGAATCGCGCAGGCCAGACCCGACCAACGGGATTGTGGCACAGCGCTGGACGATCTTATGACAAAGATCGCCAAAACATTGCACGAGACCAACTACCGGCTCGTCAGAGGAGTGGTGGACGGAAACCGGAGCTTCCACGCAGGAGAGGAGTTCCACCAACGCGGACACAGCCACCCATTCCCAAAGCACCCGAACATCTAACACTTGAGGAGTCCATGGGGCAGTACCAGCCACAACCGCAACACACCTATACACAACTTTTTATACACCTCTCCCACATATCAATAACTTTTCCAAATCTATATAACATAAGGCCATCTTGTTGTGAAAGAACGCCCTGGAGGAAGAGAAAGAACCGAAAGAAAAGAAACACCATACGAAAACCTTACCGAACCTCGTGCCACAAGGAAACAGGGACACACATGAATAGCAACAGCATCACCCGTCCCCCCGACTCCAAGGCATCCCAAAATACCAAACTCGTAGTTTTCACAGCTCTCACTTTCTACCTTTCCAGAATCCGACACCACATGAAAAGAAATCAAACGCAGGAAATACCACCGGTAACAAAGCGGAAACAAAACCCAGAAAACGCAATGAGGAAAGTGCCGCGAAGAAACCAAGGAACGACGCAACGAACTCTCGGAAGTAACGAAGGCACAGGCGCAACTAATCAGGGCTCTTCATGCCTACTGGAAGGAGTCCTCCCTTTGACTGCGGCCTCATTAACTATATACCCCACCCAGCTGTTTGGATTATACCTCCAGCCAGGCTGACGTGTCTATCTTTCGTTTTTTCTCTTCCTTTACTCTGCGCCATAAACCCCACATATAAGACCATCACTGGCGCAGAGGGCCCTTGCCATAGGATGAATCGCAAACAGAAGGCCATGGTCACGAAGTAAGTACCCTGAGGTACCATTCCTACTACACACGCGCTGCTTACTTGCACGGTCGCCACCTCGGTCTGCGATCTCTCCCGCACAAAGGCAGGGATGGAAGCTTGCGAGAGGAATAAAAATAAGAACGAACAGAAGAAATAATGAAATGATAATGATAAAAACAATATGGGTAACTATAGCGGGCACGCTGGAGTTATCCATACAATCTGTCACGATGATACTCCATGGAACAAAGCTATGTGCGTGAGACAAATGTTTATTTTTCCGGATTTCTTCTTTCTGATTGACACCACAGCAAGGCATCGTGTTCTTCGATAATTTTGCTGTAAAGCTTTTGCTGGGTACTAGCTATAATTTTGACTGCGGCCTCATTAACTATATACCCCACCCAGCTGTTTGGATTATATCTCCAGCCAGGCTGACGTGTCTATCTTTCGTTTTTCTCTTCCTTTACTCTGCGCCATATGCCCCACATATACGACCATCACTGGCGCAGGGGTCCCTTGCCATAGGATGAATCGCAAACAGGCAGTTGAGTAATTTACGAGGTTGCTTTGCACGGTCGCCACCTCGGTCTGCGATCTCTCCCGCACAAAGACAGGGACAAAAAAAAATAATCCTGGGCCTCGTTTCTTGGTTTGTTCTTCCGCGTCGCGGGTGTGCTTGTCACGGATGAGGTTCGAGAAGGGCCCGAGAGAGGACGGGGCGTACGGCCTAGTGGTGGCCCAGCGCTGCGGGAGGGGAGCGAAGTTCAGAGGGGTTTACGCGGCCGGCTCAACGCTGAGAGTGGGGCAAGCGAACGGCCTCTTTTTTTTTTTTTTTGTCCCTGTCTTTGTGCGGGAGAGATCGCAGACCGAGGTGGCGACCGTGCAAGTAAGCAACGCGTGTGTAGGAATGGTACCTCAGGTACTTACTCGTGACCATGGCCTTCTGTTTGCGATTCATCCTATGGCAAGGGCCCTCTGCGCCAGTGATGGTCTTATATGTGGGTTTATGGCGCAGAGTAAAGGAAGAGAAACGAAAGATAGACACGTCAGCCTGGCTGGAGATATAATCCAAACAGCTGGGGTATATAGTTAATGAGGCCGCAGTCAAAGGGAGGACTCCTTCCAGTAGGCATGAAGAGCCCTGATTAATTGCGCCTGTGCCTTCGTTACTTCCGAGAGTCGTTGCTTCGCTCCTTGGTTTCTTCGTGGCACTTTCTTCATTGCGTTTTCTGGGTTTTGTTTCAGCTTTGTTACCGGTGGGATTTCCTGCGTTTGATTTCTTCATGTGGTGTCGGATTCTGGAAAGGTAGAAAGTGAGAGCTGTGAAAACTACGAGTTTGGTATTTTGGGATGCCTTGAGTCGGGGACGGGTGATGTCGTTGCTATTCATGTGTGTCCTTGTTTCCTTGTGGCACGAGGTTTGGTAACGTTTTCGTATGGTGTTTCTTTTCTTTCGGTTCTTTCTCTTCCTCCAGGGCGTTCTTCACAACAAGATGGCCTTATGTTATATAGATTTGGAAAAGTTATTGATATGTGGGAGAGATGTAAGTGTGTATAGGTGTGTTGCGGTTGTGGCTGGCACTGCCTCATGGACTCCTCAGTGTTAGATGTTCGAGTACTTTGGGAATGGGTGGCTGTGTCCGCGTTAGTGAACTCCTCTCCTGCGTGGAAACTTCCGTCCACTTCCTCTGACGAGCCGGTAGTTGGTCTCGTGCACGTTTGGGCGATCTTTGTCAAGATCGTCCAGCGCTGTGCCACAGTCCCGTTGGTCGGTCTGGCCTGCGCGATTGCACGGAGCCATCTCCGTGACTCGTCGTGAATGCGGCCTGTTGCCTCGAGAATAAGGGTGTGAACAGGACCCCTTTGGCGCTCCATGGTGGCGCCGTACTTCCTCATCTTCTCGTCGAAGCGGCGTTCATGGCCCCTTTGTTCTAAACCGCTGGCGCGTGGCCCCGGGTAAGTGGACCCTGCACGTCCGTCCCGAATACTCGGCCGTACGTGGTGATGAGGACGTCGACTCGTCGCGTTCGATGTGGAGGCTGCTGGCTCCCCGTTGACCTCGCCCGACTCTGTTTCAGTGCGCCACAACCTTCGCTAGCTCGTGGCGGTGAAGTCTGCTTTCGATGATGGCTGGCTGCACGTGTGGACGGCATTTGTCGCTGGCGCACCGCAGACACACTTGTTGCCAGGGAAGGCCTCGATCTGCAGGCGGTGTTTCAGATAGAACCTGAATGCATCGTCTGATATTTCGACCCAGGTCGGCCAGCACTCGGTTCGCACCAGGGTTCTTGTGGACTCGTACGGGTTCCCGCACGCCCGTGAGGAGTGCCTGAGGAGGTAACCTTGTCCTTGTCCGCTTTCATCGTGGTGTTGTGCTGGTCGCCCTTCTGGCCTGCCGCCGTGCGTAGCAGGCGATCTCGGCCTGCCGCCGCAGCCCTGCGCCACCGTGGCGCAGGGCAATTCCCTCAGCGCTTTGCCGTGTCTGGGAGGACGGGGCCTGGAGCACGCGCAGTGAGTGTCTCTTCGACCTTGTCGTCGCTAGAGGGCGGCGGGGGATGAGGTGCTGGGGTCGTGCGTGGATTGATGCTGCATGCGAGGGTTACGCACGCAGCAGGATGAGCTTCGACTGTGCACACGCCCTGTCCCGCCAGGAAGTCGAAGAACGGGTCCTGTTTCTTGACCCTCTGTAACAACCACGGCGTGATGTCCACCTCCGCGTCGTCGACACCGAACGCTGCTCCCGCTATCTTTGCGACCCCATTTACGGGAATCGCTTTCGCCTCCGACTGAGCTGTTGGGCCTCGGGCCGCTGGATCGCGACGCTCTGGCGCGTTCACCCCATAGCCGAAACTACGAAGCGCTGGATGCAGAGCATCGAGGGCGCCC
>VFSE01000258.1:0-40504 GCA_010157825.1 Vickermania ingenoplastis | reverse complement strand
GGCTGCCAATTCAGCTTTTCTCGCAATTGTATTTTCCTCCACTCGCGATTTTTCGTAAACAAACTTTGATCCGCTACTTGAGGAGCTTGAAATGACATTCTCTAAAAGCCTCAATCGGCATTAAATCCAACGATGCAAACACAATTGACAGGAAGCAACATTAAAACAAGAGATCATTTCACCACGACAGCAATAAGAGTAGGAAGCCAGGCTAGATTCAATAATTAACTATTCTATTGGAATTTTGTTTTATTCATTTAAATTAGGAACGATTACTCAGACTCTTCTATCACTCTTGGAAAAGGAAAAATAATCAGGAACAGAAAATTTCTCGAGCAAATATTTATCATTTAAGTATTTAAAATAATTAATAATATTTACTAAATTAATATGAAGTACAGCACTAAACTCGCTACCATTCGAATAAATTTCACCTGTGTTGAAAAGGGTAAACCATGACCCCAACACAAAAGCATGAAACAACCAAATCTCTTCTCTTCTCGTAATACTTTATCTCACACAAAAAGAAAACTATCGACCGCGGCGAACATAGCTAATGACCAACAAAAAATAATAATAATAAACATAATCTTGACTTTAAGTGAAATTTCATTGTTTGCAAAAAAACTAAATTTTAATAGTCCATTCATACTATAGGAGAAACAAATAGCGACACAACGAATTAATATACTTATTATAATTTCAAAAAAAAAAAGAACAGACAACTTTTTTTTAAAAAAAAGGTAACAAAAAGATAACAATTTAAATAATTTATATCAAAAAAAATAATATATTTGCATCCTATAAATATTCATCGTTGATTAAAAGAAAAAAATCAACAATGTATTGAAATAAAAATTTCGTACGAAAAATTATCAAGTTATTTCACAACAGTGTATTATTTTGCTCTGAATCTAGTTAGACACTAATTGAAAGCACAAGAAAAATTACATGAAAAAGCGGCAATATAGATGTATAGCACCTAATACATAATATCATTGCACATTAATAATAATATATTAATAATAATATCATTACATAATATCATATTCCAAGATAATTGATATCTTCAGTAACAAAATAAGATTATTATTATTATTATTATTATTATTATTATTATTATTATTATTATTATATACATGGGATTCTTTTCCTGTATCACAACAACTAATATATGTTGTTATTATAACATTAGGAGGAAAAATTGTAAAAGCAATTGTAGAAGTAATTAAATAATAATAATAATAATAATAAACGGCAGATACATTCACAGATGGTAAAAGGAAACGCCTTACAAAGAGAAGACAAGAAAGACCAAATGTAACTCTATTCTACCATCTACTTCCAGATACTAAATCATAATTAAAATCAACACATGATTTAGTTTGCCTGAAAAGAATAAAAACAACCACGTTCGAAGCCATGTGAAAAATAATACTAGTAACAATAATAATAATAATAATAATAAAACATAATCACAAAAACAAATTTAATTAAGGCTAAATATTGCTTTAATTACTATTATTATTACTATTGTTATTTTGTTGCAGTTGATATTAATATTATTATTTCTTAAAGAAAATCGTAATTTAACATTAAAGTTTAACTATAAAAAAAAAATTATTCTTGGCTTTACTCTTAATTATTATTATTTTCTACATTTATTTATTTGATAAGTAGAGCACCTCTTTTTCTTCCCCTTTTTTTCTTTTCGAAAGGTTGTAAGTTTGTAATAAGTTTATCTTCTCGGTAGCTGAAGAAAAGGGCAACAAAACATATAAATTAAGACAAAAAATCACTTATTCTGATTTCTTTATTTATTTTTGTTACTATTATTTTTGTTTTGAGTAGCCGTAAATAGTGGCATCGAAGGCGCATTTCTTTCTTCTTATTATTTAAATTGCTTTGTATTTTCTCAGACAAATTAAATATTTTTTTTTGTTCTTTGAGCAATATTAATACTCGTTAATTCACATATTTTGTTTTTCCCGAGATGCAAAAAATTGTGTTTAAAAATAATAAATAATAAATAAATGAATAAAACAAAAAAACAAACAAACAAGCAAACAAACAAACAAACAAAGAACAGAACAAAAGAAACAACAACTCAAAAAAAAAATGAGAATAATAAAAGTAATAATAATAAATAATACCTTATACAAAGACAAAATAATAATAATAATAATATAATAATAATAATAATAATAATAATAATAATCGATAGATAAATTAGAAAAGGAAACTATTTGGAAGGAACAATAAGCACCGGAGAAAAAAAAGTCCACACAACACAGAGAATATATTACCGTTGCTAGTACTTCCTTTAACACATCGACATTCTATATTTTTCAAGTTCAACACTAAGCAAATATTGGCTTCAGATACACTACACTTTCATTATTATTACGGTCAAATAATATTCCCCAAAATAATACACTATGTTATATTGTATGTTTATATTGTATTTTATAAACGCGGTATAAACATATTTCCCGCGATTTTAAAAAGCGCGAGGAGGTTTGGGCATTGGCAAAATGCCAGCGCAGACTGGCGCCCGCTGGGCTTTTCATCGCGGTGGGGACGTAAAACGCCGAGGCCGCCAGTGGCCAGGAGAGAAGGATGCTTAGGAGCACCTTAAGTGCGCCTAGCCCCCGCACCCCTCGGCAACAGCAACCCCCCCCCCCCCCATCCCCGCCCTAGGCCAAAAACGCAACCGACAACAACGAACTTCGAAGTAACGAAGCGCACAGGCGCAACTAATCAGGGCTCTTCATGCCTACTGGAAGGAGTCCTCCCTTTGACTGCGGCCTCATTAACTATATACCCCACCCAGCTGTTTGATTATATCTCCAGCCAGGCTGATGTCTATCTTTCGTTTCTCTTCCTTACCTGCGCCACATATACGACCATCACTGGCGCAGAGGGCCCTGCCATAGGATGAATCGCAAACAGAAGGCCATGGTCACGAAGTACGCACCCTGAGGTACCATCTTACCTACACACGCGTTGCTTACTTGCACGGTCGCCACCTCGGTCTGCGATCTCTCCCGCCAAAACGGGACAAAAAAAAAAAAAAAACTTTAAAACTCCCCTGCCAGCTTCCCCCCCCCACCAGGGCATGAAGCGAGAGCCGCGACAAAGCGAACACCCTCAAAATTACGACGGGCGCATGATAAAAAATAATTATGGCATCCTAGAAATTATTATGCCCCCCACGCAACATTCGACCCCGGAGCGCGCACCCCATTCCTGAGTTTGGCTGAGGGAAACGAAGTATTACAATGTCTCAGGAACGATACGTTTCTCTTTGTTTTCTTGTGTTGCCTACTTGTGCTGCTAAGATGGTTTTCTATCACCTTTTCTCCTTGTTTCCCCTTTACGTGATAGCCTCAAGATCTTCAGCCCCAGCTGCAGAGTTCAAAAAAAAAAAAAAAATGGACATTTCGACAGCGTATGCGACGATCAAAACGCTGGCTGCGGCATTGGCTGCAGGATCTTTGGCGGCGGAGCAGCACAAGGCTCAGGTGCAGAATATCCTTTTCTTTTTTTTTTTTTTTGAATATCCTGGCAGGTATCCGTCAGGATGCCCCAACGCAGCCGATCGTGGCGTCGATCGACTTCGCGCCTTTCGCGGAGCTGATGCCCAGGCAGATCGCGACCCAGAACGCACCTTGATGGGGGTTATGGCCACCCACAAGGCGTCGCACGAGGCGCCCTTCAAGGACGCAAGGGCAGCAGAGCTGGATTTTTTTTTTTTTTTTTTGAGGCCGCAGTCAAAGGGAGGACTCCTTCCAGTAGGCATGGGGATCTGGGGCATCTCGCCTCGGCCACTCCCAGGCGCCCTCCATATCTACGATGGGAAAACCGCAGCGGCCAAACTTGAGTCCACGGCAGGGTCCGTCACGGATGGTACTCGGGCCAGTGCTTTTGCACAGGGCTAAAGAGGCGCTACGCCCCATCATGGACCGCCACCCAGGCGAAGCTCGCCGCGTATCTCGACGACATCACCCTGGTGGTCGCGATGCGGACGTCCAGGACGCCCTCGATGCTCTGCACCCAGCGCTTCGTAGTTTCGGCTATGGGGTGAACGCGCTCAAGAGCGTCGCGATCCAGCGGCCCGAGTCCCAACAGCTCTTCGTCGGAAGCGAAGCGATTCCCGTGGAAATGGGGTCGCAAAGATATTGAGCAGCGCTCATTGTCGACGACGCGGAGGTGGACATCACGCCGTGGTTGTTACAGAGGGTCAAGAAACAGGACCCGTTCCTCGACTTCCTGGCGGGACAGGGCTTGTCTGCACTTTTTTTTTTGTCCCTGTCTTTGTGCGGGAGAGATCGCAGACCGAGGTGGCGACCGTGCAAGTAAGCAACGCGTGTAGTAGGAATGGTACCTCAGGGTTCTTACTTCGTGACCATGGCCTTCTGTTTGCGATTCATCCTATGGCAAGGGCCCTCTGCGCCAGTGATGGTCTTATAGGGGTTTATGGCGCAGAGTAAAGGAAGAGAAACGAAAGATAGACACGTCAGCCTGGCTGGAGATATAATCCAAACAGCTGGGTGGGGTATATAGTTAATGAGGCCGCAGTCAAAGGAGGACTCCTTCCAGTAGGCATGAAGAGCCCTGATTAATTGCGCCTGTGCCTTCGTTACTTCCGAGAGTTCGTTGCTTCGCTCCTTGGTTTCTTCGTGGCACTTTCTTCATTGCGTTTTCTGGGTTTTGTTTCAGCTTTGTTACCGGTGGGATTTCCTGCGTTTGATTTCTTTTCATGTGGTGTCGGATTCTGGAAAGGTAGAAAGTGAGAGCTGTGAAAACTACGAGTTTGGTATTTTGGGATGCCTTGGAGTCGGGGGACGGGTGATGTCGTTGCTATTCATGTGTCCTTGTTTCCTTGTGGCACGAGGTTTGGTAACGTTTTCGTATGGTGTTTCTTTCTTTCGGTTCTTTCTCTTCCTCCAGGGCGTTCTTTCACAACAAGATGGCCTTATGTTATATAGATTTGGAAAAGTTATTGATATGTGGGAGAGATGTATAAAAGTTGTGTATAGGTGTGTTGCGGTTGTGGCTGGCACTGCCTCATGGACTCCTCAAGCGTTAGATGTTCGAGTACTTTGGGAATGGGTGGCTGTGTCCGCGTTAGTGGAACTCCTCTCCTGCGTGGAAACTACGGTTTCCGTCCACCACTCCTCTGACGAGCCGGTAGTTGGTCTCGTGCATGTTTGGGCGATCTTTGCCATAAGATCGTCCAGCGCTGTGCCACAGTCCCGTTGGTCGGGTCTGGCCTGCGCGATTGCACGGAGCCATCTCCGTGACTCATCGTGAATGCGGCCTGTTGCCTCGAGAATAAGGGGTGTGAACAGGACCCCTTGGCGCTCCATGGTGGCGCCGTACTTCCTCATCTTCTCGTCGAAGGCGGCGTTCATGGCCCCTTGTTCGAACCGCTGGCGCGTGGCCCCGGGTAAGTGACCCGCACGTCCGTCCCGAATACTCGGCCGTACGTGGTGATGAGGACGTCGATCCTCGTCGCGTTCGATGTGGAGGCTGCTGGCTCCCGTTGGACCTCGAAGCCCAGACTCTGCGCCCAGTGCGCCACAACCTTCGCTAGCTCGTCGTGGCGGTGAAGTCTTGCTTTCGATGATGGCTGGCTGCACGTGTGGACGTGGGCATTTGTCGCTGGCGCACCGCAGACACACTTGTTGCCAGGGAAGGCCTCGATCTGCAGGCGGTGTTTCAGATAGAACCTGAATGCATCGTCTGATATTTCGACCTTAGGGTCGGCCAGCACTCGGTTCGCACCAGGGTTCTTGTGGACTCGTACGAGGTTCCTCGCAGGCTCCGTGAGGAGTGTATTGAGGGAGGTAACCTTGTCCTTGTCCGCTTTCATCGTGGTGTTGTGCTGGTCGCCCTTCTGGCCTACGCCGTCACGTGCGTAGCAGGCGATCTCGGCCTGCCGCCGCAGCCCTAGGCCACCGTGGCGCAGGGCAATTCCTCAGCGCTTTTGCCGTGTCTGGGAGGGACGGGGCCTGGAGCACGCGCAGGAGTGTCTCTTCGACCTTGTCGTCGAAGTAGAGGGCGGCGGGGAGGAGGTGCTGGGGGTCGTGCGTGCGGAGGAGGTGCTGCATGCGAGGGAGCCCCGAGGCACGCAGCAGGATGAGCTTCGACTGTGCAGACAAGCCCTGTCCCGCCAGGAAGTCGAAGAACGGGTCCTGTTTCTTGACCCTCTGTAACAACCACGGCGTGATGTCCACCTCCGCGTCGTCGACACTGAACGCTGCTCCCAGTATCTTTGCGACCCCCATTTCCACGGGAATCGCTTCGCCTCCGACGAAGAGCTGTTGGGCCTCGGGCCGCTGGATCGCGACGCTCTTGAGCGCGTTCACCTCATAGCCGAAACTACGAAGCGCTGGATGCAGAGCATCGAGGGCGTCCTGAACGTCCGCATCGCGACCCACCAGGGTGATGTCGTCGAGATACGCGACGAGCTTCACCTGGGGGTGGCGGTCCATGATGGGGCGTAGCACCTCGTGTAGCCCTTGTGCAAACAGCACTGGCCCGAGTACCATCCCTGGCGGACCCCTGCCGTGGACTCCAGCTTGACCGCTGCGGTGTCCCCATCGTAGACATGGAGGACGCCTGGGGTGCCGAGGGCGAGGCACGAGATGCCCCAGATCCTCCGGAGGTGTTCGTCGGCGAACGTCGCCTCGAGTATCTTACGACGGCTTACCGCGTTGTAAGCGTTCTTGCCGTCGAGCGCGACCACGACGTTTCGGGGGTCAGAGGTCCTCGCTTGCCGGATCTGTTTGACGGCCACGGCCGCATCTCCCCAGACCCCGTGCTGGTAGTCCTTGAACTTCCGGCGGGCCGCCAGGTCCAGCTTACGGAACGCGACAATTGATGGGAGCTTCATCCACACACTCTCCGGCGTGATCGGCCGCACGTTTCCGGCGTCGTCCTTCTTAAGAGGAGTACCGCGGACGCTCGGATGCGTGTGGCGAAGCTGGGGAGACCTTGCAATTGATGATGTCTTGTACCAGAATTGCGAGGTCCTCTAGGAGGTCCTTGTGTTGCAGTACTAGCATGAGGAGCTCACGCGTCCACCCGTCAATCCCTGGGCTGGCTCCTCTCGACATCCGACGACGGATGGCGATGGCGACATCCGCCGGTGTGAGGGTAAGGTGAGTGTCGACTTCGGGGGGCCGGGGGAAATCCGTTTGGTCTTCTTCCGGGTGGAGTGCGCGCAGCGGAGCCTCGGCGGTGGCCGCGGGGAGCATCGGTGCCTGCTTCTGCTCTCCTGCTCTGGCGGCCTTTCCAAGGGCCCCTACGTGTAGGAATCGCATCACCCTTGCGATGGTTCGTCGTTTCTCCCGCGCCTTTTGTTTGTCGGTGGCCTGCTGCGGGCCCAGGCTGGAGACGGAGGATGCCGCGTCCCATTCGTCGTCGTCATCGTCCGTGCCTGTGACGCTTGTGGCTGCGGACGGCGCTTCCTGTGGGCGGTCTGGTGGGGCATGACGAGGAGTTGCGGTGCGGTCTCTGGCGTCGTCCTCCTGGGGCCTCTCCGAGTTCTCGTCTTCGCCTCTCGGCTTTGGTTGGAGATACAGCCGTGGTAGGTCAAGCAGGCGGAGTTGGGCGTCGTGTCTGTGCGCCTCATCCATCGCCCGTAACCTGTGAGCGCCGTCCTGATCTTCTGAATCCAGGTTCTGAATTCAGAGCGGTGAAGGATACGGAGCGTGCGTGGTCGGACCCTCAACCAAGCCTTGTCTTGTTCGGAGGGGCTTGAGAAAATCCATAGTTGGGGAGGTGGAGGCGGGCCCTTTGTGCGAAGTCTTGCAGGCACGTGAGTTGGCCTTGCGGTAGGTGGCATCGGCGACGGTGTGACGTACGGGCCGCGGATGTGCCGCTGAGGACCTCATGGCACGGAAGGCACTGACAGAGGTTAAAGTCAACCAGTTGTTCTTTGTCGAGGCCAAAACCCGGGTGCTGTGCGGCAAGGTGCGTGGTGAGGTCTACCATGCGACTGCGTCCTGAGAAGGTGTGACCACACCCCAATTTGGGGCAATGGGCCGTGTGCCAGAGGGATGCCACCGGTACAGGGTGGACCGGGTAGAAAGTGGCGTTTGTCCAGGCCCACTTGGCTTCCTCTTCTCGCGTTGTTGGTCGGTGACCGGACGGTGTTTGTGGGTACAGGATGGGGCCGTCCTCTGTGTGCGGCTCGGGGTGGCGATGCTGGTGCTCCTCATCGGACTCCTGGTGGTGTTGCTGGGGGGGCGCGGGGGAGAGCTTTGGGCATTCGCTACCCGTGTCACTTCGTCTGGTGCGTGGATCTCCGGTGAGAGCTGAGGAGGTGCGTGGGCCTCCTCCTCCTCGACGCCCTGGGTGGGTTCACGGGCAGGCTCTTTATCCCAATGCAAGTACGCCAACGGGATGTTGAGACGTTTGTATTCCGAGGGCCGAGGGGGGTGACGGCAGGGCTTCCTCATTCTCCGGTGTGTTTCGTGGGCCGCAGGAGTGATCTCGTTTGTGCTGTCTGGATGGCGAGCGGCGGATAGGGGCTACGCTGGCCGTTGCTGCCCGTCGCGCCTCCCTTCTCCGTCTCTGCCTTTCGAGGGTGGTACGTCGGTCGTGTCGGACGCGGTCCAAAGGCGGCGGACGCCTCCTGGTGATCGGCCGTCTCTGGGGTGTCGTCAGGTTCCTGTGGCACCTGCTCCCTTCCGTCGGGATGGGATACGGAGGGGCCGCTCGCACGAGTGTGCGTCTCGTCCGTCGGATGTGGGGGTCGCTGGGCCGCCAGGTCCTCTACCGCCGCATCAAGGATGTCGCAGAACCGGGCCTGCAGGATCCTTCGTGCATCGCGTTCCTCCTCCTAGCCTGTCCGCCTCTTCGAACCGCACCCTGATCCCGGGGATGGGTGGGTATGGGAGTTGCGATGTGGGTAGCGTTGGCTGCGCACTGCTGAGTTCGGCTGACTCGCCTTGGCCCACCGCCTCCTCCCCTGGGCCGTTTTGTTGGAGTGTTTGGTGTGTCCCATCGCCAAGGAAGGGATCCAGCGGGTCGTCGCCTTCCTCTTGTCCGTCGGAACGGCCGATGGAGAGTGGCGTCGCACCCCCTGTGTCCTCCAGCGGAGGGGAGGGAAGCATGAAGAGGCTTCTCCCTCCACCGGGCCTGGGATCGTGTGTTGTGCTGCGGGGTCTCTGGGTGGTCGCGGGGGTGGGCTGTCCTTTTCAGCGGTAGGCATCGATTGCGACCCTGGTTCTTCGGAAGATGAGGAAGGTTCGGGAGGGTGTGCGCCCACGCCTTCTGATCGCCGTCCCGTACGTGGTTTGGTGTCCACGAGTTTCCCATGCCATCTTTGGCTCTTCCGGCCAAGGGGGTACTCCTCGGCGTGGGGGTCGCGTGGGACCACAAACTGGGCGGTCGGAGGGACAATCCTCTTCACAGCAGGATGATCGCCAGTGGGCCGGCGCTGCAGAGAAGCCATCCATCAAGCTCCGTATAAGGTCGAGGATCTGCTCCTCCCATGACTGGCGCTGAGAGCGTTCTGCTCGGAAGAGTTCCTCGTGCGTTTCGATTTTGACCGTCGCCGCCATTCTGGTATTGTGAGATGGGAAGACGGGGTGGAGGCTGACAGGGGTACAGGGTTACCGTATATAACAAAGTTGGGTGCAGGGTGTGCTCGCAGCTGCAGCTACGGCGTACAGGAAAGAAAAGAAGGAAAGCAAGAAAGGAAAGAAAAAGAAAAGAAGAAAGAGAAAAAGAAATAGAAAAAGAAAAGGAAAAGGAAAGGAAAAGAAAGGAAAAGAAAGAGAGAGGGAAAAGGAAAAGAAAAAGAAAAGGAAAAAGAAAGAAGAAAAGGAACACTCGCAGCCACGTCGCTGCCCGAGCTCTCTGTGTTTGTTTTCTTTTTGTGTGTGTGTTTTTGTGTTTGCTTTTTGTTATGTTTGTTTTTAGTTATGTGTTGTTTGGAAGTACAGTAAGTGTTTCTTTTATTTCTTTTTTTCTTTTTATTAGATCTTTCACCTGCAAGACAAAAAATCTCTCTCTACTAAAGAACAAAGAAAACAAATAGAAAGAAGAAGAAGTTGCGAGCTCCGGAGCGAGGGTTTCTGCGACGGTGTTGCGAGGAGCCACGGCTCTCACTCTTCTTTCTATCCTCTACTATACTACTTTTTATTTGTGTTTGGTTTCTTTTTGTGTGTGTGGTTTTGTGTTTGCTTTTGTTATGTTTGTTTTAGTTATGTGTTGTTTGGAAGTACAGTAAGTGTTTCTTTTATTTCTTTTTCTTTTTATTAGATCTTTCACCTGCAAGACAAAAGATCTCTCTCTACTAAAGAACAAAGAAAACAAATAGAAAGAAGAAGAAGTTGCGAGCTCCGGAGCGAGGGTTTCTGCGACAGGTGTTGCGAGGAGCCACGGCTCCCACTCTTCTTTCTATCCTCTACTATACTACTTTTATTTGTGTTTGGTTTCTTTTGTGTGTGTGGTTTTGTGTTTGCTTTTGTTATGTTTGTTTTAGTTATGTGTTGTTTGGAAGTACAGTAAGTGTTTCTTTTATTTCTTTTTTTTTTTTATTAGATCTTTCACCTGCAAGACAAAAGATCTCTCTCTACTAAAGAACAAAGAAAACAAATAGAAAGAAGAAGAAGTTGCGAGCTCCGGAGCGAGGGTTTCTGCGACGGGTGTTGCGAGGGAGCCACGGCTCTCACTCTTCTTTCTATCCTCTACTATACTACTTTTTATTTGTGTTTGGTTTCTTTTTGTGTGTGTGGTTTTGTGTTTGCTTTTTGTTATGTTTGTTTTTAGTTATGTGTTGTTTGGAAGTACAGTAAGTGTTTCTTTTATTTCTTTTTCCTTTTTTTATTAGATCTTTCACCTGCAAGACAAGATCTCTCTCTCAATAAAGTACAGAAACTGTAACAATAATAGCGTTACCTGTCTGCACAGTCGAAGCTCATCCTGCTGCGAGGCGGGGCTCCTCGCATGCACCTCCTCCGCACGACCCCAGCACCTCCTCCCCGCCGCCCTCTGCTTCGACGACAAGGTCGAGAGACACCTGCGCGTGCTCCGGGCCCCTTCCTCCCAGACAAAAGCGCTGAGGGAATTGCCCTTCGCCACGGTGGCCTGGGCTGCGGCGGCGCCGAGATCGCCTGCTACGCACGTGACGGCGTAGGCCAGAAGGGCGACCAGCACAACACCACGATGAAAGCGGACAAGGACAAGGTTACCTTCCTCAATACACTCCTCACGGAGCCTGCGAGGAACCTCGTACGAGCCCACAAGAACCCTGGTGCGAACCGAGTGCTGGCCGACCCTAAGGTCGAAATATCAGACGATGCATTCAGGTTCTATCTGAAACACCGCCTGCAGATCGAGGCCTTCCCTGGCAACAAGTGTGTCTGCGGTGCGCCAGCGACAAATGCCCACGTCCACGCGTGCAGCCAGCCATCATCGAAAGCGAGACTTCACCGCCACGACGAGCTAGCGAAGGTTGTGGCGCACTGGGCGCGGAGTCTGGGCTTCGAGGTCCAACGGGGCCAGCAGCCTCCACATCGAACAAGACGAGGATCGACGTCCTCATCACCACGTACGGCCGAGTATTCGGGACGGACGTGCGGGTCACTTACCCGGGCCACGCGCCAGCGGTTCGGGCAAGGGGGCCATGAACGCCGCCTTCGACGAGAAGATGAGGAAGCACGGCGCCACCATGGAGCGCCAAGGGGTCCTGTTCACACCACTTATTCTCGAGGCAACAGGCCGCATTCACGATGAGTCACGGAGATGGCCCCGTGGAATCGCGCAGGCCAGACCCGACCAACGGGATTGTGGCACAGCGCTGGACGATCTTATGACAAAGATCGCCAAAACATTGCACGAGACCAACTACCGGCTCGTCAGGAGTGGTGGACGGAAACCGGGCTTCCACGCAGAGAGGAGTTCCACCAACGCGGACACAGCCACCCATTCCCAAAGCACCCGAACATCTAACACTTGAGGAGTCCATGGGGCAGTACCAGCCACAACCGCAACACACCTATACACAACTTTTATACACCTCTCCCACATATCAATAACTTTTCCAAATCTATATAACATAAGGCCATCTTGTTGTGAAAGAACGCCCTGGAGGAAGAGAAAGAACCGAAAGAAAAGAAACACCATACGAAAACCTTACCGAACCTCGTGCCACAAGGAAACAGGGACACACATGAATAGCAACAGCATCACCCGTCCCCCGACTCCAAGGCATCCCAAAATACCAAACTCGTAGTTTTCACAGCTCTCACTTTCTACCTTTCCAGAATCCGACACCACATGAAAAGAAATCAAACGCAGGAAATACCACCGGTAACAAAGCGGAAACAAAACCCAGAAAACGCAATGAGGAAAGTGCCGCGAAGAAACCAAGGAACGACGCAACGAACTCTCGGAAGTAACGAAGGCACAGGCGCAACTAATCAGGGCTCTTCATGCCTACTGGAAGGAGTCCTCCCTTTGACTGCGGCCTCATTAACTATATACCCCACCCAGCTGTTTGGATTATACCTCCAGCCAGGCTGACGTGTCTATCTTTCGTTTTTTCTCTTCCTTTACTCT
This sequence comes from Vickermania ingenoplastis, assembly GCA_010157825.1. Lineage (NCBI taxonomy): Eukaryota > Euglenozoa > Kinetoplastea > Trypanosomatida > Trypanosomatidae > Vickermania > Vickermania ingenoplastis. Next base: position 27,922 of record VFSE01000258.1, on the reverse strand, counting down.
GCGCCATAAACCCCACATATAAGACCATCACTGGCGCAGAGGGCCCTTGCCATAGGATGAATCGCAAACAGAAGGCCATGGTCACGAAGTAAGTACCCTGAGGTACCATTCCTACACACGCGCTGCTTACTTGCACGGTCGCCACCTCGGTCTGCGATCTCTCCCGCACAAAGGCAGGGATGGAAGCTTGCGAGAGGAATAAAAATAAGAACGAACAGAAGAAATAATGAAATGATAATGATAAAAACAATATGGGTAACTATAGCGGGCACGCTGGAGTTATCCATACAATCTGTCACGATGATACTCCATGGAACAAAGCTATGTGCGTGAGACAAATGTTTATTTTTCCGGATTTCTTCTTTCTGATTGACACCACAGCAAGGCATCGTGTTCTTCGATAATTTTGCTGTAAAGCTTTTGCTGGGTACTAGCTATAATTTTGACTGCGGCCTCATTAACTATATACCCCACCCAGCTGTTTGGATTATATCTCCAGCCAGGCTGACGTGTCTATCTTTCGTTTTTCTCTTCCTTTACTCTGCGCCATATGCCCCACATATACGACCATCACTGGCGCAGGGGGCCCTTGCCATAGGATGAATCGCAAACAGAAGGCCATGGCCACGAAGTAAGTACCCTGAGGTACCATTCCTACTGCACACGCGTTGCACGGTCGCCACCTCGGTCTGCGATCTCTCCCGCACAAAGACAGGGACAAAAAAAAATAATCCTGGGCCTCGTTTCTTGGTTTGTTCTTCCGCGTCGCGGGTGTGCTTGTCACGGATGAGGTTCGAGAAGGGCCCGAGAGAGGACGGGGCGTACGGCCTAGTGGTGGCCCAGCGCTGCGGGAGGGGAGCGAAGTTCAGAGGGGTTTACGCGGCCGGCTCAACGCTGAGAGTGGGGCAAGCGAACGGCCTCTTTTTTTTTTTTTGTCCCTGTCTTTGTGCGGGAGAGATCGCAGACCGAGGTGGCGACCGTGCAAGTAAGCAACGCGTGTGTAGTAGGAATGGTACCTCAGGGTACTTACTTCGTGACCATGGCCTTCTGTTTGCGATTCATCCTATGGCAAGGGCCCTCTGCGCCAGTGATGGTCTTATATGTGGGGTTTATGGCGCAGAGTAAAGGAAGAGAAACGAAAGATAGACACGTCAGCCTGGCTGGAGATATAATCAAACAGCTGGGTGGGGTATATAGTTAATGAGGCCGCAGTCAAAGGACTCCTTCCAGTAGGCATGAAGAGCCCTGATTAATTGCGCCTGTGCCTTCGTTACTTCCGAGAGTTCGTTGCTTCGCTCCTTGGTTTCTTCGTGGCACTTTCTTCATTGCGTTTTCTGGGTTTTGTTTCAGCTTTGTTACCGGTGGGATTTCCTGCGTTTGATTTCTTTTCATGTGGTGTCGGATTCTGGAAAGGTAGAAAGTGAGAGCTGTGAAAACTACGAGTTTGGTATTTTGGGATGCCTTGGAGTCGGGGGACGGGTGATGTCGTTGCTATTCATGTGTGTCCTTGTTTCCTTGTGGCACGAGGTTTGGTAACGTTTTCGTATGGTGTTTCTTTTCTTTCGGTTCTTTCTCTTCCTCCAGGGCGTTCTTTCACAACAAGATGGCCTTATGTTATATAGATTTGGAAAAGTTATTGATATGTGGGAGAGATGTATAAAAGTTGTGTATAGGTGTGTTGCGGTTGTGGCTGGCACTGCCTCATGGACTCCTCAAGTGTTAGATGTTCGAGTACTTTGGGAATGGGTGGCTGTGTCCGCGTTAGTGGAACTCCTCTCCTGCGTGGAAACTACGGTTTCCGTCCACCACTCCTCTGACGAGCCGGTAGTTGGTCTCGTGCAATGTTTGGGCGATCTTTGTCATAAGATCGTCCAGCGCTGTGCCACAGTCCCGTTGGTCGGGTCTGGCCTGCGCGATTGCACGGAGCCATCTCCGTGACTCGTCGTGAATGCGGCCTGTTGCCTCGAGAATAAGGGGTGTGAACAGGACCCCTTGGCGCTCCATGGTGGCGCCGTACTTCCTCATCTTCTCGTCGAAGGCGGCGTTCACCGCTGGCGCGTGGCCCCGGTAAGTGACCCGCACGTCCGTCCCGAATACTCGGCCGTACGTGGTGATGAGGACGTCGATCCTCGTCGCGTTCGATGTGGAGGCTGCTGGCTCCGTTGGACCTCGAAGCCCAGACTCTGCGCCCAGTGCGCCACAACCTTCGCTAGCTCGTCGTGGCGGTGAAGTCTTGCTTTCGATGATGGCTGGCTGCACGTGTGGACGTGGGCATTTGTCGCTGGCGCACCGCAGACACACTTGTTGCCAGGGAAGGCCTCGATCTGCAGGCGGTGTTTCAGATAGAACCTGAATGCATCGTCTGATATTTCGACCTTAGGGTCGGCCAGCACTCGGTTCGCACCAGGGTTCTTGTGGACTCGTACGAGGTTCCTCGCAGGAGTATTGAGGAGGTAACCTTGTCCTTGTCCGCTTTCATCGTGGTGTTGTGCTGGTCGCCCTTCTGGCCTACGCCGTCACGTGCGTAGCAGGCGATCTGCCGCCGCCGCCCAGGCCACCGTGGCGCAGGGCAATTCCCTCAGCGCTTTTGCCGTGTCTGGGAGGGACGGGGCCTGGAGCACGCGCAGGAGTCTCGACCTTGTCGTCGAAGTGAGGGCGGAGGAGGTGCTGGGTGCGTGCGGAGGAGGTGCTGCGAGAGCCCCGAGGCACGCAGCAGGATGAGCTTCGACTGTGCAGACAAGCCCTGTCCCGCCAGGAAGTCGAAGAACGGGTCCTGTTTCTTGACCCTCTGTAACAACCACGGCGTGATGTCCACCTCCGCGTCGTCGACACTGAACGCTGCTCCCAGTATCTTTGCGACCCCATTTCCACGGGAATCGCTTCGCCTCCGACGAAGAGCTGTTGGGCCTCGGGCCGCTGGATCGCGACGCTCTTGAGCGCGTTCACCCCATAGCCGAAACTACGAAGCGCTGGATGCAGAGCATCGAGGGCGCCCTGAACGTCCGCATCGCGACCCACCAGGGTGATGTCGTCGAGATACGCGACGAGCTTCGCCTGGGGTGGCGGTCCGTGATGGGGCGGCACCTCGTGTAGCCCTTGTGCAAACAGCACGGCCCGAGTACCATCCCCTGGCGGACCCCTGCCGTGGACTCCAGCTTGACCAACGGCCTCCCCAGGATCCTGGCGAGGACTCCCCCGGAGCGGAAGCTTTTCCCGAATCACGAGGGTCTCAGAGATCGCATTCGGTCAGCTCTCCGGAGAGAGAACAGGGGGTCAGCGCTGACAGGGCGCGATCACCTGGCGGCGAGTGCCGACAGCGGAACTGATGAGACTCACTGGGCACAAGCGGCTCGAGACCCTGGAGATATACTTGGGTTTTGGCCGCCATCAAACCCGGGAGGCCGCAATGGCGCAGGACAGCGCCGCCCTCCTCCACCACCCCGAGCCGAATCCATAGGCTCGAAGGCTCCGCCAACCAAGGAGTTGAAAAGTTTACGAGTTGAACCTGCGTCGAAGAATGTTGAAGTTGAAAAGAATTATTGTTCCCTAAAATATATATTTTCAGGTACGACAAATATATATATTGAACTTTGTTGCCTACTATAGTTTCATTTGAACTGAATAACAAACATATTTATACACGACAAGGGAAAAAAGGAAGAAAGAAATCAGGGAGGGGAAGGAGCGAAAGGGGAGTAGCACAACTTAATTTCCAGGACGTAGGGTTATCCCATACTCATGGCACGGGTCAATAGTATACGACTCGGCAAAGGGGAGGTTAGGAGTTAGTATATTACTAACGATCTGGCAAAGAACAAAAAACATAAATTTTTGAATAGCAAAACCAAAAACTAAACCTCGCCACCTGAAGAGGTAGTTGGGGATGGCGGGAGGGTTTTTATTATTATTTTTTTTTTATTATTTGAAAAGTTTCACGGGAAGGAACCCGGAGAGCAGCGACGAGTGCGGAGAGATGAATTAAAGAGATTATCAACAGTGATGATTATTTAAAATGCTCCTTTCGCTCCTCATGGAATAGAAATTCCCTGTATCATATTCATTTTATATTTATATCGTATTATACAACTTATATTGTATACATATGTTCGTTTTATAATTATAGATGAGCTATCTCATTATTATATTTATAAATATTTATAGAATAACTTTCTCATTATGTAGTTATTTTATTTAGACATTTTATATTGAATAAAAAATATATTTTCTCTCTATTCTAATTAGAAACAAATAGATATATTTATATTTTATTTCTTGTTCCGCATGAGGTTTTTTCTTCATCTTCATCTTGGGTTTCTAAGGATTAGAACATAGAGTTTTCCGTGAAGTGAAACATTTGCTTGCTTTTTTTTTAAGTGGGAATTTTGGGGTGCAAATTCTTGGCGTACCTTCAGGTACTTGCTTCATGGCCGTGGCCTTCTGTTGTGATTCGTCCTAGGGAAAAGGGCCCTCTTCGCTTTTCATGGTCGCGCATTATGGGAGATGCATGGGCTCAGATTGCAAGGAAAGGGGGGCGAGAGGTACAGTGTATAGGAAAGCCCTGCAGGGGATCTAGCCGAAACGATTGGGCGGGTATATGGGTTGTGGGGCTTCCCGGAAATCGATAGGGAGATAAACCTTCCAGCGGGGGGCTTGTGTAGCCCTGAGTTTTTTGTGTGTGCCTTGGTTTCTTCCGGGGATGTATGTTTCTCCTTGCTTGTGCTTTTCTTTCCCTTTCTTTCTTCGCGGCGCTCCCTTCGTTTCATTGCGTTTTGTTGTTTCTCGGATCCATTTCTTTTGTGTCAGGTATTTCGTTTGTGGGTCGGGTTATGTCGTATGGAAGGGCGTGGGTGGGAAAGCCTCGGGGTTCCTTTTGGCGCCTTGTTTTCGGCGGACGGCTCGTGATGTTACTTTTCACTTGTGTCCCTGTTTCTTGGTGGAAGGTTTTTGCTTTCAGGGTCTCAGTATGTTTCTTTTCGCTCGCTCTTTGTCCTCCTTCCATGTGGTGTTTCGCAAAAAAAAAAAAACTTGCTTAATGGCAAAATGAAAGAGGCTGCGTTTCTCTCATGTGTATTTTTGTTTCAGTTTATTAATTTACCTTTGCCGCTCCAAACTCGGAAAGGTGCCAGGATGAGGAGGGCAAATTGGATGATGCCTTACGAGCATATGGATGTCACATACAATGAAGTTTACTCATACTTATTATTATTATTATTATTTTAAAATATGCCATAATAAAATAATAATTTCATCGTGATATGAAAGGCCGTAACTAATGATGAGATGATGTTTTGTGAGGTATATTGATTGATCGATAGATTGATTATTTTTAGTGCTGATAGTCACCAGAAGTTTAATTTGTAAGTTTTTTCAAATGTACCACAAGAAATAATAATAAAAAGGAATAACGGAGAGGAAATAAAATGCTTGTGAATACAGAAATAGTTGTAATAGTAGTAATAATTTTGTAGCTATCATAAACTGAAAGGAGCACAACCGTACTGAACAAGAAGATCATGTTTCGGGAAGAATTTTAACCATAAAACATTAACCTACTTTTTAGAAAATATTAGTCATATATATTCAAACCTATATATGCATGAATATTTGTGAAACCATGCTGTTAATATCTTGGGATATTTATTTCTAAAAAAACTTTCTCTCTTTTTATTTCTCTTTTTCATTAAGATCCTTAATCTGGGATAAAGATATAACGATTTTTACCACTACAAATTTAGATATTTATCGAGAGCGACACTGACGGATGAAAATAATAATAATAACAATAATAGAACTTTAAAAAAAAATCTCTCTCGTAGTGCGAATGAAAAGGTTGAACTGTGTCTTGGCTATAGTTAAGACAAAGAAAGAGCTAAGGAGAGAAGCACTCTACAGTGACCAAGAAAAAGAAACACTCCACTACGTCGCCTGCTGGCATTTCAACTGGCAATACTAGAATTATACCCTAACGCACTAAAGACAGTGACTTCCATAGACAACTTTCCATACTGATTGCTCTTTTTTTTTCTTCGAAATATTGTTGATATTTGTGCTACTTAATTATGATGATTATTATTATTAAATCTTATTATCCTTCTTTCTTATTGGTACTACTGTTTCTTCTGTTGCTGTATGAGAGATCCGCCTTTGGAATTATGTTTTTCTTTAACGTGTTTTTTTATTTTATTTTGTTTTGTTTTGTAATATCTCTGAGCCGTAAGAAGCTTTTTCTAAAAGCTTTTATCAATATATATGTTTATTCGTTTTTTCTTCTTCTTCTATTATTGTTTCTACTTCATCTATTGCACAGCAAAAAATAATAATAATAAAAAATGAAGAGAAATAATAATAAGGAGAACCAGATATATATGTATTAAAGGATTTTCTGCCTTAATGCCAGTAATAACCAATAGAATAATTGATAATGCGTATCTACTTGGAGCACCCTGAGAAAAAAAAAAAAAAAAACAGAAAAAAAAGAAAAAAAAAGAAAGGGAATAGAAACAAATCAAAGAATTGTTTAGGTTAATTCTTAGTTACTTCTATGTACCTTGAAAAAAAAAAACTTATATATTGTTTACTTTAATTCTTTGAGGTAACTGATTCATATAACGACCCATCGTAGCTCGAAGAAGAATGATAAATGATGATGATTGATTACGATTGTTATGTTCTCTTCTCAGAAAAATACTTACTGTTTTGTAGTTGCAGTTTTATGAGTATCAATGACCTGCAGCACAAATGATTCTTCCGCCAGTTGGTTTATCATTCACTAGCACATGCTTGCTGCATTTCCAAGTGGATTGACTCATTTATCCCAGTTCCTTTTCTTCATTGGCTTCCCGCAGTTGGATGGAGTTGCACTATGATTGTTACGACTTCTCTTTCAACGATAACAGGTGTAGTTATTTGCTCTATCATAGGAGTTCTGGTGTGTCTTTTGAACTTGTTTTTTTTTACTCTTCAATATCTATCAAGACCGACAGTATGGGTACCTCTTACGACGTATGAGCAACACGGCGGCGAGAAGACGGTATGGAGATCTTTATCCTCTCCCTTAGTTTATTCTTTCCTAACTCCCTTGGTTGCTCCTTTGATATTGCCTGGATGCTGCTAATCTCCTGGAAGCACTAACCGAGTGAACAGTATTCCCTCAACTGTCCCTGGAACTTTTTCAAAAATGGATGCCACTACTTTTGGCATTTCTGGTCAATTGCGTAAGCAGCACCCCACAGCAAAATCGACTACTCCACGAATTTATGAGTCTTATTCCGGAGTCCCTCTAATAACGTTGATCAGCGCACCGTGATTGATAAAGCGCTTTCTTTTGTTTTCGTGCTTCCTTTCTTTTCCGAGTACGTGATGATAATTTTCTTTTATGGGCAGGGGACACAGCTTTGGCGGTGGTGTGGTTTCTCAGCTGCAGCAGCGGCAAGCTTTTGAGAAATTTCCGTTGCTGTTGGATCGAACGTTTTCTTCTCTTCAGGAGGCCGCCGCTGTTGTTGCTATAAATGTTGTCGAATTGTTCTTACTATTGCCATAAAAATGATGGTGCGATTATCCATTGGTGAGAGGCATAAAAAGACGAAATAGTGCCCCCCAGCCTACAGATTACGCAAAAAACTTGTGCTGTATTCCAGGAGCGATGAAGTAACCCTTATCCCCCAGGCTTGCCGGCAGCACTGTTTCATCCCGCCCGGGTGAACAAGACGGAGGAGTGGGGGAGACCACGTGAAAGTATGCAGCTTACTGTTGAACCTTTTGGCCCCTTCTGCTACTGTGATAGCAGCTGCCCAATTCACCGGTTTTTTCAGCGGGGCCCTGGCTTCCGTTGGAAAGCTTTTCGCTGGGCCTCCGCCGCTTCCCCATGGAGTTCAATGGGGAGAAAAACCTCTTTCCTGAATCGCCGTTACCGTCTCCCCAAAAGAACAACAACAATAACACCAACAACAAAAAGAACGGAGAGACAAATAACTGAGATCAATAAATCAATTGCGCACAATAGAATACCGCTTCCTAGTCACAGGGCAACCGGAAGTGAAGACGTGAGTTCAGCGCTATGCAATGAAAATTTAATGCATTTTTCAACTGCAATGACTCCCCCATCTTTCTATCTTTTTTTTTTTTTTGATTTGTGATTTATTTTACCTACTCACCGGAATATGTGGCAGACGAGTGAGTTTCCGCATCGATTGAGGTATATATATATCTGTTGTTGTTAGTCGAAGGATTTGTATATTGTTCTGTATTCCTATTTGTTTATCTGTTTACTGTTTATCATATCATATCACGTGAAACTAGGTTCTATACGCCGTGACCAATCCTTTAGGTCATTCCACTTTCTTTTTCCTGATTTTTATCCCCAGTGCCGTGTTGCTCTGATTGCTCCTAGCACAGAGGGACGCGCCATTGACTTCTTTTTGTTGTCGTTGTTTGCTTGTTCTTTTGTTTGTTTGTTTTCCCTTGCATTGTACTATTTCATCGCTGTTCGTTTGGCAATCTCTTTGCCAGGTGAAGTACTCCATTGCCTTGCTGATCCCCCGTATTAAACTAAGGATTAAAAGTTGTCTGCGGTGTCTCATCGCGTCGAGCGCAGACTGCTTCGTTTACGTTGTATTGCTCGAGCCTCGCCTTCCTTCTAAGGAGGTGGCCTTACCCGCTCGATATATTTTCACCTTGTCGTCGCTACGCTGTTCTGCTCCGGCAAGCATCATTTTATTTTCCTGTCTTTTGGGTTTGGGTTGGGCCTGAAATGGATACGTTGGTGACTCAAGCCCCACCAGGCGAGGACATTACGCCGCCCCCCTTTCAGAAGGAAGGGTTTGATACAGAGGAATATGCAGACGGGAGTCGGTACGAGGGGCACTTCCACAATGGTGAGAGGTCTGGCCACGGAATGTACACGTACGCCGACGGGTCTACGTACACGGGGGACTATCTGCTGGACAAGAAGCATGGGCACGGCAAAGAAGTGCACAAACGAAACGGGGACGTGTACGAAGGCGAGTTCTTCATGGGGAAGCGCAACGGCTACGGTGTTTTCCACTCCATCGAGCATCAGCGCCGGTACGAAGGGCAGTGGGTCGACGACGTGCCACAGGGGGAAGGAAAGGTCACGTTTCTCAAGACGGGGGAGCGCTACGAGGGCCACTTTGAGCGCGGTGTGCGGTGCGGCATGGGACGATGCTGGTACCGTGACGGCGGGTCCTACGTGGGTGAATGGCAAGGCGGCCTACCAGACGGCGATGGCGTCGCCATCTACGGAAACGGGGATCGCTTCGAAGGCGTCTTTGACAAGGGCAAGCGAACCAAACTCGGCATCTACCTACCCGCTATCCTTCGACGTGAGATGGAAGCGGAACGCCAGCGCTGCAACGACTGCATACGAAAGGCGGAAGTGGAGTGCAGCGCTAGCCGGTCGCTGCCTGTGGAAGCGCCGACACTACCAGCGCCTGCGCCTCCACGGGCCGCGGTGCCAAAGCCTTCTGCAGTCCCGAAGCTGCCTCGACTGGAGGCGGAGGAGGTTGTAGAGAAGCAATTTGGTTAATTTCCGCCATCCGTCCAGCAGCAGCAGTAGGGGATGCATCCACAGGCCTGATCGTCAGCCCGGCGCTGAGGCCACCCCGGCGCCTGGCTGACATCCTGTAGCCATAGCGACAGAGAAGGGCTTGCCGACATTTCCGAGTTGTTTTCTTTTTGTACTTCCAATGTATAACGGGCGGTGATGTGCGTGCGAAAGGACTGAAGGTCCGCGTGTTCGAGGGTGTTGCGGTCCTCCTTCTCACGTGATTCATGCGAGCGAAACACAACAGCGTAAAGCAGTGGCATTATTATCCCAGCCCAGTGGGGCAGGGTTAGGGTCCCCGTAAAATCTGAACCCCGACTCCTTCCCGTGTTGCAGCTATTCTCTCTCTTCCGTCTCCTCCTTTGCTTGGCACGTACTTGGCTTTGCTTGGCCGTTGCTGTCTTCCTGTCCCCACCCACATGCACCCACATACACCCACATACGACCCCTTCTCGTGACACAGTTTGATAGGCTCGGTGCGGCTGTAGGCTGCCTCTGAGCGGACCTTTATTTTCGCTGGCGAGGGTGCCGCTGCTATCTCGGTCGCATGGTGCTTAGGATTTCTCTGCTCCGGCAGGGACAGCGGCACTCCAGCAGCACCGCACAGCTTGAGACACTCTGCCGCCGTACACGCTGGCGCCCAGCCGCCGGACAGGTTCACCGGTTGGTGGTCCCAGGGAATGACAAACGTCGATCTCCGCGTGGAGAGCCAGCCGATGTGATGCGACGGTACCGCTCCTCGTCCTCGAGGGGCAGCACGCTCCTGCACCAACTTGTACTCCACGGGCACACTGCTGCTGTGGAGGCGTGCCTCCAGACCCCGCGGAAGCTCAACCTACGGCGGAGCGAGGAGCGCCTTGGACAAACGCTCTTCTCCCTGGCGTGCCAGAAGTGGATCCGGCCGCAGGACAGCGCGGAGCTGCTGGATCTTCTCACGGCGCGGCTCGAGACGCACACCGGCGACGAGGTGCACTGGGGCCAGGAGGACCGCTTCGGGGAAGAGTTGCTGGCCATCGCTGCCAGGCATCACCGGCTCGCGGCTGTGTGGCGGCTGATACTGGAGCGCGGAGTGCCGTACTTTCTCCTCCGCCGCCGGATAATGCGACTGCCACTCGTGTGGGAGCGAGACTGGCAGGAGGCGCAGCGGGCCACCGCAGCAGTGCACGGCGCACGGTACCATCACCACCAGGAAGTACTGGGTGACGCTGGTGATATTCGATGCTACTTCGACACGTCCCGCACGACGTTCCTCACCGCCCCCAGAAGGTCAACGGAGTTGCTGTGTCTCGAGAGCTGGCTGTTGAACCCGAGCCCTAGGCGTGTGGAGCAGTACGTGAGGCAGGGGAAGGCTGACGTCCTCTACCCAGACCCGCAGAACGGAAAGCCAATATTGCACAACCTCCTTGAAAAGCTGCTCGTTCAGAGCCGCAGCACCTCGCCGAGGCCCCCCCAGAGAGCCGCCGCCGCATCCTCCCCGGTGCTGGCGTGCATTGAGGCCTGTCTGCACTCCCCACGCCCAATAGACTTCACTCGCTGTAACTGGCTGCAGGAGAACCCGGTACTCTCTATATGGGCCTCCCCCGGCCTGAGAAGCGAGGACGCCGCCGCCCTCATGACGATGCTGCTGCGCCGGTTCGAGCGGGGCCCACGACCCTCCGCCTCCGCCCCCAGCCGGCGCAGCAGCGCCCCTCTCGGTGTCGGTGGCGACAGAGTGGCCCTCAACAAGGTGGAGGGTGGCATCCATGTGTTTCTCTCTGCCTGCGCCAGCGGTTCCCATTTTCATCTGCTGTGGAGGCTGTTGAGGCGGCGACCGAGGGTGATCGCTGCTCTGCAGCCAGTATCGTTGCGGGGGACACCAATTCCCATTGCTTCATCAACGCCATCCGCATCTGCAGGCTTGCAGAGTCTCTCCCGCCGCGACCAGAGGCGCTTTACTCTGGCGGAGCACGCCGGCCACCCGACGTTCGGCAAAGTAGAGTTATGCAGACCGTTGAAGCCGCGGCATAAGAAGAAGTCTACTTCATCTAGCTCTAACAAAAGCGGCAGGAGAGCGTCCCAGACCCGGCGCCGCTAGCATACGAGGCGCATGAGCCCCCCTTTTTTTTTTCACTGGGCTTGTTTTCTGTGTATGCTCTGCAGGAGCTTTACATACACTGGAAAAGTATCGCTGTAGTGGTCGTGAATCCAGTACACTCAGGCACCTTCCCCTCAAATGAACCTCATTGAATTGTTCTGACATACTATGAACGCTTGAATAGAAAGCAAAGGGCTTCACGAGTGCTGCGATGATTCCTTTTTTTTTTTCTTTCTGGAGGAGTTTATACGTGTCATTTCTCTCTCCCTCTCTCTCTTTCTCTCTCACTACGTGTCTCTTCTCATTTAGCTTCGGCTTCGTTGCAAGGTTCAGTTTAGCAGTGCATAGCTTTACGTGGCTTACTGCGTGAACAATCTATACCAACACATACACTCTTACATATATCCAAATATTTATTTTTCTTTTTTTTTTATTTTTATTTTTTAAGCAACTAAACTTAGACCTTTTTAAAACGTCCCATACGTTCGATACCCCTTTCTCGCCTCATCTTCATCTATAGTTTCTTCAAGTCGCGGCGATCACTTACTTGCAAATATCTATCTTTTGAAAAGACTAATACATAGAACACTATATCTTTCTAGCTCCTCATATCCCATATCGCTCCCTGTTTTACCTCTATGTGTGCCTCGTTGCACAAACGTGCTTTTTCAGTACTTTTGAAATAAAGAACCTTCTATAGGCGCCGTAGGTGAGAGCCGAAAGCGCAAGAAAGAGCACTACTGGACGGTGGTAGCAGCATTAAAAAAAAAACCAAAAAAAAACATTTTGAATTATTTGATTCATTATTCTATCTTTCTTTGGAATTCGTTATTAGATTTTTGATTAACATCTCTGTATTCTGCTCCACATCGATTGCTGCAGCATTGCATGCCTCCGGACTCGCGGCATCGCTTCTCCAAGCTCTGTCTTTCCCTGTCGGGTTTCCGGCGTTGCTGTATCGCTTCGACAACTGGGACGCCCACACTGGGTATCAATGTCTGCTGTTCTCCGACGGTTGCGTAAGTGCTTCTCCTGCTGTGCCAACACGGATGTCTCACCAGACGACGAGCTTCACAGAATGGCTTACAGCGACACAAACGACCCGAAAAAAGTTCTTCAACTGGTCCAGGACGGCGCCGATGTGTGCTATCGTGTCTCCGCTGACGTGCTCCCCAGTTTCCTTCTCTTTGCTCTAACGGGGCGAATCGACTGCTTCCTCTCGTGCCTGGCTACGGAGCGGCCCATTAATTTTAGCCAGGGCTTCGTTCGGTGGACGTTTTACTCTCCCGCTGACGGGAGGGAGATGCGCTTCAGTCCCTGCGCCCTCTTCTACGTGTGCCACGGCCGGTCCCCTACAGAAGCGGTGCGTATGCTCAGCGCAATTGTGAACCGCACCTCACGCCCTTCGTCCCGCGACGAGATAAACTGGGAGAACATCTTAAACTCGAAGCCGCATCACAATTTCTGCTCCATTGCAGCAGACAACAAACTGCTTCACGTACTCTGGCCCCTTCTAAAGCCTCTGCCCCACTTTACAGAGCTGGTTGATGAAACGATCCCGATTCAGACGTCCGTGTGCGCCGAGGACTGGGATCAGCTGCCGGAAGTGGAGCAGAAGCGTTTTGAACTCCTTAACGGCTTTGTAGACGCCTACACCTCCGACCTTTTTAAGACCGTACTGAACCACCCTCCGGATCTTGAGGCAGTCAAACGCTGCGTTGCCGCAGGCGCGCACATCCAGCATCGAACCATCAGCAGAGTCGCTCCGGTGGATGTCGTCCTTGTGAACTGCAACGTGGACTGCGTCGACGCGTGTATGGCAACACCGCATCCGGTAAACTTTACTGTTAGTGCTCACGGGTGGAGCATTCTGGACCTCATTTGCATCTTCTCACACGATGAAAAGGCTGCGCGAGGGATGCTCCAGTCTGTCGTCAACCGAATTGCAAAGGAGATCCCTGGCGACCTGGTCGATTGGGAGCAGCGAGATTGGTTCGGTCACGACTTCTTCGGCTACGCGGTGGAGTACGAGCTGCTGCACGTTGTGTGGCCTATTGTGGCCCCGCTACCGCACTTTCGGGAGAAGAGGGGACCTATACTGCTGCACCGCTGCATTACGACGGAGGACTGGGATCAGCTGAGCCTCGCAGATCAGCACCGCTTTAAGCCGCTGGACGGGTTCGTCTCGCGCCAGTTCAAGCTGCGCGGGGACAGAATCGTTTTCCGCTCGGGCAAAAGAATCGTAGAGAAGAGCGAGGAGGTGGAGTGGACCAAGATCAGGAAGCTCGGACAAGGGTCCTACGGCGTTGTGTACCTGGGGAAGCTAAACAATGGCCACCTCGTTGCCGTGAAACTGGCGAACCCGAACAACCAATGGGGATCAATGGAGGAAGTAAACCGCGTGCTCATTGAGGAAATGGAGATCATGAAGCACCTTCGGCACGAAAATATTGTTACCTTTTTTGGGGCTAAAACGGTGACGCTGGACTCGAATGACGAGCAACTGCAGATATTCATGGAGTACTGCCCAGGCCTTCCGGATTGCCCGGGAACTCTAGCGGACGTGTTGATCCGCCGCCCCGAGATGTTTACCATTCGAGTGGTGCGCCGCTTCGCCTTACAGCTTGTGCAAGGGCTCCACTACTTGCACCTCAACAGTGTTGTTCACCGCGATCTAAAGCCGGATAATGTCCTTCTCACCGTGGACGGGGTCCTGAAGCTGACGGATTTTGGGTGCAGCAAGGACGTTAAAGGCGGGAGGTCGTGCCGCACACTGACGGGAACCCCTCGCTTCATCGCCCCGGAGGTGCTTGACCCTTCGGATGGCAACCAGTACAACGTGGCGGCCGACATCTGGTCCTTGGGCTGTACCGTTCTTGCCCTTCTCGGGCGCTCTCCGTGGCGAGAACAGCTCAACGATATGCAGCTCTTGTGGCACATTGCCTTCTCCAAGGCAATGCCGTCAGGCATCCCGTTGCAGTGTCCGCGGCTGCTCTATAACTTTTTTGAGTGCTGCTTCAGGCGAGACCCGTCACAGCGGTGGTCCTCGGAGAAGCTCCTGCAGCATCCATGGCTCACGTGCCCTGAAGACGAGCTCGAAGAAGTTCCACCCAGCCCGCGCTCGTCGTGCAGCGATGTCGACGATCTTAAAGAGGAACTGCTGGCGTAGGTGCCTTCGCCGCCCTGGAGATCCTCTGGCGAGAAACCGTCACACCCCTGCCCAGCCGCTGACCTCCATTTACTTTTGTCAGTTGTTTTTTGTTTGTTTCTTCTCAGCTTTTAGCACCGACGCCGTCGAAACGATATAACGTTTATATTCCTACCAACCCATCTCCCGCTCATTTCCACGCTCCCGTTTATATACTACATCCCCCCTCTACTACGTTTGATTTCCTCGCGTTTTTGTTTGCCGCGGGCTTTATCTATTTTATTTTTTTTTGCTTGTTTATGTCCCATTGAGAGATGCCCTCACCGCGCCATCAAAAAGAAGAACAGGGAAGCTATAATAATATATAGTAAAATATATAATATAATATCTATAATATATATCTATTCGCTTCATCATTATGCAGAGCGCTCACTCTCACTCTAACTTTCTCTTCGGGGAACCCTCCGACGTGTTCCATCATATATTTGATACAGGCCGACGAGCATCACATGCACTCCCCGACGATACAGCGATACAACCACACATGTACCAAAGAGAAAGCGAAGGAGATAAGGCGCCCTATTTCCTTCGCTTTCTCTTTCGGCCCGATAATTGCTCCCTGCTGTCGTTCCCACTGCTCAAAGATTTCCTTCTTTCTTTCAGCTCTGATTACATCGGGTGCGTGAACTACTGCACCAGAATGGTGTCGATTGCCTCACACAAGTAGAAAGTTTGAACAAGCCCTCCCACTGCCCTCTACCCTCTAGACTCTCTCTCAGCGATGCAGACATCGTCTTTCGTCTATCCTGCAGATGGTGTAGTCCACCGCAGCTCCACATGTATGCGCTCCATAGCAAACCTACTTCCCTTTAGGGATTTCTTGTTCAAAAAATTGATCAAAAAATAAATCGTGAGCCGTCAGACTGTCTGTCTTCCACGGTAGGCCAGCGCTATTATTGTCACAGTTTCTTTATGGTTTCTGCACTTTTTTGATCTTTTCGCTTCATAATGGATCGCACGGGGGCTGCGGTTTTGCCGGCTGCCCCAGCGGTCCCTTAGGATACTTCAAGGTAGGGGGGCTGGCTGCGCATGGCAGTGGCCCCAGCCCACGGCTCTCGCTGGCACGACCATTCCCCTTAGCAAAGGGAAGGGTTGGTGGACATGTTGCTGGTACGTGTTGGCGTGGAGCGGAGCGGGACCCCGGCCCCTCCTCCCCTGCCGACTTGGAGGAGCAATTCCTGGATGCGCTGCTCACCGCTCTTGGGCACTTTCGCGCCATGCCCCCGCCTTCGTCAGCATCCACAGAAACGCCTAGCGTTACCCTCCCCGCCTCTCCGCCCCGCCTCCGCCGGCTGGAACCGGAGGTACGCAGCGTGGACAGGAGGGACGGAAGAAGGTGGGGCGGCAACAGGGCCGCAAGACGGGTGCCCGCAGTCGTGGGCACCCGAGCACTACCCCCCCATCCAGCCCCTCCCCCAAGAAGCTCCAACGGCCTAACCGCGTTCTCCGGCATTGCCTCGAAGCGCTCCTGCTCGTCTGCAGCGGCCCTTTGCAGGAAGAGACGGCCTATCAGTCCCTGTTGCGAGCGGGGAAGGAAGTCGCCGCCACCTGCCCGGCGTCCCTCTTTGCCGTGCAGGTCCCTGCACCGACGTGGGAATCGTGGAGCGGCAGTGCAGCCTTGCCGAACCGTTTGGCGCAGCTGTCGGCCCTCATGGTGAGCAGCCAGCAGCAACTTGTCCTGACGCAGCAGCCCTTGGATCCGGCCCGCACCGAAGCCGGCCTTCTTCACTCCTAGGTCCAGAGGCGTTGGCGGCCGCGCGAGAGTAGGATACGGCGTTCATGACCAACTGCCTCACAGAGGTCGCGGAGGAGCGAACCGCCATGGTGGCGCAGTTGACGGAGGCCCCACAGAGCACCAGCGTTGCTCGCGCTACTATCCATCTGGAAGCAGCCGGGGTGACGGAGGCGCTCCCGTGCCTCGCCCAGCGGATGGAGGCGTGGGCCACCATGGTTGCACACGGTGGGGACCGCTACAATGGGGCTCCCCTGCAGGAGCAGTGGGGCCGCGTCTGCACTCTTATCCAGCACGCCACCCAGGGCTCGGCGGAGGAGACGCCGCATCGGCTGGTACCTCCTCTCGCTGCGGCCTTCGACCCAAGCTGCTACTCCCCGGGGACAGACTTCAACTACCACTCCCCCTCTCAGCCCGTTTCGTGGGGCCAGGACGTCCATCTACCACTGCCGTACATATGGAATCGGAATAGAAGAGCCAGAAACGAAGGAAGAGAAAGCCTCCTTTACTTATCCTACATCATGAGCCATACAATATTAACATGCGAGGGATCACCGAGCCCCCAGACTCATTTGAACGCTATCGATTCGTTTTAATGTCTATTTTTTTTTTGTTCTTTTAGTCGAAAGTAAAAACATCACACAGAACCGCTAAAAAACCTCTCGACTATCTTTTCCGAATTCCGGTTATTCCACAAGAACTGCTAGCTAAGCGAGGGGGGTGGTTTGTGCTTGCCAAATGACCCACTTGCCTTTTTCCAAGGATCTGCGTCGTGGTGGGTAACCACGGGGGTGGGTGGGATGGATTTTAAAAAGGTATGTTTGCGACGAGCACAAACAAAGCGTGACAGTTCTATATACCATGACAGAAACAGAAAGAAATAGTGGAGAAGAAGTTAGCAACTCATTTGGATTTGTCTTCAAATGATTTCGTGGACCCGGATGCATATTTCCTGCCACATGAGGACAATCTCATTCTACTTTCTTTCTCGTTTCTTTCTTTATGCCTATCGCTCCCGCTCCCCCCCAAAAAAAAGAAAAGAAGCGGAAAAGAATAGCTGAGATGCGAACAAAGGAGAAAGAAAAAGTACATTACATGCCGACGAAGATTGCATAGATTCTCAAACTTGTGTGCACCACGGCAGAAATACAAAGAGTATACTGAACTCTGGATACATTTGTTTATTATTTTGTAAGTGAGGAAAACATCACACAGCACATCTCAAAAAACCTCAAAAGAACGTTTGTACAGGGAGAAAGGAAAAAAATAGAAGTACAGGAATAGAAGAGAGCAAGAACGGAGAAGAATAGACGTCACTAGCAGTTCAACGCAGCATGACAGTAAAATTTCACACGCGAGGGACAAGTCCTCTGGAAAACCATAGTTCATTTGAACTCTATTGTTTTGTAAAGTTTTATTTATTTATTAATAAGGCATGAGAGGGAAACATCGCAGTGTGTACCTATCCCACACACCCGCTACAAACCTCTCTACAGCTATAGAAACATATGAATAGATGAACACCTTATTCCGCTACGCCCAGCGAAGGGGGTGGTGGTTTGAGCTTGGCAAATCACCCACTTGGTTTTACCCAAGGATCTGCGTCGTGGTGGGAACCACGGGGGTGGGTGGGATGGCTTTTTGAAAAACTTGAAAATAATTGTCAAGCTCAAACGGGCGAGCGGAAATGTCTTTATGAAGACCAAGGAGAAAAACATTGGAGCAAAAGAGCATAAGGTAAACAACACATTCAACTTCAAAAGTACTATGGTCCTTCCAGATGTGTTTCTTATTCCCATCACCGCCGACCCTCAAGAGTACCCTTTTTGATTTCGGGTCGGCTTGCTGCGTTGAGACTTTCCGTTCTGCTTATCCTCTCCTCGGCTCCTTCATTCCTACCGCTGCTGCTCTCAAAAAAAACAATGCACAGCTAGGCTCCACACGTCTCGCGAAGGGGTAGTTTTTGCTGGCCAAAAACCACCCAGGCTTGGAAAAATTCATTTTTTCCAAGGATCCGCGTCTCCACCTCGCCACGCCTCCCACCTCGCCAAGTCTGATGGAGGGATGAGACGGCCACGGGAGGGGAGGTCTGCTGCATTGTGCTCAGATTTGATGTAATCGAAGCGAGCGTATATAAGGTGAGAAGAAAGAAAATTCATTATTTTTGCACAATTTGCTGAAATTCCTTGGCATTTAGAGTGGCCCTTCCTGGCGCTACAGACCACGGCCGTATTATCACATAAAATCAAAAGGGGTGATGAAAGACGTTCCTCAAAAGCGTATAAACCGTACAGTATGGCTCTAGCCTCTTTTTGAGAAATATGAATGTTGTCGAACCACTTGTACAAATGACGATCCCGCCTAAAAAACCAACTTTTCCCCGCTAAATGCACAGAACCGTCTTGATGGAAAAGAACAGCGCCCCAGCCTTTGTTCGAAGCATCCGTAACTAAAGTTGAAGGAAATGTCTCTGGCGTAGGGACTATCCGGCGAGGGGTATTTTGTAAAAGAATTGCCCGGAGTGATGCCGCCACCTCACACACATCCGAAGGCATCATAGCCGCATCAGTTTCGGAGCACTTCCCTCGATTTAGTTGACTGAGCTTTTTCCTAACAAATTTAAAAAACATATAAAAATGAAATAAACATGTACCGAGTATAGCTGCGGCGGACAAGGTTCTCGAAGCAAAAGCCTCAAGATCAGATACCCTCATGGACTCCCAAGGCGGGGTCGCTCCGAGGTTCTGCTTAGCCTTGTCGCCCACACAGACCGTAGCGTCTATGTGGTTGAATTGAACACCGATGAATGTGTAGACTCTGCTCCATCTCTCCAGGTCCCCGAAAGTCAGTTGTGCCGATGCGGCCCGACTCTCGATGCAGGAACTCCAATGTCTAACGTCGTCTTCCTCTCCACATATACAAATATTATCGATCCAAACATCGATTTGTAGAGAAGCCGGGGCACCATAGTCTCGCCTCACGGTCGATCGATCGCCGGCCAATGCCGAGCAAAGGAGCTGCATAATCTCGGGACTCAAGCGGTAGCCCATGGGTAAGCGCAGGAGTTCGTACACTGTATCATTTTCTCCTAGTAATCGAAAACAAGAAAAAGCCGTCTCGGGGAGAGGGACCTGGTAGAAAGAGGCCTTCAAATCATAAAGACTTGCCCCCTGGCGGCGTACTGCTGAGAAATATGATGAAACATGAGAAAGTGGGACCTCTGGGGTGTAGTCCTCCGCGTTGTTCTTGGCTCTGGGCCATGCGATAAAACGGCGACGCCAACCAGTAGACTTCCGTTCAGAAACAGAAAAAGGGGGAACCCATCCGCGAGTAGGCGACGAGTCTGCGACCCGGATGATACCTGAAGCCAACAAAACGGTCGCATCTGCCGTGCGCAAACGCGACGTAACAGGGTAGTCTACAGTTTCTGGAGGAAGAGAAATCATATCCCACAACATATCAAAACGCTGCTGGCACGCATCGTTCATCATGGCGCGTAACACGCCGATGTTCATAACAGGAACGTCCAAGCGCTGAAGCGGTAAAGCTAATTCTTCTTTTGTTGTAGCCACTTTAGAATTAGAAACACGACGGGTAAAGGTGTGTCCACGGAATGGCTTCCGCCGACCGCCCTGAAACCACGGGATGCCGTCTATCAAACGTCCAACATGTCTGCCAAGAGTGCCATCATCGTATCGCCACCAGTCAGATGAACCGCATACTCCTGTAGATAACGCAGTGTCGTGGACGAAATCTGCGTCGGAGACGAATGCTTGGCGAGTAGCACTACTTTTTCTGGATCGAGGTCCTTCTCTTCGCGCAGCACAGCGGCGGACTGCAGAGCACCACGCTTTATGCTGTGTGCCGTGTAATGGCGCAGACCCCCGCGAGGATCCACCCGCTTTCCCAATTGAATCATCAACTGTCGCAGTTGGGAGCCCGTGATGGTCGTCAACCGAGACCCTGGGCCGCGATCGCGAAGTAATTGCCGCAGCATCGCCTGATGGTGCCCCAAGAATCGGGCGAACCGGTACTCCTGGTACGGCTTGTCTTTTGATGTCTTGGGGATCGTTGCCCAATCCAAAATCAGCGTGTTGCTGTCGATGTCCAGAAAACAATCCGTCGTTAGCGCATAAATTTCCGACCATCGGCTTGCCGTCATCCACGCCAGCCGAAATACAATCTGATCCTGCCACGTTGGCGCAATGTAGATGAGTCGCATCATATCGGCAGATGAGATCCCCGCAGCCTGCCGTATGGGCTCCGCCGCACTCAGCCGACGAAGACTCCGCAGGACCGTCGCATGCAAGGGCTCCTCGGCCGTGAGCATAGAGAGCAGGGTCTTGAGCTACTGCAGAGCCGATCGGGACATTATATTCTTCTTGGACAGGACATAAAGGCCGCTGACTCTGGGGTCACGGCGCACTTGTGTCGTCCGCAAAAGTGCAGAAACCCCGTTGCGATGCTCTTTCGCTGAACC
Organism: Vickermania ingenoplastis; assembly: GCA_010157825.1. Classification (NCBI taxonomy): domain Eukaryota; phylum Euglenozoa; class Kinetoplastea; order Trypanosomatida; family Trypanosomatidae; genus Vickermania; species Vickermania ingenoplastis. Next base: position 6,866 of record VFSE01000258.1, on the reverse strand, counting down.
CACGTCGATGGGGCGTACCGGTACTCGACCGTCCTCAACATCTCGTCGCGAAGGATGTCGAAGTAAGACGACTGTGGAAGATCCTTTGAAAAAAGATCGAATTCGGTCTGGGGATACTCCTTCTCCTGACGCGCCACTGCAATCTTCAACCCCCCCGGAGCCAAGGATATCACCCTGGGAAGGGCGAGAGGAAATTGGGCCGTCAGAAGCATCGATTGCCAGTTAGCGCCTATTGGTGCTGGATGTTGTCCCTTTTTTTTGAGCTTTCGCGACTCTTGGCCCGGCACTCGCTCTCCATATGACCTCTTATGGCAGTGCCGACAAATCACCTGCTTCTTCTTGTACTTCTCTGGCAAGTCTGCCACGAAATCACCAAACGTGGACGGCTTGGCAAATACGCTCTTGTCTTTCAGAAGGGCTATGAAATCGAATAATTTTAAAGAGGAATTGTACAGCTTCTCGTGGGTCAGGAAATACACTGATGCAGCATGAATCTGCACCCCGCGAACAAAATCCTTGTCTGCCGAGCTGGCCCACTTACCTCGTTCCAAAAAAGATACTCAGCGCACGCACTCACCCAAATGGTACTGCGCCAACTGCTCCGTAGCCAATTGGATTCGACCCACCAAATGGTGGACGAACGCCGCGTGCAAAGCCGTAGGACCCATCCCCACCAAATACGGCTTCCACGCCCGAATATCAATATACGGAAAATCGGGAAACACGGCCTGCTCAGCAGCACCCTCCGAAGCAACAACCGGTTTGTCTGATGGCGAATTAGCTAAAGGCACACTCGATGGTGCCGGAAGCGCCGTTTGCGCGCTGATAAGCGACTCCATAGGCGCCGGAGAAGCAGTCGACAGTTGGGCCGACACCCCCTGGGGTTGAGAAGTTGACAACTTCTGCTGAATGGCAGCCAGCTGCTGATTCACGGCCAACATGAAAGTTTGGAACTCCGACCGCGTAATGGACGCTTCCGCGGGAAGCACCTGTGGCACCACTTCCTCCTCCGCCACCGACGCAACTTCGGAATCGCATTCATCCTCGTCGTTGAAACGATCCGCCACACGAGCCGCGGGAGCCGTGAACCGGTCCACTACAATTTTATGGAGATCCAGATCTTCCAGAGCCACTGCGGTCACACGACCCACTGGCCTATCACGAAATCTCTCGAGCTGCGGCGCCTGAATCCAAAGCTCCCCCCGTAGGAAAAAGACGTACTTCCCACAACTGACGCCTGGAGGACTCGAAGACCATTAAGCGTACTGAAAGCCCCACGGGCAGCACACTCGTAAGAGCAGTATCAAGCTGCAGCCACAGCTTAGGATTACGGCTCACTGCAATCCTCTTGGGAATAGAGGCATCTGCCTCGCTGGCTGAGACCGAGCGGTTTCGCTTACTTGCCTTCGGAGGCATGATATCTTGCAACTAACAAAAAATAAAATATAATATATCTTCTAACGAGAAATCGACTAAAAACTGACAACAATCTTTTTTTTAAAACAGCAAAAGACAAACGGCAGGCAGTTTGTCGAGGCAAGCGAAACCTAACTGCGCGTTATATATAATAACAGAAAAAAGGAACAGGCAGAGTACAAGCATAATATATGTATTTCTCCTAAACAAGTTGAGGTGGAACGGGTACAATATGCAGGTGAACTACCTGAACAAGGTTGGGTACGTGCAGAACACGGACTACTATGTGTACACGTGGAGCCAGGGCTACGAGGCCTACCAGAAGCTGAACATTCAATCACTGATGCTGTTCGACTACAACGGCGCCTTTGTTCAAAACTTATTGCGGACACGAGCGGGGCCCAGGCCAGCGTAGCGGTGTTCTGCGGCTCCTACTGGGGCGGCAGGCTGCTGGACTTCTACTACCGGGGGTATGGCCTCACCTACAAGAGTCAGCGATTTTTCCTCACCGCGTCGAACGGCTTGGCGAAAGACAGCGCCCTGAACTACATCCAGCTCTTCAACACGCAGTACACTGGGGCAGCGATTACAGCTGGGAATGCCCTGCAGCAGGTCTATTCTGTGGCCGGGTGGATTGCCGGAACGATGGCGGTGAAGGCGTACGAGGCGCTGCGTGACTCTGGCAAGGACTGCACGGCGACGAACCTGCAGAGGCTGCTGCTGGGCCCCGGGGCCGTGCGGGAGTGGACGGTGGGGACGGACTTTCTGATCGGCGGCTTCTCGGGCGAGTGCGGCCTCTCCACCGCCGACGACCCCAACAGCGGGTGCAACTGCAACCAGGGCGGCCGCACGGCGTATATTTACGAAGTGGGATTGACTAGCGCCGCCCCACACTTCAACAGTATCAACCCTGCTGCCGGCAATTCCACGCTGACCCTGCCCCAGACCCTGTGCTACATGCAGAAGCAGAGCCTCCCCATCCCGCTGCTCGTTGCGCTGCTGGAGAGCAGCGTGAGCGGATTCGACATACCCAATCTGGGGAACTACGCGCAGCGGCTGGCCACGCAAATGGGAACGGTCCGCAACCAGGCCAACGAGGCGGTGTACTTTGATGTCAGCGTTGTGACGGCGGACGGCTCAGGGTCGTACCTCACCGGCGCCGCGGCGGACCAGAAGATCCAGACCGTAATGGGGGTGGCGCCGTCTACCTTGCAGGTGGACAACTTCTTCTTGGTGGGTGTCGTCCGGCCGACGGTGGCGGGGAACTGGGGCTACACAGCAGATGCCATCCACGTCACGCCGACGATGCCGCAGACGCTGTACTACTCGCTGGCGCTGCCGATCCAGCACGCGGCCCCTGAGGGCGAGGCGTACCACTACTGCGTCCCGTGACGACGGCGATGCCGAACGTGAACGGGCTGAGCACCACTGTGGCCGCGTCGGAGGCGTTCTGGAACTGCCCGCCTCGTTCTCGGTGGCGCGCGGGGGTGGCTCGGGTGGGGCGGCGGAGGACGTGGAGGAAGGAGCCGCCCTGCCCCCCGAGCCGGTGCGCCGCCGCCGGGTGCCGCGGGTGACGATGCCGCTGACGTCGTGCGGCACGACGAGGCTGTGCATCACGGATGGGGACGGCGTCGGGACCAGCTTCCCACGGCGGCCGCCACGTGGCTGGCTACCAACACCGGGGCTCCTGCTGCTGCCCTTCGAGGACTTCACCCTGTACTACGCGGCGCTGTCCAGCGCCTTTTCCAGCGCGTCGGAGAACGTGCGGAACCGGCTGCTGACCATCACTAACTTCCCGAAATGGACCGACACCCGGGAAGAGGCGTACGCGGCGTCGCCGCTGCTGCGCGAGTTCCACAAGGTGGCGACGCCCCAGGAGTACACGCCGATGCACATGACGGTGTTTGTGGCGATGCACCTGCTGCAGGAGGCGATGAAGCTGAGCGCGGACGTTGCGGCCGGGTCGTTGTCCAACGCCATCTTGCAGCAGGGCTCCTTCGACATCCTCGGCCTCCAGCTGCGCTTCAGCACTGCCGACTGCCCCAGCAGCGTCACCGGGGACACGTACTGCGACGGCCCTACGAATGGCGGCGCCACGGACCTGACGCTGATGAGCATCGGCCAGGTGTACAACCCGCCACGAGCGAAGTCCTGTACGTGCCCGCGGCGAAGGAGAACGGGCCGTCCACCACCGGCAACCCGACCCTCACCCCGCACCCAACTACTACCACCTCCACCTCCAGCACCAGCAGCACCTCCACGACTTCCAGCACCTCGTCCACGTCCAGCACCAGCTCCACATCCTCTACATCCTCGACTTCGTCCACCAGCAGCACCAGCAGCACGTCCACTACGAGCTCCACCTCGTCCACGTCCAGCACCAGTAGCACGTCCACTACGAGCTCCACCTCGTCCACCAGCAGCACCAGCAGCACCAGCTCCACCTCGTCCACGTCCAGCACCAGCAGCACGTCCAGCAGCACATCGAGTACGTCCAGCACGTCGACCAGCACCATGCCGCCGATCATGTCCGGCGGGAACTGGATCGCTGCGGGCCTGGCCATTGGGCTCTTTCTGCTCCTGTTGGCCCTACTACTTCTGCTGCTCGTTCCGGTGTGTATTCGCTGCTGCTGTACACCCGTGTACCTGCAGTGCGTTCCCTCTGACGACCGGGACGCGATGACGGTTGCGGTGTTCTGGTTCGACGAGTGCGTCGGGGCGTGCGACGGCATGGATGAGGTGCGGGCGGCGTGCCGCCTTCGCAAGGACCTGGAGCGGATCGTGCACGATGCGATGAGCGAGCACCTGGTGTACGAGACGGATAACAGCTGCGGCGCCATCGTTGGTGTGACGGCGGACGCGATGGCGGCGGTGCAGTGCAGTCTTGACGTGAAGAAGGCGGTGTCGGAGCTGAACCCCCGCGACTACGCCGCGCCTGTTGCGCTGGACTCGGACTCCTCCCGTGTGCCGCCGGCGGCAGCCGCCGTGCGAGACATCGGCATCCGCGTCGGGCTGGCGACGGGCCTGTGCACGCGTGAGGTGGTCCAGGAGGGGCGCTGGGCCGTGACCAAGTTCCGCGGGCGGTGCGTGACGGAGGCAACGCAGATCGCCACGGGTGTGGCGGGCCGCGCATCGCCGCGTCGGAGTCCACGTGGTACGCCCTGAGCGAGCTGCAGGGCCGCTCGGTGTCTTCGACGTGGGTGGTGACGCGCATGTGGGATCTCTCTCCATTGCAATACGTTCAGCACACATCATGCTGGCGAGACATCTATATTATAACCGGCCGACAGAATCCGAATCAGGATGCCGGGGAGGCGTCGAACAGTACAATTATGGTTCATAATCCGTACAAGATGATCCGAATGTATTTCGCTAAGATGCCGACGGAGCCGAGGATCACGCGGATGGTGTCGATTATTGAACTTAGTGGCGGACGGGTGCCAGCTGAGAAGGAGGGGGAGACTCGTGAGCAGTACGCCTCGGTGCTGGTGCGGTACGTGGCGGAACTTGTGCTAAGTGGGGCGGAGAACGCTATGGAAGCAACCGGGCTCATCGACGACGACGTAGAATCGCAGACGTTTGAGTGATCCATATAGATATATATTTAATTTTTTTTTATTTTAATTTTTTGACCTTTGAGTGATCTCTGTTCTTCAGCTAACTACCCCCCATATGATATATGATAGTAGTGGGGCTACACTGGGTGTAGCGGACTCGCCTGTATAGATTGGTAGCACACTTGTTTTAGTAGGCATAGGATATGATGTTTGTACTCCGTATTAGCATCCTCATTTATTTTCTGTCTCTCTTTCTCTATAGCGAGGGATGACGGTGACACTGCCTTCTTGGCTGGTAGATGGTGTCTAGCACACAATTTCTTTGTAGTGTGTACGTTTTGATATCTTTTCTCTTGTTATTCTTTAGACTTTAAAATAATGTTTTCTTGTTTCTAAAAGAGGAATGAATAGTACTAATAAACGAATTATACGCGTAGAATAAATTCCCCATCATAACTACTGGCTCACCAACAACCATTTGTGATATAGTTTCCTGAATCTTTTGTTTGATTTGATTGCTTATATACTCATTAATAGGTGTTTATTATATCCTGTATTCTTTTGGTCGTTTCTCCGCATACTTAAAGGAGCTACAAAGATATGCAACGGCGCACTGCTTCTCCTTCGCTGCGCAGCGCATAGCTGCTCCCCACTGTGCAGAGTTTCCGCTCTTTGTACCTTCTCCTCCCTTCTCCTCCTCTATTTTTTGAGGTTTCTAATAACTCTTGTTGTTGTTCGGTTGCTCCGAAGCAAAGAATACAAACAGACTCTGAGACTGGCACACAGCTTTAGCAACTGTTCTGCCCTCGTGTGCTCTGAGCGACGCGTTCGTGCCGTGAGGGATAGCGATGGCCGGAGCACGCACACGGCCGGCTTCCCCTTTGAAAAGAGCAGACGGAAGGCCTCACTTCTCCAAAGGGAAAGCAAGGCGCCTCCGGCACACTGCCGCGTAGGCGGACAAACTGCTGCATGAGATAGAGGCCTCCTCCTCGCGGCAGCCGCACCTGGAGCCCGCCGAACGCCTTGCCGGATTCCTTCCTTGCGAGCCTTCCTCGAGATGGTTGGGGATGGCCCGTGTTCCGCAGCTCGTGGCCCATCACCCCCCGAGAGCGCTGTGCGATACGCCAAAGGAGCTCACTCCACCCGCCAGGATTCGTTTCACTTCTTTCCCGGCTGTTGCGTGCCACTCTGTCTTGTTGGCTCGGGGAAGGAGGTCGAAGGACCATGGGGCGCCACGCTCGGATGTGCAACGCATCACGACTGCCTCCATCGCCTAGTTCAGCGCGCACCCGGAGTGCATCAGTTGCACCGCTGCCATCGGCAGCAGATTCGTTAGTAAACGCTTCGATACACAATCCCAGGCGAAACAACTTGCTCTCCCACCCATTCACCCCTCTAATTATATAATCCCCTGCCCCACCCGCAGTGCATGCGCCCGGCGCCACACTGCTGCGTTTCTCTCCCGCCGCACCCAGCGCCCTGCCCATTGTCTCACCCCTTCCTTTGTCTATCCCGTCCGGCGATGTCCCGGACTCCCGTCTTACCAGTCTAGTTACCAGCTGCCTCTAAAGTTTTCAAGCTCTCCAGCACCACTATTATCCCTCCCCCACCCCCCACCAGCCCCACCCCTCCTTGCGCCGGCTGAGCAATGCGGGTGCCTTACGTTGCGTGGCGCCGCTACCACATCCACGTGGTGTTGGCGGTGCTGCTGCTGCAGTCCACGGCCCTGATGGCCGCCGGGGACTGCAGCTCCGTCCAAGCGCAGACCGTGTCGGATTTGATTCTCGACCAGAACCAGATGACCCACTACAATAATGGCGTGCAGTCCGCACTCAACCAGCAGAAAACATAAATCTGATAGTCAAAAGCTCCAGCAGTGCATCGGATGTAACC
>VFSE01000257.1:0-53425 GCA_010157825.1 Vickermania ingenoplastis | reverse complement strand
CTGGATACATTTGTTTATTATTTTGTAAGTGAGGAAAACATCACACAGCACATCTCAAAAAACCTCAAAAGAACGTTTGTACAGGGAGAAAGGAAAAAAATAGAAGTACAGGAATAGAAGAGAGCAAGAACGGAGAAGAATAGACGTCACTAGCAGTTCAACGCAGCATGACAGTAAAATTTCACACGCGAGGGACAAGTCCTCTGGAAAACCATAGTTCATTTGAACTCTATTGTTTTGTAAAGTTTTATTTATTTATTAATAAGGCATGAGAGGAAACATCGCAGTGTGTACCTATCCCACACACCCGCTACAAACCTCTCTACAGCTATAGAAACATATGAATAGATGAACACCTTATTCCGCTACGCCCAGCGAAGGGGGTGGTGGTTTGAGCTTGGCAAATCACCCACTTGGTTTTAAAGGATCTGCGTCGTGGTGGGAACCACGGGGTGGGTGGGATGGCTTTTGGAAAAACTTGAAAATAATTGTCAAGCTCAAACGGGCGAGCGGAAATGTCTTTATGAAGACCAAGGAGAAAAACATTGGAGCAAAAGAGCATAAGGTAAACAACACATTCAACTTCAAAAGTACTATGGTCCTTCCAGATGTGTTTCTTATTCCCATCACCGCCGACCCTCAAGAGTACCCTTTTGATTTCGGGTCGGCTTGCTGCGTTGAGACTTTCCGTTCTGCTTATCCTCTCCTCGGCTCCTTCATTCCTACCGCTGCTGCTCTCAAAAAAAACAATGCACAGCTAGGCTCCACACGTCTCGCGAAGGGGTAGTTTTTGCTGGCCAAAAACCACCCAGGCTTGGAAAAATTCATTTTTCCAGGATCCGCGTCTCCACCTCGCCACGCCTCCCACCTCGCCAAGTCTGATGGAGGGATGAGACGGCCACGGGAGGGGAGGTCTGCTGCATTGTGCTCAGATTTGATGTAATCGAAGCGAGCGTATATAAGGTGAGAAGAAAGAAAATTCATTATTTTTGCACAATTTGCTGAAATTCCTTGGCATTTAGAGTGGCCCTTCCTGGCGCTACAGACCACGGCCGTATTATCACATAAAATCAAAAGGGGTGATGAAAGACGTTCCTCAAAAGCGTATAAACCGTACAGTATGGCTCTAGCCTCTTTTTGAGAAATATGAATGTTGTCGAACCACTTGTACAAATGACGATCCCGCCTAAAAAACCAACTTTTCCCCGCTAAATGCACAGAACCGTCTTGATGGAAAGAACAGCGCCCCAGCCTTTGTTCGAAGCATCCGTAACTAAAGTTGAAGGAAATGTCTCTGGCGTAGGGACTATCCGGCGAGGGGTATTTTGTAAAAGAATTGCCCGGAGTGATGCCGCCACCTCACACACATCCGAAGGCATCATAGCCGCATCAGTTTCGGAGCACTTCCCTCGATTTAGTTGACTGAGCTTTTCCTAACAAATTTAAAACATATAAAAATGAAATAAACATGTACCGAGTATAGCTGCGGCGGACAAGGTTCTCGAAGCAAAAGCCTCAAGATCAGATACCCTCATGGACTCCCAAGGCGGGGTCGCTCCGAGGTTCTGCTTAGTTTGTCGCCCACACAGACCGTAGCGTCTATGTGGTTGAATTGAACACCGATGAATGTGTAGACTCTGCTCCATCTCTCAGGTCCCCGAAAGTCAGTTGTGCCGATGCGGCCCGACTCTCGATGCAGGAACTCCAATGTCTAACGTCGTCTTCCTCTCCACATATACAAATATTATCGATCCAAACATCGATTTGTAGAGAAGCCGGGGCACCATAGTCTCGCCTCACGGTCGATCGATCGCCGGCCAATGCCGAGCAAAGGAGCTGCATAATCTCGGGACTCAAGCGGTAGCCCATGGGTAAGCGCAGGAGTTCGTACACTGTATCATTTTCTCCTAGTAATCGAAAACAAGAAAAAGCCGTCTCGGGGAGAGGGACCTGGTAGAAAGAGGCCTTCAAATCATAAAGACTTGCCCCCTGGCGGCGTACTGCTGAGAAATATGATGAAACATGAGAAAGTGGGACCTCTGGGGTGTAGTCCTCCGCGTTGTTCTTGGCTCTGGGCCATGCGATAAAACGGCGACGCCAACCAGTAGACTTCCGTTCAGAAACAGAAAAAGGGGGAACCCATCCGCGAGTAGGCGACGAGTCTGCGACCCGGATGATACCTGAAGCCAACAAAACGGTCGCATCTGCCGTGCGCAAACGCGACGTAACAGGGTAGTCTACAGTTTCTGGAGGAAGAGAAATCATATCCCACAACATATCAAAACGCTGCTGGCACGCATCGTTCATCATGGCGCGTAACACGCCGATGTTCATAACAGGAACGTCCAAGCGCTGAAGCGGTAAAGCTAATTCTTCTTTTGTTGTAGCCACTTTAGAATTAGAAACACGACGGGTAAAGGTGTGTCCACGGAATGGCTTCCGCCGACCGCCCTGAAACCACGGGATGCCGTCTATCAAACGTCCAACATGTCTGCCAAGAGTGCCATCATCGTATCGCCACCAGTCAGATGAACCGCATACTCCTGTAGATAACGCAGTGTCGTGGACGAAATCTGCGTCGGAGACGAATGCTTGGCGAGTAGCACTACTTTTTCTGGATCGAGGTCCTTCTCTTCGCGCAGCACAGCGGCGGACTGCAGAGCACCACGCTTTATGCTGTGTGCCGTGTAATGGCGCAGACCCCCGCGAGGATCCACCCGCTTTCCCAATTGAATCATCAACTGTCGCAGTTGGGAGCCCGTGATGGTCGTCAACCGAGACCCTGGGCCGCGATCGCGAAGTAATTGCCGCAGCATCGCCTGATGGTGCCCCAAGAATCGGGCGAACCGGTACTTCTGGTACGGCTTGTCTTTTGATGTCTTGGGGATCGTTGCCCAATCCAAAATCAGCGTGTTGCTGTCGATGTCCAGAAAACAATCCGTCGTTAGCGCATAAATTTCCGACCATCGGCTTGCCGTCATCCACGCCAGCCGAAATACAATCTGATCCTGCCACGTTGGCGCAATGTAGATGAGTCGCATCATATCGGCAGATGAGATCCCCGCAGCCTGCCGTATGGGCTCCGCCGCACTCAGCCGACGAAGACTCCGCAGGACCGTCGCATGCAAGGGCTCCTCGGCCGTGAGCATAGAGAGCAGGGTCTTGAGCTACTGCAGAGCCGATCGGGACATTATATTCTTCTTGGACAGGACATAAAAGGCCGCTGACTCTGGGGTCACGGCGCACTTGTGTCGTCCGCAAAAGTGCAGAAACCCCGTTGCGATGCTCTTTCGCTGAACCCACGTCGATGGGGCGTACCGGTACTCGACCGTCCTCAACATCTCGTCGCGAAGGATGTCGAAGTAAGACGACTGTGGAAGATCCTTTGAAAAAAGATCGAATTCGGTCTGGGGATACTCCTTCTCCTGACGCGCCACTGCAATCTTCAACCCCCCCGGAGCCAAGGATATCACCCTGGGAAGGGCGAGAGGAAATTGGGCCGTCAGAAGCATCGATTGCCAGTTAGCGCCTATTGGTGCTGGATGTTGTCCCTTTTTTTTGAGCTTTCGCGACTCTTGGCCCGGCACTCGCTCTCCATATGACCTCTCTTATGGCAGTGCCGACAAATCACCTGCTTCTTCTTGTACTTCTCTGGCAAGTCTGCCACGAAATCACCAAACGTGGACGGCTTGGCAAATACGCTCTTGTCTTTCAGAAGGGCTATGAAATCGAATAATTTTAAAGAGGAATTGTACAGCTTCTCGTGGGTCAGGAAATACACTGATGCAGCATGAATCTGCACCCCGCGAACAAAATCCTTGTCTGCCGAGCTGGCCCACTTACCTCGTTCCAAAAAAGATACTCAGCGCACGCACTCACCCAAATGGTACTGCGCCAACTGCTCCGTAGCCAATTGGATTCGACCCACCAAATGGTGGACGAACGCCGCGTGCAAAGCCGTAGGACCCATCCCCACCAAATACGGCTTCCACGCCCGAATATCAATATACGGAAAATCGGGAAACACGGCCTGCTCAGCAGCACCCTCCGAAGCAACAACCGGTTTGTCTGATGGCGAATTAGCTAAAGGCACACTCGATGGTGCCGGAAGCGCCGTTTGCGCGCTGATAAGCGACTCCATAGGCGCCGGAGAAGCAGTCGACAGTTGGGCCGACACCCCCTGGGGTTGAGAAGTTGACAACTTCTGCTGAATGGCAGCCAGCTGCTGATTCACGGCCAACATGAAAGTTTGGAACTCCGACCGCGTAATGGACGCTTCCGCGGAAGCACCTGTGGCACCACTTCCTCCTCCGCCACCGACGCAACTTCGGAATCGCATTCATCCTCGTCGTTGAAACGATCCGCCACACGAGCCGCGGGAGCCGTGAACCGGTCCACTACAATTTTATGGAGATCCAGATCTTCCAGAGCCACTGCGGTCACACGACCCACTGGCCTATCACGAAATCTCTCGAGCTGCGGCGCCTGAATCCAAAGCTCCCCGTAGGAAAAGACGTACTTCCCACAACTGACGCCTGGAGGACTCGAAGACCATTAAGCGTACTGAAAGCCCCACGGGCAGCACACTCGTAAGAGCAGTATCAAGCTGCAGCCACAGCTTAGGATTACGGCTCACTGCAATCCTCTTGGGAATAGAGGCATCTGCCTCGCTGGCTGAGACCGAGCGGTTTCGCTTACTTGCCTTCGGAGGCATGATATCTTGCAACTAACAAAAAATAAAATATAATATATCTTCTAACGAGAAATCGACTAAAAACTGACAACAATCTTTTTTTTAAAACAGCAAAAGACAAACGGCAGGCAGTTTGTCGAGGCAAGCGAAACCTAACTGCGCGTTATATATAATAACAGAAAAAGGAACAGGCAGAGTACAAGCATAATATATGTATTTCTCCTAAACAAGTTGAGGTGGAACGGGTACAATATGCAGGTGAACTACCTGAACAAGGTTGGGTACGTGCAGAACACGGACTACTATGTGTACACGTGGAGCCAGGGCTACGAGGCCTACCAGAAGCTGAACATTCAATCACTGATGCTGTTCGACTACAACGGCGCCTTTGTTCAAAAACTTATTGCGGACACGAGCGGGGCCCAGGCCAGCGTAGCGGTGTTCTGCGGCTCCTACTGGGGCGGCAGGCTGCTGGACTTCTACTACCGGGGGTATGGCCTCACCTACAAGAGTCAGCGATTTTTCCTCACCGCGTCGAACGGCTTGGCGAAAGACAGCGCCCTGAACTACATCCAGCTCTTCAACACGCAGTACACTGGGGCAGCGATTACAGCTGGGAATGCCCTGCAGCAGGTCTATTCTGTGGCCGGGTGGATTGCCGGAACGATGGCGGTGAAGGCGTACGAGGCGCTGCGTGACTCTGGCAAGGACTGCACGGCGACGAACCTGCAGAGGCTGCTGCTGGGCCCCGGGGCCGTGCGGGAGTGGACGGTGGGGACGGACTTTCTGATCGGCGGCTTCTCGGGCGAGTGCGGCCTCTCCACCGCCGACGACCCCAACAGCGGGTGCAACTGCAACCAGGGCGGCCGCACGGCGTATATTTACGAAGTGGGATTGACTAGCGCCGCCCCACACTTCAACAGTATCAACCCTGCTGCCGGCAATTCCACGCTGACCCTGCCCCAGACCCTGTGCTACATGCAGAAGCAGAGCCTCCCCATCCCGCTGCTCGTTGCGCTGCTGGAGAGCAGCGTGAGCGGATTTGACATACCCAATCTGGGGAACTACGCGCAGCGGCTGGCCACGCAAATGGGAACGGTCCGCAACCAGGCCAACGAGGCGGTGTACTTTGATGTCAGCGTTGTGACGGCGGACGGCTCAGGGTCGTACCTCACCGACGCCGCGGCGGACCAGAAGATCCAGACCGTAATGGGGGTGGCGCCGTCTACCTTGCAGGTGGACAACTTCTTCTTGGTGGGTGTCGTCCGGCCGACGGTGGCGGGGAACTGGGGCTACACAGCAGATGCCATCCACGTCACGCCGACGATGCCGCAGACGCTGTACTACTCGCTGGCGCTGCCGATCCAGCACGCGGCCCCTGAGGGCGAGGCGTACCACTACTGCGTCCCCGTGACGACGGCGATGCCGAACGTGAACGGGCTGAGCACCACTGTGGCCGCGTCGGAGGCGTTCTGGAACTGCCCGCCTCGTTCTCGGTGGCGCGCGGGGGTGGCTCGGGTGGGGCGGCGGAGGACGTGGAGGAAGGAGCCGCCCTGCCCCCCGAGCCGGTGCGCCGCCGCCGGGTGCCGCGGGTGACGATGCCGCTGACGTCGTGCGGCACGACGAGGCTGTGCATCACGGATGGGGACGGCGTCGGGACCAGCTTCCCACGGCGGCCGCCACGTGGCTGGCTACCAACACCGGGGCTCCTGCTGCTGCCCTTCGAGGACTTCACCCTGTACTACGCGGCGCTGTCCAGCGCCTTTTCCAGCGCGTCGGAGAACGTGCGGAACCGGCTGCTGACCATCACTAACTTCCCGAAATGGACCGACACCCGGGAAGAGGCGTACGCGGCGTCGCCGCTGCTGCGCGAGTTCCACAAGGTGGCGACGCCCCAGGAGTACACGCCGATGCACATGACGGTGTTTGTGGCGATGCACCTGCTGCAGGAGGCGATGAAGCTGAGCGCGGACGTTGCGGCCGGGTCGTTGTCCAACGCCATCTTGCAGCAGGGCTCCTTCGACATCCTCGGCCTCCAGCTGCGCTTCAGCACTGCCGACTGCCCCAGCAGCGTCACCGGGGACACGTACTGCGACGGCCCTACGAATGGCGGCGCCACGGACCTGACGCTGATGAGCATCGGCCAGGTGTACAACCCCGCCACGAGCGAAGTCCTGTACGTGCCCGCGGCGAAGGAGAACGGGCCGTCCACCACCGGCAACCCGACCCTCACCCCGCACCCACTACTACCACCTCCACCTCCAGCACCAGCAGCACCTCCACGACTTCCAGCACCTCGTCCACGTCCAGCACCAGCTCCACATCCTCTACATCCTCGACTTCGTCCACCAGCAGCACCAGCAGCACGTCCACTACGAGCTCCACCTCGTCCACGTCCAGCACCAGTAGCACGTCCACTACGAGCTCCACCTCGTCCACCAGCAGCACCAGCAGCACCAGCTCCACCTCGTCCACGTCCAGCACCAGCAGCACGTCCAGCAGCACATCGAGTACGTCCAGCACGTCGACCAGCACCATGCCGCCGATCATGTCCGGCGGGAACTGGATCGCTGCGGGCCTGGCCATTGGGCTCTTTCTGCTCCTGTTGGCCCTACTACTTCTGCTGCTCGTTCCGGTGTGTATTCGCTGCTGCTGTACACCCGTGTACCTGCAGTGCGTTCCCTCTGACGACCGGGACGCGATGACGGTTGCGGTGTTCTGGTTCGACGAGGGCGTCGGGGCGTGCGACGGCATGGATGAGGTGCGGGCGGCGTGCCGCCTTCGCAAGGACCTGGAGCGGATCGTGCACGATGCGATGAGCGAGCACCTGGTGTACGAGACGGATAACAGCTGCGGCGCCATCGTTGGTGTGACGGCGGACGCGATGGCGGCGGTGCAGTGCAGTCTTGACGTGAAGAAGGCGGTGTCGGAGCTGAACCCCCGCGACTACGCCGCGCCTGTTGCGCTGGACTCGGACTCCTCCCGTGTGCCGCCGGCGGCAGCCGCCGTGCGAGACATCGGCATCCGCGTCGGGCTGGCGACGGGCCTGTGCACGCGTGAGGTGGTCCAGGAGGGGCGCTGGGCCGTGACCAAGTTCCGCGGGCGGTGCGTGACGGAGGCAACGCAGATCGCCACGGGTGTGGCGGGGCCGCGCATCGCCGCGTCGGAGTCCACGTGGTACGCCCTGAGCGAGCTGCAGGGCCGCTCGGTGTCTTCGACGTGGGTGGTGACGCGCATGTGGGATCTCTCTCCATTGCAATACGTTCAGCACACATCATGCTGGCGAGACATCTATATTATAACCGGCCGACAGAATCCGAATCAGGATGCCGGGGAGGCGTCGAACAGTACAATTATCGTTCATAATCCGTACAAGATGATCCGAATGTATTTCGCTAAGATGCCGACGGAGCCGAGGATCACGCGGATGGTGTCGATTATTGAACTTAGTGGCGGACGGGTGCCAGCTGAGAAGGAGGGGGAGACTCGTGAGCACTACGCCTCGGTGCTGGTGCGGTACGTGGCGGAACTTGTGCTAAGTGGGGCGGAGAACGCTATGGAAGCAACCGGGCTCATCGACGACGACGTAGAATCGCAGACGTTTGAGTGATCCATATAGATATATATTTAATTTTTTTTTATTTTAATTTTTTGACCTTTGAGTGATCTCTGTTCTTCAGCTAACTACCCCCCATATGATATATGATAGTAGTGGGGCTACACTGGGTGTAGCGGACTCGCCTGTATAGATTGGTAGCACACTTGTTTTAGTAGGCATAGGATATGATGTTTGTACTCCGTATTAGCATCCTCATTTATTTTCTGTCTCTCTTTCTCTATAGCGAGGGATGACGGTGACACTGCCTTCTTGGCTGGTAGATGGTGTCTAGCACACAATTTCTTTGTAGTGTGTACGTTTTGATATCTTTTCTCTTGTTATTCTTTAGACTTTAAAATAATGTTTTCTTGTTTCTAAAGAGGAATGAATAGTACTAATAAACGAATTATACGCGTAGAATAAATTCCCCATCATAACTACTGGCTCACCAACAACCATTTGTGATATAGTTTCCTGAATCTTTTGTTTGATTTGATTGCTTATATACTCATTAATAGGTGTTTATTATATCCTGTATTCTTTTGGTCGTTTCTCCGCATACTTAAAGGAGCTACAAAGATATGCAACGGCGCACTGCTTCTCCTTCGCTGCGCAGCGCATAGCTGCTCCCCACTGTGCAGAGTTTCCGCTCTTTGTACCTTCTCCTCCCTTCTCCTCCTCTATTTTTGAGGTTTCTAATAACTCTTGTTGTTGTTCGGTTGCTCCGAAGCAAAGAATACAAACAGACTCTGAGACTGGCACACAGCTTTAGCAACTGTTCTGCCCTCGTGTGCTCTGAGCGACGCGTTCGTGCCGTGAGGGATAGCGATGGCCGGACGCACACGGCCGGCTTCCCCTTTGAAAGAGCAGACGGAAGGCCTCACTTCTCCAAAGGGAAAGCAAGGCGCCTCCGGCACACTGCCGCGTAGGCGGACAAACTGCTGCATGAGATAGAGGCCTCCTCCTCGCGGCAGCCGCACCTGGAGCCCGCCGAACGCCTTGCCGGATTCCTTCCTTGCGAGCCTTCCTCGAGATGGTTGGGGATGGCCCGTGTTCCGCAGCTCGTGGCCCATCACCCCCGAGAGCGCTGTGCGATACGCCAAAGGAGCTCACTCCACCCGCCAGGATTCGTTTCACTTCTTTCCCGGCTGTTGCGTGCCACTCTGTCTTGTTGGCTCGGGGAAGGAGGTCGAAGGACCATGGGGCGCCACGCTCGGATGTGCAACGCATCACGACTGCCTCCATCGCCTAGTTCAGCGCGCACCCGGAGTGCATCATGTAGTTGCACCGCTGCCATCGGCAGCAGATTCGTTAGTAAACGCTTCGATACACAATCCCAGGCGAAACAACTTGCTCTCCCCACCCATTCACCCCTCTAATTATATAATCCCCTGCCCCCACCCGCAGTGCATGCGCCCGGCGCCACACTGCTGCGTTTCCTCTCTCCCGCCGCACCCAGCGCCCTGCCCATTGTCTCACCCTTCCCTTGTCTATCCCGTCCGGCGATGTCCCGGACTCCCGTCTTACCAGTCTAGTTACCAGCTGCCTCTAAAGTTTTCAAGCTCTCCAGCACCACTATTATCCCTCCCCCCACCCCACCAGCCCCACCCCTCCTTGCGCCGGCTGAGCAATGCGGGTGCCTTACGTTGTGTGGCGCCGCTACCACATCCACGTGGTGTTGGCGGTGCTGCTGCTGCAGTCCACGGCCCTGATGGCCGCCGGGGACTGCAGCTCCGTCCCAAGGGCTGTGGGCGCAGACCGTGTCGGATTTGATTCTCGACCAGAACCAGATGACCTACTACAATAATGGCGTGCAGTCCGCACTCAACCAGCAGAAAAAACATAAATCTGATAGTCAAAAGCTCCAGCAGTGCATCGGATGTAACCAGTCTGGCTAATTCAAACCCCAACGCCCTGTTTTTTGTTGGGCTCGGTCAAATGGAAACCACTGATGCGGCCATGACAAGCAGTGCCGTGACGAGCCGCAACATGGTGAATATCGGCTCCGCGTCGTGCGGGAACAAGCAGCGCTACTGGAACCAGTGGACGTACTTCACGGCGTCGGAGGAGGTAATCCAGAACGCCCTCGGCGTCCAGTACGCCGTGACGGTTCTGCGGCACCGGCGCATCTGCGTCTACTCCGGCCTGGAGGGCGAGTACGGGTGGAACGGGTACAATATGCAGGTGAACTACCTGAACAAGGTTGGGTACGTGCAGAACACGGACTACTATGTGTACACGTGGAGCCAGGGCTACGCGGCCTACCAGAAGCTGAACATTCAATCACTGATGCTGTTCGACTACAACGGCGACTTTGTTAAACAACTTATTGCGGACACGAGCGGGGCCCAGGCCAGCGTAGCGGTGTACTGCGGCTCCTACTGGGGCGGCAGGCTGCTGGACTTATATTACCGGGGGTATGGCCTCACCTACAAGAGTCAGCGATTTTTCCTCACCGCGTCGAACGGCTTGGCGAAAGACAGCGCCCTGAACTACATCCAGCTCTTCAACACGCAGTACACTGGGGCAGCGATTACAGTTGAGAATGCCCTGCAGCAGGTCTATTCTGTGGCCGGGTGGATTGCCGGAACGATGGCGGTGAAGGCGTACGAGGCGCTGCGTGACTCTGGCAAGGACTGCACGGCGACGAACCTGCAGAGGCTGCTGCTGGGCCCCGGGGCCGTGCGGGAGTGGACGGTGGGGACGGACTTTCTGATCGGCGGCTTCTCGGGCGAGTGCGGCCTCTCCACCGCCGACGACCCCAACAGCGGGTGCAACTGCAACCAGGGCGGCCGCACGGCGTATATTTACGAAGTGGGATTGACTAGCGCCGACCCACATTTCAACAGTATCAACCCTGCTGCCGGCAATTCCACGCTGACCCTGCCCCAGACCCTGTGCTACATGCAGAAGCAGAGCCTCCCCATCCCGCTGCTCGTTGCGCTGCTGGAGAGCAGCGTGAGCGGATTCGACATACCCAATCTGGGGAACTACGCGCAGCGGCTGGCCACGCAAATGGGAACGGTCCGCAACCAGGCCAACGAGACGGTGTACTTTGATGTCAGCGTTGTGACGGCGGACGACTCAGGGTCGTACCTCACCGACGCCGCGGCGGACCAGAAGATCCAGACCGTAATGGGGGTGGCGCCGTCTACCTTGCAGGTGGACAACTTCTTCTTGGTGGGTGTCGTCCGGCCGACGGTGGCGGGGAACTGGGGCTACAGCAGATGCCATCCACGTCACGCCGACGATGCCGCAGACGCTGTACTACTCGCTGGCGCTGCCGATCCAGCACGCGGCCCCTGAGGGCGAGGCGTACCACTACTGCGTCCCCGTGACGACGGCGATGCCGAACGTGAACGGGCTGAGCACCACTGTGGCCGCGTCGGAGGCGTTCTGGAACTGCCCGCCTCGTTCTCGGTGGCGCGCGGGGTGGCTCGGTGGGGCGGCGGAGGACGTGGAGGGCCGCCCTGCCCCCGAGCCGGTGCGCCGCCGCCGGGTGCCGCGGGTGACGATGCCGCATGACGTCGTGCGGCACGACGAGGCCGTGGATCACGGATGGGGACGGCGTCGGGACCAGCTTGGCGGACGGGTGCCAGCGTGGCTGGAGACCAGCACTACGCCTCGGTGCTGGTGCGGTACGTGGCGGAACTTGTGCTGGGGCGGAGAACGCTATGGAAGCAACCGGGCTCATCGACGACGACGTAGAATCGCAGACGTTTGAGTGATCCATGTAGATATATATTTAATTTTTTTTGTTTTTTGTTTTTTGACCTTTGAGTGATCTCTGTTCTTCATCTAACTACCCCCCATATGATATATGATAGTAGTGGGGCTACAGTGGGTGTAGCGGACTCGCCTGTATAGATTGGTAGCACACTTGTTTTAGTAGGCATAGGATATGATGTTTGTACTCCGTATTAGCATCCTCATTTGTTTTTTCTCTCTTTCTCTATAGCGAGGGATGACGGTGACACTGCCTTCTTGGCTGGTAGATGGTGTCTAGCACACAATTTCTTTGTAGTGTGTACGTTTTGATATCTTTTCTCTTGTTATTCTATCGACTTTAAAATAATGTTTTCTTGTTTCTGAAGGAGGAATGAATGATAAAAACACGAATTATACGCGTAGAATAAATTCCCCATCATAACTACTGGCTCATCACCAACTATTTGTGATATAGTTTCCTGATTCTTTTGTTTGATTTGATTGCTTATATACTCATTAATAGGTGTTTATTATATCCTGTATTCTTTTGGTCGTTTCTCCGCATACTTAAAGGAGCTACAAAGATATGCAACGGCGCACTGCTTCTCCTTCGCTGCGCAGCGCATAGCTGCTCCCCACTGTGCAGAGTTTCCGCTCTTTGTACCTTCTCCTCCCTTTCTCCTCCTCTATTTTTGAGGTTTCTAATAACTCCTGTTGTTGTTCGGTTGCTCCGAAGCAAAGAATACAAACAGACTCTGAGACTGGCACACAGCTTTAGCAACTGTTCTGCCCTCGTGTGCTCTGAGCGACGCGTTCGTGCCGTGAGGGATAGCGATGGCCGGAGCACCCACACGGCCGGCTTCCCCTTTGAAAAGAGCAGACGGAAGGCCTCACTTCTCCAAAGGGAAAGCAAGGCGCCTCCGGCACACTGCCGCGTAGGCGGACAAACTGCTGCATGAGATAGAGGCCTCCTCTTCGCGGCAGCCGCACCTGGAGCCCGCCGAACGCCTTGCCGGATTCCTTCCTTGCGAGCCTTCCTCGAGATGGTTGGGGATGGCCCGTGTTCCGCAGCTCGTGGCCCATCACCCCCGAGAGCGTTGTGCGATACGCCAAAGGAGCTCACTCCACCCGCCAGGATTCGTTTCACTTCTTTCCCGGCTGTTGCGTGCCACTCTGTCTTGTTGGCTCGGAGAAGGAGGTCGAAGGACCATGGGGCGCCACGCTCGGATGTGCAACGCATCACGACTGCCTCCATCGCCTAGTTCAGCGCGCACCCGGAGTGCATCATGTAGTTGCACCGCTGCCATCGGCAGCAGATTCGTTAGTAAACGCTTTGATACACCATCCCAGGCGAAACGACTTGCTCTCCCCACCCATTCACCCCTCTAATTATATAATCCCCCCCCACCCGCAGTGCATGCGCCCGGCGCCACACTGCTGCGTTTCCTCTCTCCCGCCGCACCCAGCGCCCTGCCCATTGTCTCACCCCCCCTCCCTTGTCTATCCCGTCCGGCGATGTCCCGGACTCCCGTCTTACCAGCCTAGTTACCAGCTGCCTCTAAAGTTTTCAAGCTCTCCAGCACCACTATTATCCCTCCCCACCCCACCAGCCCCCCCTCCTTGCACCAGCTGAGCAATGCGGGTGCCTTACGTTGTGTGGCGCCGCTACCACATCCACGTGGTGTTGGCGGTGCTGCTGCTGCAGTCCACGGCCCTACTGGCCGCCGGGGACTGCAGCTCCGTCCAAGGGCTGTGGGCGCAGACCGTGTCGGATGGGATTATCGACCGGAACCAGATGACCTACTACAATAATGGCGTGCAGTCCGCACTCAACCAGCAGAAAAACATAAAACTGATAGTCAAAAGCTCCAGCAGTGCATCGGATGTAACCAGTCTGGCTAATTCAAACCCCAACGCCCTGTTTTTTGTTGGGCTCGGTCAAATGGAAACCACTGATGCGGCCATGACAAGCAGTGCCGTGACGAGCCGCAACATGGTGAATATCGGCTCCGCGTCGTGCGGGAACAAGCAGCGCTACTGGAACCAGTGGACGTACTTCACGGCGTCGGAGGAGGTAATCCAGAACGCCCTCGGCGTCCAGTACGCCGTGACGGTTCTGCGGCACCGGCGCATCTGCGTCTACTCCGGCCTGGAGGACGAGTACGGGTGGAACGGGTACAATATGCAGGTGAACTACCTGAACAAGGTTGGGTACGTGCAGAACACGGACTACTACGTGTACAAGTGGAGCCAGGGCTACGCGGCCTACCAGAAGCTGAACATTCAATCACTGATGCTGTTCGACTACAACGGCGACTTTGTTAAACAACTTATTGCGGACACGAGCGGGGCCCAGGCCAGCGTAGCGGTGTACTGCGGCTCCTACTGGGGCGGCAGGCTGCTGGACTTATATTACCGGGCGTATGGCCTCACCTACAAGAGTCAGCGATTTTTTCTCACCGCGTCGAACGGCTTGGCGAAAGACAGCGCCCTGAACTACATCCAGCTCTTCAACACGCAGTACACTGGGGCAGCGATTACAGTTGAGAATGCCCTGCAGCAGGTCTATTCTGTGGCCGGGTGGATTGCCGGAACGATGGCGGTGAAGGCGTACGAGGCGCTGCGTGACTCTGGCAAGGACTGCACGGCGACGAACCTGCAGAGCCTGCTGCTGGGCCCCGGGGCCGTGCGGGAGTGGACGGTGGGGACGGACTTTCTGATCGGCGGCTTCTCGGGCGAGTGCGGCCTCTCCACCGCCGACGACCCCAACAGCGGGTGCAACTGCAACCAGGGCGGCCGCACGGCGTATATTTACGAAGTGGGATTGACTAGCGCCGACCCACATTTCAACAGTATCAACCCTGCTGCCGGCAATTCCACGCTGACCCTGCCCCAGACCCTGTGCTACATGCAGAAGCAGAGCCTCCCCATCCCGCTGCTCGTTGCGCTGCTGGAGAGCAGCGTGAGCGGATTCGACATACCCAATCTGGGGAACTACGCGCAGCGGCTGGCCACGCAAATGGGAACGGTCCGCAACCAGGCCAACGAGGCGGTGTACTTTGATGTCAGCGTTGTGACGGCGGACGGCTCAGGGTCGTACCTCACCGACGCCGCGGCGGACCAGAAGATCCAGACCGTAATGGGGGTGGCGCCGTCTACCTTGCAGGTGGACAACTTCTTCTTGGTGGGTGTCGTCCGGCCGACGGTGGCGGGGAACTGGGGCTACACAGCAGATGCCATCCACGTCACGCCGACGATGCCGCAGACGCTGTACTACTCGCTGGCGCTGCCGATCCAGCACGCGGCCCCTGAGGGCGAGGCGTACCACTACTGCGTCCCCGTGACGACGGCGATGCCGAACGTGAACGGGCTGAGCACCACTGTGGCCGCGTCGGAGGCGTTCTGGAACTGCCCCGCCTCGTTCTCGGTGGCGCGCGGGGGTGGCTCGGGTGGGGCGGCGGAGGACGTGGAGGAAGGAGCCGCCCTGCCCCCCGAGCCGGTGCGCCGCCGCCGGGTGCCGCGGGTGACGATGCCGCTGACGTCGTGCGGCACGACGAGGCTGTGCATCACGGATGGGGACGGCGTCGGGACCAGCTTCCCACGGCGGCCGCCACGTGGCTGGCTACCAACACCGGGGCTCCTGCTGCTGCCCTTCGAGGACTTCACCCTGTACTACGCGGCGCTGTCCAGCGCCTTTTCCAGCGCGTCGGAGAACGTGCGGAACCGGCTGCTGACCATCACTAACTTCCCGAAATGGACCGACACCCGGAAGAGGCGTACGCGGCGTCGCCGCTGCTGCGCGAGTTCCACAAGGTGGCGACGACCGAGGAGTACACGCCGATGCACATGACGGTGTTTGTGGCGATGCACCTGCTGCAGGAGGCGATGAAGCTGAGCGCGGACGTTGCGGCCGGGTCGTTGTCCAACGCCATCTTGCAGCAGGGCTCCTTCGACATCCTCGGCCTCCAGCTGCGCTTCAGCACTGCCGACTGCCCCAGCAGCGTCACCGGGGACACGTACTGCGACGGCCCTACGAATGGCGGCGCCACGGACCTGACGCTGATGAGCATCGGCCAGGTGTACAACCCCGCCACGAGCGAAGTCCTGTACGTGCCCGCGGCGAAGGAGAACGGGCCGTCCACCACCGGCAACCCGACCCTCACCCCGCACCCAACTACTACCACCAGCAGCACCTCCACGACTTCCAGCACCTCGTCCACGTCCAGCACCAGCTCCACATCCTCTACATCCTCGACTTCGTCCACCAGCAGCACCAGCAGCACGTCCACTACGAGCTCCACCTCGTCCACGTCCAGCACCAGCAGCACGTCCACTACGAGCTCCACCTCGTCCACCAGCAGCACCAGCAGCACCAGCTCCACCTCGTCCACGTCCAGCACCAGCAGCACGTCCAGCAGCACATCGAGTACGTCCAGCACGTCGACCAGCACCATGCCGCCGATCATGTCCGGCGGGAACTGGATCGCTGCGGGCCTGGCCATTGGGCTCTTTCTGCTCCTGTTGGCCCTACTACTTCTGCTGCTCGTTCCGGTGTGTATTCGCTGCTGCTGTACACCCGTGTACCTGCAGTGCGTTCCCTCTGACGACCGGGACGCGATGACGGTTGCGGTGTTCTGGTTCGACGAGGGCGTCGGGGCGTGCGACGGCATGGATGAGGTGCGGGCGGCGTGCCGCCTTCGCAAGGACCTGGAGCGGATCGTGCACGATGCGATGAGCGAGCACCTGGTGTACGAGACGGATAACAGCTGCGGCGCCATCGTTGGTGTGACGGCGGACGCGATGGCGGCGGTGCAGTGCAGTCTTGACGTGAAGAAGGCGGTGTCGGAGCTGAACCCCCGCGACTACGCCGCGCCTGTTGCGCTGGACTCGGACTCCTCCTGTGCCGCCGGCGGCAGCCGCCGTGCGAGACATCGGCATCCGCGTCGGGCTGGCGACGGGCCTGTGCACGCGTGAGGTGGTCCAGGAGGGGCGCTGGGCCGTGACCAAGTTCCGCGGGCGGTGCGTGACGGAGGCAACGCAGATCGCCACGGGTGTGGCGGGGCCGCGCATCGCCGCGTCGGAGTCCACGTGGTACGCCCTGAGCGAGCTGCAGGGCCGCTCGGTGTCTTCGACGTGGGTGGTGACGCGCATGTGGGATCTCTCTTCATTGCAATACGTTCAGCACACATCATGCTGGCGAGACATCTATATTATAACCGGCCGACAGAATCCGAATCAGGATGCCAGTGAGGCGTGGAACAGTACATTTATCGTTCATAATCCGTACAAGATGATCCGAATGTATTTCGCTAAGATGCCGACGGAGCCGAGGATCACGCGGATGGTGTCGATTATTGAACTTAGTGGCGGACGGGTGCCAGCTGAGAAGGAGGGGGAGACTCGTGAGCACTACGCCTCGGTGCTGGTGCGGTACGTGGCGGAACTTGTGCTAAGTGGGGCGGAGAACGCTATGGAAGCAACCGGGCTCATCGACGACGACGTAGAATCGCAGACGTTTGAGTGATCCATATAGATATATATTTAATTTTTTTATTTTAATTTTTTGACCTTTGAGTGATCTCTGTTCTTCAGCTAACTACCCCCCATATGATATATGATAGTAGTGGGGCTACAGTGGGTGTAGCGGACTCGCCTGTATAGATTGGTAGCACACTTGTTTTAGTAGGCATAGGATATGATGTTTGTACTCCGTATTAGCATCCTCATTTGTTTTCTGTCTCTCTCTATAGCGAGGGATGACGGTGACACTGCCTTCTTGGCTGGTAGATGGTGTCTAGCACACAATTTCTTTGTAGTGTGTACGTTTTGATATCTTTTCTCTTGTTATTCTTTAGACTTTAAAATAATGTTTTCTTGTTTCTAAAAGAGGAATGAATAGTACTAATAAACGAATTATACGCGTAGAATAAATTCCCCATCATAACTACTGGCTCACCAACAACCATTTGTGATATAGTTTCCTGAATCTTTTGTTTGATTTGATTGCATATATACTCATTAATAGGTGTTTATTATATCCTGTATTCTTTTGGTCGTTTCTCCGCATACTTAAAGGAGCTACAAAGATATGCAACGGCGCACTGCTTCTCCTTCGCTGCGCAGCGCATAGCTGCTCCCCACTGTGCAGAGTTTCCGCTCTTTGTACCTTCTCCTCCCTTCTCCTCCTCTATTTTTGAGGTTTCTAATAACTCTTGTTGTTGTTCGGTTGCTCCGAAGCAAAGAATACAAACAGACTCTGAGACTGGCACACAACTGTTCTGCCCTCGTGTGCTCTGAGCGACGCGTTCGTGCCGTGAGGGATAGCGATGGCCGGAGCACCCACACGGCCGGCTTCCCCTTTGAAAAGAGCAGACGGAAGGCCTCACTTCTCCAAAGGGAAAGCAAGGCGCCTCCGGCACACTGCCGCGTAGGCGGACAAACTGCTGCATGAGATAGAGGCCTCCTCCTCGCGGCAGCCGCACCTGGAGCCCGCCGAACGCCTTGCCGGATTCCTTCCTTGCGAGCCTTCCTCGAGATGGTTGGGGATGGCCCGTGTTCCGCAGCTCGTGGCCCATCACCCCCCGAGAGCGTTGTGCGATACGCCAAAGGAGCTCACTCCACCCGCCAGGATTCGTTTCACTTCTTTCCCGGCTGTTGCGTGCCACTCTGTCTTGTTGGCTCGGAGAAGGAGGTCGAAGGACCATGGGGCGCCACGCTCGGATGTGCAACGCATCACGACTGCCTCCATCGCCTAGTTCAGCGCGCACCCGGAGTGCATCATGTAGTTGCACCGCTGCCATCGGCAGCAGATTCGTTAATAAACGCTTTGATACACCATCCCAGGCGAAACGACTTGCTCTCCCCACCCATTCACCCCTCTAATTATATAATCCCCTGCCCCCACCCGCAGTGCATGCGCCCGGCGCCACACTGCTGCGTTTCCCCTCTCTCCCGCCGCACCCAGCGCCCTGCCCATTGTCTCCCCCCCCCCCTTCCCTTGTCTATCCCGTCCGGCGATGTCCCGGACTCCCGTCTTACCAGCCTAGTTACCAGCTGCCTCTAAAGTTTTCAAGCTCTCCAGCACCACTATTATCCCTCCCCCCACCCCACCAGCCCCACCCCTCCTTGCACCAGCTGAGCAATGCGGGTGCCTTACGTCGTGTGGCGCCGCTACCACATCCACGTGGTGTTGGCGGTGCTGCTGCTGCAGTCCACGGCCCTGCTGGCCGCCGGGGACTGCAGCTCCGTCCAAGGGCTGTGGGTGCAAACCGTGTCGAGTTTGATTCTGGACCAGAACCAGATGACCTACTACAATAATGGCGTGCAGTCCGCACTCAACCAGCAGCAAAACATAAATCTGATAGTCTCTCCAGCAGTGCATCGGATGTAACCAGTCTGGCTGATTCAAACCCCAACGCCCTGTTTTTTGTTGGGCTCGGTCAAATGGAAACCACTGATGCGGCCATGACAAGCAGTGCCGTGACGAGCCGCAACATGGTGAATATCGGCTCCGCGTCGTGCGGGAACAAGCAGCGCTACTGGAACCAGTGGACGTACTTCACGGCGTCGGAGGAGGTAATCCAGAACGCCCTCGGCGTCCAGTACGCCGTGACGGTTCTGCGGCACCGGCGCATCTGCGTCTACTCCGGCCTGGAGGACGAGTACGGGTGGAACGGGTACAATATGCAGGTGAACTACCTGAACAAGGTTGGGTACGTGCAGAACACGGACTACTATGTGTACACGTGGAGCCAGGGCTACGAGGCCTACCAGAAGCTGAACATTCAATCACTGATGCTGTTCGACTACAACGGCGACTTTGTTAAACAACTTATTGCGGACACGAGCGGGGCCCAGGCCAGCGTAGCGGTGTACTGCGGCTCCTACTGGGGCGGCAGGCTGCTGGACTTCTACCCGGGGTATGGCCTCACCTACAAGAGTCAGCGATTTTTCCTCACCGCGTCGAACGGCTTGGCGAAAGACAGCGCCCTGAACTACATCCAGCTCTTCAACACGCAGTACACTGGGGCAGCGATTACAGTTGAGAATGCCCTGCAGCAGGTCTATTCTGTGGCCGGGTGGATTGCCGGAACGATGGCGGTGAAGGCGTACGAGGCGCTGCGTGACTCTGGCAAGGACTGCACGGCGACGAACCTGCAGAGGCTGCTGCTGGGCCCCGGGGCCGTGCGGGAGTGGACGGTGGGGACGGACTTTCTGATCGGCGGCTTCTCGGGCGAGTGCGGCCTCTCCACCGCCGACGACCCCAACAGCGGGTGCAACTGCAACCAGGGCGGCCGCACGGCGTATATTTACGAAGTGGGATTGACTAGCGCCACCCACACTTCAACAGTATCAACCCTGCTGCCGGCAATTCCACGCTGACCCTGCCCCAGACCCTGTGCTACATGCAGAAGCAGAGCCTCCCCATCCCGCTGCTCGTTGCGCTGCTGGAGAGCAGCGTGAGCGGATTCGACATACCCAATCTGGGGAACTACGCGCAGCGGCTGGCCACGCAAATGGGAACGGTCCGCAACCAGGCCAACGAGACGGTGTACTTTGATGTCAGCGTTGTGACGGCGGACGACTCAGGGTCGTACCTCACCGACGCCGCGGCGGACCAGAAGATCCAGACCGTAATGGGGGTGGCGCCGTCTACCTTGCAGGTGGACAACTTCTTCTTGGTGGGTGTCGTCCGGCCGACGGCGGCGGGGAACTGGGGCTACACAGCAGATGCCATCCACGTCACGCCGACGATGCCGCAGACGCTGTACTACTCGCTGGCGCTGCCGATCCAGCACGCGGCCCCTGAGGGCGAGGCGTACCACTACTGCGTCCCCGTGACGACGGCGATGCCGAACGTGAACGGGCTGAGCACCACTGTGGCCGCGTCGGAGGCGTTCTGGAACTGCCCCGCCTCGTTCTCGGTGGCGCGCGGGGGTGGCTCGGGTGGGGCGGCGGAGGACGTGGAGGAAGGAGCCGCCCTGCCCCCCGAGCCGGTGCGCCGCCGCCGGGTGCCGCGGGTGACGATGCCGCTGACGTCGTGCGGCACGACGAGGCTGTGCATCACGGATGGGGACGGCGTCGGGACCAGCTTCCCACGGCGGCCGCCACGTGGCTGGCTACCAACACCGGGGGCTCCCTGCTGCTGCCCTTCGAGGACTTCACCCTGTACTACGCGGCGCTGTCCAGCGCCTTTTCCAGCGCGTCGGAGAACGTGCGGAACCGGCTGCTGACCATCACTAACTTCCCGAAATGGACCGACACCCGGGAAGAGGCGTACGCGGCGTCGCCGCTGCTGCGCGAGTTCCACAAGGTGGCGACGACCGAGGAGTACACGCCGATGCACATGACGGTGTTTGTGGCGATGCACCTGCTGCAGGAGGCGATGAAGCTGAGCGCGGACGTTGCGGCCGGGTCGTTGTCCAACGCCATCTTGCAGCAGGGCTCCTTCGACATCCTCGGCCTCCAGCTGCGCTTCAGCACTGCCGACTGCCCCAGCAGCGTCACCGGGGACACGTACTGCGACGGCCCTACGAATGGCGGCGCCACGAACCTGACGCTGATGAGCATCGGCCAGGTGTACAACCCCGCCACGAGCGAAGTCCTGTACGTGCCCGCGGCGAAGGAGAACGGGCCGTCCACCACCGGCAACCCGACCCTCACCCCGCACCCCACTACTACCACCTCCACCTCCAGCACCAGCAGCACCTCCACGACTTCCAGCACCTCCTCCACGTCCAGCACCAGCTCTACATCCTCAACATCCTCGACTTCGTCCACCAGCAGCACGTCCACTACGAGCTCCACCTCGTCCACCAGCAGCACCAGCAGCACCAGCTCTACCTCCTCCACGTCCAGCACCAGCAGCACATCTAGCACGAGCTCCACCTCGTCCACGTCCAGCACCAGCAGCACGTCCACTACGAGCTCCACCTCGTCCACCAGCAGCACCAGCAGCACCAGCTCTACCTCCTCCACGTCCAGCACCAGCAGCACATCTAGCACGAGCTCCACCTCGTCCACGTCCAGCACCAGCATCCTCGACTTCGTCCACCAGCAGCACCAGCAGTACGTCCACTACGAGCTCCACCTCTTCCACGTCCAGCACCAGCAGCACGTCGACCAGCACCATGCCGCCGATCATGTCCGGCGGGAACTGGATCGCTGCGGGCCTGGCCATTGGGCTCTTTCTGCTCTTGTTGGCCCTACTACTTCTGCTGCTCGTTCCGGTGTGTATTCGCTGCTGCTGTACACCCGTGTACCTGCAGTGCGTTCCCTCTGACGACCGGGACGCGATGACGGTTGCGGTGTTCTGGTTCGACGAGGGCGTCGGGGCGTGCGACGGCATGGATGAGGTGCGGGCGGCGGGCCGCCTTCGCAAGGACCTGGAGCGGATCGTGCACGATGCGATGAGCGAGCACCTGGTGTACGAGACGGATAACAGCTGCGGCGCCATCGTTGGTGTGACGGCGGACGCGATGGCGGCGGTGCAGTGCAGTCTTGACGTGAAGAAGGCGGTGTCGGAGCTGAACCCCCGCGACTACGCTGCGCCTGTTGCGCTGGACTCGGACTACTCCCGTGTGCCGCCGGCGGCAGCCGCCGTGCGAGACATCGGCATCCGCGTCGGGCTGGCGACGGGCCTGTGCACGCGTGAGGTGGTCCAGGAGGGGCGCTGGGCCGTGACCAAGTTCCGCGGGCGGTGCGTGACGGAGGCAACGCAGATCGCCACGGGTGTGGCGGGGCCGCGCATCGCCGCGTCGGAGTCCACGTGGTACGCCCTGAGCGAGCTGCAGGGCCGCTCGGTGTCTTCGACGTGGGTGGAGGCGCACATGTGGGATATCTCTCCATTGCAATACGTTCAGCACACATCATGCTGGCGAGACATCTATATTATAACCGGCCGACAGAATCCGAATCAGGATGCCGGTGAGGCGTGGAACAGTACAATTGTTTGTCACGATCCGTACAAGATGATCCAAATGTATTTCGCTAAGATGCCGACGGAGCCGAGGATCACGCGGATGGTGTCGATTACTGAACTTAGTGGCGGACGGGTGCCAGTTAAGAAGGAAGGGGAGACTCGTGAGCACTACGCCTCGGTGCTGGTGCGGTACGTGGCGGAACTTGTGCTAAGTGGGGCGGAGAACGCTATGGAAGCAACCGGGCTCATCGAAGAAGACGTGGAATCGCAGACCTTTGAGTGATGGGTATTGTTCATCGAACTACGTCCCCCCACCCTCCACCCCCATATGATATATGATAGTAATGGGGCTACAGTGGGTGTAGCGGGCTCGCCTGTATAGATTGGTAGCACACTTGTTTTAGTAGGCATAGGATATGATGTTTATATTCCGTATCAGCATCCTCATTTATTTTTTCTCTCTCTTTCTCTAGCGATAGATGACGGTGACACTGCCTTCTTGGGTAGTAGATGGTGTCTAGCACACAATTTCTTTGTTGTGGTTACCTTTTCATCTCTTTTCGCTTGTTATTCTATCGACTTTAATGTTTTCTTGTTTCTGAAGGAGGAATAAAAAGGAAGCAACGAAGGAGACGAAGCAAACAATTGCATTTTCATGACACTTAAAAACAAGGTTATCAGATACAATGGCGAGAATATACCCATCGGCAACAAAGTAAAGCGTTCGACTCTATCGGATATTTGTTTGTTGATTATTGCAACCTTTGGCAGGAACCTCACCAACGCTAAGCACACCTAGGTATACCGCGATGGCTAAAACACCTTCCGCACGAAGCAATTCGTATAACATAATAAAAGAAAGTACAGGCAAATAATAAACATCAAAACTGACAACAAGAAAACAGCACGGCTTCGCTATCTTCGCGAAGGGGTGGGTTTGCTGGCCAAACCACCCAAACTTGGAAAACATTCATTTTTTCCAAGGATCCGGGTCTCCACTTCGCCATTGCTCCCACTTCGCCACATCGCAAGGGGGAATAAGCCGGCCGCGGGATGGAAGGTCGGCCGCATTGTGGTCAGTTTGGATATAGGAAAAACGAGCCTGAATACCTCGAGAGGTTAAGAAATACGGCACCCTCAACAAGTTCTCTGCCATTCCTTGGCATTTGGTGGATCCTTTCCTAGCGCTACAGTACACCGCAGTGTTGTCGCAACAAATCAAGAGGACTTTTGGCAAACGATTCTTGAAGGCATAAAGCCCATAAAGAATAGCACGGGCTGCTTTCTGGGAAATGTGAATATCGTCAAACCAGCTATGAACTCCTTTTTGCTGCTTATGAAACCAAGCCTTTCCAGCCTGCAGAACCGAGCCGTCCTCGTGAAATAATACCGCACCCCAGCCTCTGTTCGATGCATCCGTTACCAACGTGGTGGGGTATGAGGACGGGGCTGCCGTAATCCGATGCGGCCTATTCGTCGTCAAGACCTGTTTCAGGGATTCTCCTAAACGACGAGGAGCGTTCAACATGTCCTTGACTTTGTCGGTGGCAAGGCAACACCCTCGATTCAACCTACTCAATGTTTTTTTGGGAGCGGAAGCGATAGGCATAAAGAAAGAAACGTAGAAAGGAAAATGAAATGAGGGAACGAGGCGAGGCTTGCCTCGCCTCGCTACCTCATGTGGCAGGAAATATGCATCCGGGTCCACGAAAGCATTTGAAGACAAATCCAAATGAGTTACTGACTTCTGCTCCACTATTTCTTTCTGTTTCTGTTATGGTATATAGAACTGTCACGCTGTGTTTGGGCTCGTCGCAAACATACGTTTTTAAAATCCATCCCACCCACCCCCGTGGTTACCCACCACGACGCAGATCCTTGGAAAAAGGCAAGTAGGTCATTTGGCAAGCACAAACCACCCCCCTCGCTTAGCTAGCAGTTCTTGTGGAATAACCGGAATTCGGAAGAAATAGTCAAGAGGTTTTTTAGCGGTTCTGTGTGATGTTTTTACTTTCGACTAAAAGAACAAAAAAAATAGACATTAAAACGAATCGATAGCGTTCAAATGAGTCTGGGGGCTCGGTGATCCCTCGCATGTGAATATTGTATGGCTCATGATGTAGGATAAGTAAAGGAGGCTTTCTCTTCCTTCGTTTCTGGCTCTTCTATTCTTATTTATACTGTACGGATTATGTTTTCGGGAGATACGGCGAGAGTTTTTTTAGCTGAGCGGTGCGACTAGTGAAGCCGTTCAGTGAGGTTCCTCCTCGCATTGGGAAAAATTAAACACAACAAAAATTAAGTCTAATGAATTATCTGGTTTGGGCCACCTTCGCTCTCTGCTATGATACCCATTGCTGGGTCCAACGGAAATGCTGTTATTTTCTTCCGGTTCTGTTGCTTCTCATTTATTCTAGGTGTTTATTTTTCCTGTTGAATAGAAGAGAACAAGAGCGGAGAAGAAAGAACCATCACTTGCCGTTAAGGCGCACCAGGACAATCCATATGCATAAGCGAGGGACAGTCCTCTGGAAACAGTGTTCATTCGAACTCTATTGCTTTATCAAATAATTATTGTATTATTGTATTATAGGTATGAGAGGGAAACATCGCAGTGTGTACCTATCCCACACACCCGCTACAAACCTCTCTACAGCTACGGAACATGATGGAAAGGTTGCACACCTTTATCCGCTATGCCCTGCGAAGGGTGGTGGTTTGAGCCTGCCAAATGACCCACTTGGTTTTACCCAAGGATCTGCGTCTCCACCTCGCCAACGCTGCCACTTCGCTAGGTCGCAGGAGGGAATGGTGTGCCCCCTGGACGTAAGGTCTGCTGCATTATGCTCTGATCGAATCCAACCGAATGTTGCTTGAATGCCTCGCGTAGAAAGAAACTCCTCGATGATCGCGCAGTTGCGTGCCACGCCTTCGCATTTTGAAGATCCTTTTCTGGAACTGGCCACCACCGCTATGTTGTCACACAGGATGGATAACTGCTGCGGCAAGTGCCGCTCAAACGCCAGTAACCCGTAATGCATAGCACGAGCTTCTTTTTGCGATATATGGATGTCCCTGAACCACGTATAACATGCATCATCGTATTCCTCAAACCATCGACTACCCGTGATGTGTACCGCTCCGCAGCCCATAAAGAGGACGGCTCCCCAACCGATATCGGAAGCATCTGTCATGAGCACGGTCTCGAATCGGCCGCCGAGTGGGGTGATAAGCCGCGGAGAGTTCCGCTCTAGGCGCTCTCTCAGGTCCGTACCAGCGGCGATAGCCTGAGGGGTCCAATACAGCAACGCCGAGTCTTTGACGACGCCTCTGTTGAGATCGCTCAGCGCTTTCCTGACACACTTATAAAAGTGATAATAGCGAAAGAGTTTGACACCGAGAATAGCAGCGGCGTATAAAGTACGGGAAGAAAAGGCTTCGACCTCTTGGATCGTCATTGAAGTCCACGTCGGGGCGCCTTTCAGATTGCCCAGGGCTTTGTCCCCGACACAAACGCTCTGTTCCACATGAATAAAACACACATCGATGAAAGTATAGAGCTGCGCGAAATGTTCAACTTCCCCGAATGTTACCTGTGCCAACTGACGCCGCTGCTGGATAACTCGGCCCCACGTAGACACGCTGTTTTCTGCTCCGCATAATCGGATGTTATCAATCCAAATGTCGATGCGCAAATCATCAGGCGCCTGGAGTGCGGGAGGCACGCAGGATGGTAGGCCAGCCAAGGTAGAGCATAGCAAATGCATGAGTTCCGGGCTCAGCTTGTAACCCATAGGGAGCCGTAGCAGCTCGTAGATAGTACCATCGTCGGCTATCAAACGAAAGACAGCACGAGCTTCAAACGGAAGAGGGATCTGGTAAAAGGACGCCTTCAAATCGAAAAGACCAGCTCCAGGGAGCGTCACAGCAGAGAGATAGTGTGACACGTGTTCCAGCGGTACCTCCGGCTCATACCCTTCCCTGTTGTTTTTGTCCTTTGGCCAAGCGATGAAACAGCGTTGATACTCCTGACCCTTCTTCTCGATCACGGTGAACGGGATCACCCAGCCTTTGGTGGGAGTCGCCCCCGCCGGCTGAATAATCTCATTGTCCAACAGAGTCTTCGCATCTGCTGCCCGCAGTCGCTCGGCAGGCGGATTGTCTGGGGTCAGGGGGGGGCCGCCGATATCATATCCGAAAGCGAATCAAAGCGTTCCCGCGTTTCATCATTCATCATAGCGCGCACTGAATCGACCGTCATAGGGGCAACGTCCGTTTGTTGTAGGGGAATGGCGAAGTCCTTCTCCGAAAAAGCTCTTTTGCTGTTCATTGGTCGGCGTGTGATCGTGTGACCCTTAAAAACTGTCGGTTTCTCCGTCGGATACCAGGGAACGTCCCTCACGATGTCATCAATCATTTGTCGAGTAGCGCTGTCAGACGATCCATAGTGTTCAACAAGTTGCGTAGGGACCCAGGTAGCTGATTGTGGTGGCGGGGATGTTGTGCAGATCTCTGTGTTTCGCGAGAGAGACCACCGTTCGAGGATCGATGTTGGAGGAGCTTGCTAGCATTGCAGCTGCCCGCAGTGCTCCGCGCTTTATGCTGTGCGCAGAGTAAAACCGAAGGTTGCCTGCATCGTTGACTCTGCGCACGAGAGGACGCATCATCCGGCACAGTTTCTCTGAAGTGATGGTCGTCAATGGTTTCCCTGGACCTAGGTGACGCAAGAGCTTGATCATCTGATCCCGCATCTCCCCCGTTAGCCTGTGGAATCAATAAGGCCGGTTCGGTTGTTCCTTCGACGTTTTGAGGAGATTCTACCAGTCCAGTATAAGAAACGGGAGACCGATCTGCCGAAAATGGCCGGTCGTCAAAAGCTGTATCTCCGCCCAGCGACTGGCGGTGATCCAGGCGAGACGGAGCACTAACTTGTCCGTCCAATGAGGAATGCTGTCTATGAGTTGTTTCATATCGTGCGCCGTCATTGCTACCGCTTGGTCGACTGGCTCGCCCGCTTGAAGTCTTTTTAGACCCGCCATATAGGTCACATGGAGAGGCTCTTCTTTTGCCAGAACCGACAACAGGGTGTTCAGGCAGACCATTTTCGTTCTGCTCGACACATCTTTGCCTTCGAGATAAATGGGAATGTTGTCTGGAGATATCGGATATCTGTTCCGCTGACAATAATGCAGGAACCCGCGTGTGATCGAGAGGCGCGGCGGCCACGATGTCGGCGCGTAACGCATGTGTAAAACATGCTTCAGCTTCTCCATCGACGATGGGATCACCTCGGGGTGACATTTCACATACGGTTTGAGGCTTCCTGGGGTGAGCAGTATCGGGTCGAGCGCCGCCATCAAACCCGGAAACTCCAACGGATCCAACTCCCCTGATCACGGTCGCTTGTGGGGCTGACGCGGGGGGAATTTTTTTCGGTTCCCTGCCGGCATAGTGATGGTTTGGATCTGCTTCTTGGGCTCTAGATCCTTCACCGTAGTCGAGAACTTCTCTGGCTTCTCGAACGCCTGGTCACGTTCCAACGCTTCAATGAATTGGTAAACCCTAAGGTTACTACCGCGAAGGGCTGTATTCTTGTAAAAATACAGGTGTGCCACAAATTGCTGGATGCTGCGAGTCATCGCGTTCAATGACCAAAGATATGGGGAAGCGCATGCGCATTCCACCATCGCCAAGGGTTGCTGAAAGGGAATTTTTTGAAAATTTGCGAACTTACCGACGTCGGACATGAGTTGGTCGGACAGGAACTGCCGCCTTTCATAGAGGGACAGGTGGCCCAAATGTGCCTGCCAAGTGGAAATATTGAATATTTCAAAAAAACGGAGTGGTGGACTTCGAACATGTGGCGGCTGCCTCCGACTTCTTGTCTGTGTGGGCGACCTCGGATTTCTTTTCCGTCACCACAGCAACGTGAGCGTCAGCACAGCTCGGGGCTACTGTGGCAAGAGCTAATGGAAGAGCGTTCAACCTTTGGTCGAACAACAGCATCTTCTCCTGCATTGTTGCCACCGCCTCGCTCAGGCTGTGCAGTTGTTCAAAGATGGCGTTCTGTTCGCCACCAATTGTTTCTAGTTCCGATTCTGTTTCGGAACAAATCTCTTCGAATGGTTCTGTTCCATTCGACTTTTTGATGTGATCCAGGAGCTCCTCCTGGATTTCACCATCCGCTAAGGCGAATGACGTGATCTCCTCCCACGGGGCCTCGTACCAAAGCCGCGCATTAATAGGTGTTTATTATATCCTGTATTCTTTTGGTCGCTTCTCCGCATACTTAAAGGAGCTACAAAGATATGCAACGGCGCACTGCTTCACCTTCGCTGCGCAGCGCATAGCTGCTCCCCACTGTGCAGAGTTTCCGCTCTTTGTACCTTCTCCTCCCTTCTCCTCCTCTATTTTTTGAGGTTTCTAATAACTCTTGTTGTTGTTCGGTTGCTCCGAAGCAAAGAATACAAACAGACTCTGAGACTGGCACACAGCTTTAGCAACTGTTCTGCCCTCGTGTGCTCTGAGCGACGCGTTCGTGCCGTGAGGGATAGCGATGGCCGGAGCACCCACACGGCCGGCTTCCCCTTTGAAAAGAGCAGACGGAAGGCCTCACTTCTCCAAAGGGAAAGCAAGGCGCCTCCGGCACACTGCCGCGTAGGCGGACAAACTGCTGCATGAGATAGAGGCCTCCTCCTCGTGGCAGCCGCACCTGGAGCCCGCCGAACGCCTTGCCGGATTCCTTCCTTGCGAGCCTTCCTCGAGATGGTTGGGGATGGCCCGTGTTCCGCAGCTCGTGGCCCATCACCCCCCGAGAGCGTTGTGCGATACGCCAAAGGAGCTCACTCCACCCGCCAGGATTCGTTTCACTTCTTTCCCGGCTGTTGCGTGCCACTCTGTCTTGTTGGCTCGGAGAAGGAGGTCGAAGGACCATGGGGCGCCACGCTCGGATGTGCAACGCATCACGACTGCCTCCATCGCCTAGTTCAGCGCGCACCCGGAGTGCATCATGTAGTTGCACCGCTGCCATCGGCAGCAGATTCGTTAATAAACGCTTCGATACACCATCCCAGGCGAAACGACTTGCTCTCCCCACCCATTCACCCCTCTAATTATATAATCCCCTGCCCCTACCCGCAGTGCATGCGCCCGGCGCCACACTGCTGCGTTTCCTCTCTCTCCCGCCGCACCCAGCGCCCTGCCCATTGTCTCACCCCCCCCTCCCTTGTCTATCCCGTCCGGCGATGTCCCGGACTCCCGTCTTACCAGTCTAGTTACCAGCTGCCTCTAAAGTTTTCAAGCTCTCCAGCACCACTATTCTCCCTCCCCCCACCCCACCAGCCCCACACCCCTCCTTGCACCAGCTGAGCAATGCGGGTGCCTTACGTCGTGTGGCGCCGCTACCACATCCACGTGGTGTTGGCGGTGCTGCTGCTGCAGTCCACGGCCCTGCTGGCCTCCGGGGACTGCAGCTCCGTCCAAGGGCTGTGGGCGCAGACCGTGACGGATGGGATTATCGACCGGAACCAGATGACCTACTACAATAATGGCGTGCAGTCCGCACTCAACCAGCAGCAAAACATAAATCTGATACTCAAAAGTACCAGCAGTGCATCGGATGTAACCAGTCTGGCTAATTCAAACCCCAACGCCCTGTTTTTTGTTGGGCTCGGAGTAGCTCAAACCACTGATGCGGCCATGACAAGCAGTGCCGTGACGAGCCGCAACATGGTGAATATCGGCTCCGCGTCGTGCGGGAACAAGCAGCGCTACTGGAACCAGTGGACGTACTTCACGGCGTCGGAGGAGGTAATCCAGAACGCCCTCGCCGTCCAGTACGCCGTGACGGTTCTGCGGCACCGGCGCATCTGCGTCTACTCCGGCCTGGAGGACGAGTACGGGTGGAACGGGTACAATATGCAGGTGAACTACCTGAACAAGGTTGGGTACGTGCAGAACACGGACTACTACGTGTACAAGTGGAGCCAGGGCTACGCGGCCTACCAGAAGCTGAACATTCAATCACTGATGCTGTTCGACTACAACGGCGACTTTGTTCAAAAACTTATTCGGGACACGAGCGGGGCCCAGGCCACCGTAGCGGTGTTCTGCGGCTCCTACTGGGGCGGCAGGCTGCTGGACTTCTACTACCGGGGGTATCGCCTCACCTACAAGAGTCAGCGATTTTTCCTCACCGCGTCGAACGGCTTGGCGAAAGACAGCGCCCTGAACTACATCCAGCTCTTCAACACGCAGTACACTGGGGCAGCGATTACAGTTGAGAATGCCCTGCAGCAGGTCTATTCTGTGGCCGGGTGGATTGCCGGAACGATGGCGGTGAAGGCGTACGAGGCGCTGCGTGACTCTGGCAAGGACTGCACGGCGACGAACCTGCAGAGGCTGCTGCTGGGCCCCGGGGCCGTGCGGGAGTGGACGGTGGGGACGGACTTTCTGATCGGCGGCTTCTCGGGCGAGTGCGGCCTCTCCACCGCCGACGACCCCAACAGCGGGTGCAACTGCAACCAGGGCGGCCGCACGGCGTATATTTACGAAGTGGGATTGACTAGCGCCACCCCACACTTCAACAGTATCAACCCTGCTGCCGGCAATTCCACGCTGACCCTGCCCCAGACCCTGTGCTACATGCAGAAGCAGAGCCTCCCCATCCCGCTGCTCGTTGCGCTGCTGGAGAGCAGCGTGAGCGGATTCGACATACCCAATCTGGGGAACTACGCGCAGCGGCTGGCCACGCAAATGGGAACGGTCCGCAACCAGGCCAACGAGGCGGTGTACTTTGATGTCAGCGTTGTGACGGCGGACGACTCAGGGTCGTACCTCACCGACGCCGCGGCGGACCAGAAGATCCAGACCGTAATGGGGGTGGCGCCGTCTACCTTGCAGGTGGACAACTTCTTCTTGGTGGGTGTCGTCCGGCCGACGGTGGCGGGGAACTGGGGCTACACAGCAGATGCCATCCACGTCACGCCGACGATGCCGCAGACGCTGTACTACTCGCTGGCGCTGCCGATCCAGCACGCGGCCCCTGAGGGCGAGGCGTACCACTACTGCGTCCCCGTGACGACGGCGATGCCGAACGTGAACGGGCTGAGCACCACTGTGGCCGCGTCGGAGGCATTCTGGAACTGCCTCGCCTCGTTCTCGGTGGCGCGCGGGGGTGGCTCGGGTGGGGCGGCGGAGGACGTGGAGGAAGGAGCCGCCCTGCCCCCCGAGCCGGTGCGCCGCCGCCGGGTGCCGCGGGTGACGATGCCGCTGACGTCGTGCGGCACGACGAGGCTGTGCATCACGGATGGGGACGGCGTCGGGACCAGCTTCCCCACGGCGGCTGCCACGTGGCTGGCTACCAACACCGGGGGCTCCCTGCTGCTGCCCTTCGAGGACTTCACCCTGTACTACGCGGCGCTGTCCAGCGCCTTTTCCAGCGCGTCGGAGAACGTGCGGAACCGGCTGCTGACCATCACTAACTTCCCGAAATGGACCGACACCCGGAAGAGGCGTACGCGGCGTCGCCGCTGCTGCGCGAGTTCCACAAGGTGGCGACGACCGAGGAGTACACGCCGATGCACATGACGGTGTTTGTGGCGATGCACCTGCTGCAGGAGGCGATGAAGCTGAGCGCGGACGTTGCGGCCGGGTCGTTGTCCAACGCCATCTTGCAGAAGGGCTCCTTCGACATCCTCGGCCTCCAGCTGCGCTTCAGCACTGCCGACTGCCCCAGCAGCGTCACCGGGGACACGTACTGCGACGGCCCTACGAATGGCGGCGCCACGGACCTGACGCTGATGAGCATCGGCCAGGTGTACAACCCCGCCACGAGCGAAGTCCTGTACGTGCCCGCGGCGAAGGAGAACGGGCCGTCCACCACCGGCAACCCGACCCTCACCCCGCACCTCCAGCACCAGCAGCACCTCCACGACTTCCAGCACCTCGTCCACGTCCAGCACCAGCTCCACATCCTCTACATCCTCGACTTCGTCCACCAGCAGCACCAGCAGTACGTCCACTACGAGCTCCACCTCGTCCACCAGCAGCACCAGCAGCACCAGCTCCACCTCGTCCACGTCCAGCACCAGCAGCACGTCCAGCAGCACATCGAGTACGTCAAGCACGTCGACCAGCACCATGCCGCCGATCATGTCCGGCGGGAACTGGATCGCTGCGGGCCTGGCCATTGGGCTCTTTCTGCTCCTGTTGGCCCTACTACTTCTGCTGCTCGTTCCGGTGTGTATTCGCTGCTGCTGTACACCCGTGTACCTGCAGTGCGTTCCCTCTGACGACCGGGACGCGATGACGGTTGCGGTGTTCTGGTTCGACGAGTGCGTCGGGGCGTGCGACGGCATGGATGAGGTGCGGGCGGCGTGCCGCCTTCGCAAGGACCTGGAGCGGATCGTGCACGATGCGATGAGCGAGCACCTGGTGTACGAGACGGATAACAGCTGCGGCGCCATCGTTGGTGTGACGGCGGACGCGATGGCGGCGGTGCAGTGCAGTCTTGACGTGAAGAAGGCGGTGTCGGAGCTGAACCCCCGCGACTACGCCGCGCCTGTTGCGCTGGACTCGGACTCCTCCCGTGTGCCGCCGGCGGCAGCCGCCGTGCGAGACATCGGCATCCGCGTCGGGCTGGCGACGGGCCTGTGCACGCGTGAGGTGGTCCAGGAGGGGCGCTGGGCCGTGACCAAGTTCCGCGGGCGGTGCGTGACGGAGGCAACGCAGATCGCCACGGGTGTGGCGGGGCCGCGCATCGCCGCGTCGGAGTCCACGTGGTACGCCCTGAGCGAGCTGCAGGGCCGCTCGGTGTCTTCGACGTGGGTGGAGGCGCACATGTGGGATATCTCTTCATTGCAATACGTTCAGCATACATCATGCTGGCGAGACATCTATATTATAACCGGCCGACAGAATCCGAATCAGGCTGCCGGTGAGATGTCGAACAGTACAATTATCGTTCATAATCCGTACAAGATGATCCGAATGTATTTCGCTAAGATGCCGACGGAGCCGAGGATCACGCGGATGTTGTCGATTACTGAACTTAGTGGCGGACGAGTGCCAGCTGAGAAGGAGGGGAAGACTCGTGAGCAGTACGCCTCGGTGCTGGTGCGGTACGTGGCGGAACTTGTGCTAAGTGGGGCGGAGAACGCTATGGAAGCAACCGGGCTCATCGACGACGACGTGGAATCGCAGACCTTTGAGTGATGGGTATTGTTCATCGAACTACGTCCCCACACCCTCCACCCCCATATGATATATGATAGTAGGGGGGCTACAGTGGGTGTAGCGGGCTCGCCTGTATAGATTGGTAGCACACTTGTTTTAGTAGGCATAGGATATGATGTTTGTACTCCGTATCAGCATCCTCATCCTCATTTGTTTTTTCTCTCTTTCTCTATAGTGAGGGATGTCGGTGACACTGCCTTCTTGGCTGGTAGATGGTGTCTAGCACACAATTTCTTTGTAGTGCGTACCTTTTGATCTCTTTTTTTTTTGTTATTCTTTTGACTTTAAAATAATGTTTTACTTATCTTGTTTCTGAAGGATGAATGAATAGTACTAATAAACGAATTATACGCGTAGAATACCCAGCCCATCAAAATGACTGGCTTACCACGGACAATGCTGGATGTTGTTACTAAACCAAAAAAAAAAAAAAGAAGGTAAAAGTGAATGAGGGAGGAAAGAATGTGCGGACGGACTGCAGGCCGCGTATATGCATCCGAGTCTTCGACACCTTTGCGGTGGTCATAAATTTCCCTGTAGTAATTTATCCTGTGGCAAGACCTGCAGCCTTTGCTGCGAAAATATTATGTTTGTTTTAATGTTAAAACGTTTGTATTTTTTAGAGGAGGGGGACATTTGTTCTGCCAATGTAAAGCCTTAAGATCTTCAACCAGTTTCAGTTCAGAAGTAGAAAATAACGTCACGAAAAGACACGAAATGTATAAAAACGGTGAAGATGCATACAAGTAGTATTAACATTTTACAACGGCATCTAATATTTGTGTAGGCTGTTTCGATTAGGTTACATTCATCGACGTCGGTGCAGTACCCTCCATATCCAATTATTACCCAAACATTAACCCTGACGTTGATTTATTTTTTTCCTGATTCTTTTGTTTGATTTGATTGCTTATATACTCATTAATAGGTGTTTATTATATCCTGTATTCTTTTGGTCGTTTCTCCGCATACTTAAAGGAGCTACAAAGATATGCAACGGCGCACTGCTTCTCCTTCGCTCCGCAGCGCATAGCTGCTCCCCACTGTGCAGAGTTTCCGCTCTTTGTACCTTCTCCTCCCTTCTCCTCCTCTATTTTTGAGGTTTCTAATAACTCTTGTTGTTGTTCGGTTGCTCCGAAGCAAAGAATACAAACAGACTCTGAGACTGGCACACAACTGTTCTGCCCTCGTGTGCTCTGAGCGACGCGTTCGTGTCGTGAGGGATGGCCGGAGCACGCACACGGCCGGCTTCCCCCCTTTGAAAAGAGCAGACGGAAGGCCTCACTTCTCCAAAGGGAAAGCAAGGCGCCTCCGGCACACTGCCGCGTAGGCGGACAAACTGCTGCATGAGATAGAGGCCTCCTCTTCGCGGCAGCCGCACCTGGAGCCCGCCGAACGCCTTGCCGGATTCCTTCCTTGCGAGCCTTCCTCGAGATGGTTGGGGATGGCCCGTGTTCCGCAGCTCGTGGCCCATCACCCCCCCGAGAGCGTTGTGCGATACGCCAAAGGAGCTCACTCCACCCGCCAGGATTCGTTTCACTTCTTTCCCGGCTGTTGCGTGCCACTCTGTCGTGTTGGCTCGGGGAAGGAGGTCGAAGGACCATGGGGCGCCACGCTCGGATGTGCAACGCATCACGACTGCCTCCATCGCCTAGTTCAGCGCGCACCCGGAGTGCATCATGTAGTTGCACCGCTGCCATCGGCAGCAGATTCGTTAGTAAACGCTTTGATACACCATCCCAGGCGAAACGACTTGCTCTCCCCACCCATTCACCCCTCTAATTATATAATCCCCTGCCCCTACCCGCAGTGCATGCGCCCGGCGCCACACTGCTGCGTTTCCTCTCTCCCGCCGCACCCAGCGCCCTGCCCATTGTCTCACCCCCCCTCCCTTGTCTATCCCGTCCGGCGATGTCCCGGACTCCCGTCTTACCAGTCTAGATACCAGCTGCCTCTAAAGTTTTCAAGCTCTCCAGCACCACTATTATCCCTCCCCCCACCCCACCAGCCCCACCCCTCCTTGCACCAGCTGAGCAATGCGGGTGCCTTACGTCGTGTGGCGCCGCTACCACATCCACGTGGTGTTGGCGGTGCTGCTGCTGCAGTCCACGGCCCTGCTGGCCGCCGGGGACTGCAGCTCCGTCCAAGGGCTGTGGGTGCAAACCGTGTCGAGTCTGGTTCTGGATCAGAACCAGATGACCTACTACAATAATGGCGTGCAGTCCGCACTCAACCAGCAGCAAAACATAAATCTGATACTCAAAAGCACCGGCAGTGCATCGGATGTAACCAGTCTGGCTGATTCAAACCCCAACGCCCTGTTTTTTTTGTTGGGCTCGGTGAAGCCCAAACCACTGATGCGGCCATGACAAGCAGTGCCGTGACGAGCCGCAACATGGTGAATATCGGCTCCGCGTCGTGCGGGAACAAGCAGCGCTACTGGAACCAGTGGACGTACTTCACGGCGTCGGAGGAGGTAATCCAGAACGCCCTCGCCGTCCAGTACGCCGTGACGGTTCTGCGGCACCGGCGCATCTGCGTCTACTCCGGCCTGGAGGACGAGTACGGGTGGAACGGGTACAATATGCAGGTGAACTACCTGAACAAGGTTGGGTACGTGCAGAACACGGACTACTATGTGTACACGTGGAGCCAGGGCTACGAGGCCTACCAGAAGCTGAACATTCAATCACTGATGCTGTTCGACTACAACGGCGCCTTTGTTAAACAACTTATTGCGGACACGAGCGGGGCCCAGGCCAGCGTAGCGGTGTTCTGCGGCTCCTACTGGGGCGGCAGGCTGCTGGACTTCTACTACCGGGGGTATGGCCTCACCTACAAGAGTCAGCGATTTTTTCTCACCGCGTCGAACGGCTTGGCGAAAG
Source organism: Vickermania ingenoplastis (assembly GCA_010157825.1). NCBI lineage: Eukaryota > Euglenozoa > Kinetoplastea > Trypanosomatida > Trypanosomatidae > Vickermania > Vickermania ingenoplastis. The sequence goes on along the minus strand of VFSE01000257.1, from coordinate 16,385 downwards.
ACAGCGCCCTGAACTACATCCAGCTCTTCAACACAGTACACTGGGGCAGCGATTACAGTTGAGAATGCCCTGCAGCAGGTCTATTCTGTGGCCGGGTGGATTGCCGGAACGATGGCGGTGAAGGCGTACGAGGCGCTGCGTGACTCTGGCAAGGACTGCACGGCGACGAACCTGCAGAGGCTGCTGCTGGGCCCCGGGGCCGTGCGGGAGTGGACGGTGGGGACGGACTTTCTGATCGGCGGCTTCTCGGGCGAGTGCGGCTCTCCACCGCCGACGACCCCAACAGCGGGTGCAACTGCAACCAGGGCGGCCGCACGGCGTATATTTACGAAGTGGGATTGACTAGCGCCGACCCACATTTCAACAGTATCAACCCTGCTGCCGGCAATTCCACGCTGACCCTGCCCCAGACCCTGTGCTACATGCAGAAGCAGAGCCTCCCCATCCCGCTGCTCGTTGCGCTGCTGGAGAGCAGCGTGAGCGGATTCGACATACCCAATCTGGGGAACTACGCGCAGCGGCTGGCCACGCAAATGGGAACGGTCCGCAACCAGGCCAACGAGACGGTGTACTTTGATGTCAGCGTTGTGACGGCGGACGACTCAGGGTCGTACCTCACCGACGCCGCGGCGGACCAGAAGATCCAGACCGTAATGGGGGTGGCGCCGTCTACCTTGCAGGTGGACAACTTCTTCTTGGTGGGTGTCGTCCGGCCGACGGCGGCGGGGAACTGGGGCTACACAGCAGATGCCATCCACGTCACGCCGACGATGCCGCAGACGCTGTACTACTCGCTGGCGCTGCCGATCCAGCACGCGGCCCCTGAGGGCGAGGCGTACCACTACTGCGTCCCCGTGACGACGGCGATGCCGAACGTGAACGGGCTGAGCACCACTGTGGCCGCGTCGGAGGCGTTCTGGAACTGCCCGCCTCGTTCTCGGTGGCGCGCGGGGTGGCTCGGGTGGGGCGGCGGAGGACGTGGAGGAAGGAGCCGCCCTGCCCCGAGCCGGTGCGCCGCCGCCGGGTGCCGCGGGTGACGATGCCGCTGACGTCGTGCGGCACGACGAGGCTGTGCATCACGGATGGGGACGGCGTCGGGACCAGCTTCCCACGGCGGCCGCCACGTGGCTGGCTACCAACACCGGGGCTCCTGCTGCTGCCCTTCGAGGACTTCACCCTGTACTACGCGGCGCTGTCCAGCGCCTTTCCAGCGCGTCGGAGAACGTGCGGAACCGGCTGCTGACCATCACTAACTTCCCGAAATGGACCGACACCCGGGAAGAGGCGTACGCGGCGTCGCCGCTGCTGCGCGAGTTCCACAAGGTGGCGACGACCGAGGAGTACACGCCGATGCACATGACGGTGTTTGTGGCGATGCACCTGCTGCAGGAGGCGATGAAGCTGAGCGCGGACGTTGCGGCCGGGTCGTTGTCCAACGCCATCTTGCAGCAGGGCTCCTTCGACATCCTCGGCCTCCAGCTGCGCTTCAGCACTGCCGACTGCCCCAGCAGCGTCACCGGGGACACGTACTGCGACGGCCCTACGAATGGCGGCGCCACGGACCTGACGCTGATGAGCATCGGCCAGGTGTACAACCCGCCACGAGCGAAGTCCTGTACGTGCCCGCGGCGAAGGAGAACGGGCCGTCCACCACCGGCAACCCGACCCTCACCGCACCCCACTACTACCACCTCCACCTCCAGCACCAGCAGCACCTCCACGACTTCCAGCACCTCATCCACGTCCAGCACCAGCTCCACATCCTCTACATCCTCGACTTCGTCCACCAGCAGCACGAGCAGCACGTCCACTACGAGCTCCACCTCGTCCACGTCCAGCACCAGCAGCACGTCCAGCAGCACATCGAGTACGTCCAGCACGTCGACCAGCACCATGCCGCCGATCATGTCCGGCGGAACTGGATCGCTGCGGGCCTGGCCATTGGGCTCTTTCTGCCCTGTTGGCCCTACTACTTCTGCTGCTCGTTCCGGTGTGTATTCGCTGCTGCTGTACACCCGTGTACCTGCAGTGCGCCTCTGACGACCGGGACGCGATGACGGTTGCGGTGTTCTGGTTCGACGAGTGCGTCGGGCGTGCGACGGCATGGATGAGGCGGCGGGCCGCCTTCGCAAGGACCTGGAGCGGATCGTGCACGATGCGATGAGCGAGCACCTGGTGTACGAGACGGATAACAGCTGCGGCGCCATCGTTGGTGTGACGGCGGACGCGATGGCGGCCAGTGCAGTCTTGACGTGAAGAAGGCGGTGTCGGAGCTGAACCCCGCGACTACGCCGCGCCTGTTGCGCTGGACTCGGACGACTCAGGGTGTGCCGCCGGCGGCAGCCGCCGAAGAGACATCGTAATGGCGTGGCGCCGTCTACCTTGCAGGTGGACAACTTCTTCTTGGTGGGTGTCGTCCGGCCGACGGCGGCGGGGAACTGGGGCTACACAGCAGATGCCATCCACGTCACGCCGACGATGCCGCAGACGCTGTACTACTCGCTGGCGCTGCCGATCCAGCACGCGGCCCCTGAGGGCGAGGCGTACCACTACTGCGTCCCCGTGACGACGGCGATGCCGAACGTGAACGGGCTGAGCACCACTGTGGCCGCGTCGGAGGCGTTCTGGAACTGCCCGCCTCGTTCTCGGTGGCGCGCGGGGTGGCTCGTGGGGCGGCGGAGGACGTGGAGGAAGGAGCCGCCCCGAGCCGGTGCGCCGCCGCCGGGTGCCGCGGGTGACGATGCCGCTGACGTCGTGCGGCACGACGAGGCTGTGCATCACGGATGGGGACGGCGTCGGGACCAGCTTCCCCACGGCGGCCGCCACGTGGCTGGCTACCAACACCGGGGGCTCCCTGCTGCTGCCCTTCGAGGACTTCACCCTGTACTACGCGGCGCTGTCCAGCGCCTTTTCCAGCGCGTCGGAGAACGTGCGGAACCGGCTGCTGACCATCACTAACTTCCCGAAATGGACCGACACCCGGGAAGAGGCGTACGCGGCGTCGCCGCTGCTGCGCGAGTTCCACAAGGTGGCGACGACCGAGGAGTACACGCCGATGCACATGACGGTGTTTGTGGCGATGCACCTGCTGCAGGAGGCGATGAAGCTGAGCGCGGACGTTGCGGCCGGGTCGTTGTCCAACGCCATCTTGCAGCAGGGCTCCTTCGACATCCTCGGCCTCCAGCTGCGCTTCAGCACTGCCGACTGCCCCAGCAGCGTCACCGGGGACACGTACTGCGACGGCCCTACGAATGGCGGCGCCACGGACCTGACGCTGATGAGCATCGGCCAGGTGTACAACCCCGCCACGAGCGAAGTCCTGTACGTGCCCGCGGCGAAGGAGAACGGGCCGTCCACCACCGGCAACCCGACCCTCACCCCGCACCCCACTACTACCACCTCCACCTCCAGCACCAGCAGCACCTCCACGACTTCCAGCACCTCATCCACGTCCAGCACCAGCTCCACATCCTCTACATCCTCGACTTCGTCCACCAGCAGCACCAGCAGCACGTCCACTACGAGCTCCACCTCGTCCACGTCCAGCACCAGCAGCACGTCCAGCAGCACATCGAGTACGTCCAGCACGTCGACCAGCACCATGCCGCCGATCATGTCCGGCGGGAACTGGATCGCTGCGGGCCTGGCCATTGGGCTCTTTCTGCTCCTGTTGGCCCTACTACTTCTGCTGCTCGTTCCGGTGTGTATTCGCTGCTGCTGTACACCCGTGTACCTGCAGTGCGTTCCCTCTGACGACCGGGACGCGATGACGGTTGCGGTGTTCTGGTTCGACGAGTGCGTCGGGCGTGCGACGGCATGGATGAGGTGCGGGCGGCGGGCCGCCTTCGCAAGGACCTGGAGCGGATCGTGCACGATGCGATGAGCGAGCACCTGGTGTACGAGACGGATAACAGCTGCGGCGCCATCGTTGGTGTGACGGCGGACGCGATGGCGGCGGTGCAGTGCAGTCTTGACGTGAAGAAGGCGGTGTCGGAGCTGAACCCCCGCGACTACGCCGCGCCTGTTGCGCTGGACTCGGACTCCTCCCGTGTGCCGCCGGCGGCAGCCGCCGTGCGAGACATCGGCATCCGCGTCGGGCTGGCGACGGGCCTGTGCACGCGTGAGGTGGTCCAGGAGGGGCGCTGGGCCGTGACCAAGTTCCGCGGGCGGTGCGTGACGGAGGCAACGCAGATCGCCACGGGTGTGGCGGGGCCGCGCATCGCCGCGTCGGAGTCCACGTGGTACGCCCTGAGCGAGCTGCAGGGCCGTTCGGTGTCTTCGACGTGGGTGGTGGCGCGCATGTGGGATCTCTCTTCATTGCAATACCTTCAGCACACATCATGCTGGCGAGACATCTATATTATAACCGGTCGAAAGAATCCGAATCAGGATGCCAGTGAGGCGTCGAACAGTACAATTATCGTTCATAATCCGTACAAGATGATCCGAATGTATTTCGCTAAGATGCCGACGGAGCCGAGGATCACGCGGATGGTGTCGATTACTGAACTTAGTGGCGGACGAGTGCCAGCTGAGAAGGAGGGGGAGACTCGTGAGCACTACGCCTCGGTGCTGGTGCGGTACGTGGCGGAACTTGTGCTAAGTGGGGCGGAGAACGCTATGGAAGCAACCGGGCTCATCGACGACGACGTAGAATCGCAGACGTTTGAGTGATCCATGTAGATATATATTTAATTTTTTTTGTTTTTTGTTTTTTGACCTTTGAGTGATCTCTGTTCTTCATCTAACTACCCCCCATATGATATATGATAGTAGTGGGGCTACAATGGGTGTAGCGGGCTCGCCTGGATAGATTGGTAGCACACTTTTTTGGGGAGCGGAAGCGATAGGAATAAAGAAAGAAACGAAAAAGAAAGTAGAATGAGATTGTCATCAAATGAAATGAGGGAACGAGGCGACGCTTCCCGCGCCTCGCTACCTCATGTGGCAGGAAATATGCATCCGGGTCCACGAAAGCATTTGAAGACAAATCCAAATGAGTTGCTGACTTCTTCTCCACTATTTCTTTCTGTTTCTTTCATGGTATATAGAACTGTCACGCTGTGTTTGGGATCGTCGCAAACATACGCTTTTAAAAACAAGATTGTGGGACTCAGCTACGCCAGTAGGAAACGTTCCCGCTCCGCCAGCGGGTCCAAGAAGAATGGTCCCGCTCCTGTGGAGGTACACAAGTCCATCGAGCGGTGGTCTTCCATAGGGGTGTTCTTATCTCTGCGGTTGGAGCAGAATAAGGCGTACCCCGCTACTTTCTACCGTGGAAAGCAGTCGGTTCCAGTCGTGTGTAACGCAACTTCTGTGGGCGCGATTATTACCTTTGACGTGTTGCTCGTCCTTGGTTCGACGCTCCGTGGGATGAGATCACCGCATTTGCCCTCGACGATGAGGAGGTGCAAAACGTGCTGGTACAGACATTGTCCAAGTCGAATGGGAAGGACCCATTCATTCAAGGAGATTCCGAAGAAGACTCGGAGATCGAAGAAAAAGATGGCGGAAAGGACGCCATCTCTCGAGCAGTCTCGAGCGAGCTAAAAGATGACATGCACGAGATGGTTAGCGAGATGGCTCTGCTCCGGCAGGCCTTGATGACTCAGCTGTCATCTGCGGCAGGTACGGTGGGTGCTCCCACCCCGGTGTCCACGTCAGCGACGTCTGTGCCGGCTACTGGTGTTGCCTCGGCTGGTAACGCTACGGTGGCGCAGCCGTCTGGGGCGCCGACACCGGATGCTACCCCCGCCACCGCTACACCGGATAAAAAGCAGGGTCGGCCGCTCCCTGTTTCGAACTGTTCAACATCGCAACGTGGCCAGCGCACCTGGGCCACTTGTCAAAATATGACCTGAAGGACTTCCTGGAAGAACATTTGCTAGCCGATGAGCAAAGGTACGTCAAGCTGCAGAAGACGCCCTTCACAATCCTTCTCTCTTTGGTGGATGCTGCCTGCGAATTCCCACAAAACTGGACGCAACGGCCCATCATCCGTAGCATCCAGTACCAGGTCGCCCGATATATTTTTTCAAGAACACCCGCTTACGCCAGAGCACTCTGCGGGTACATGATTTCATTGAGGCTTTAGAGCGGGACCAGGCGTTCGACAAGCCTGAGAAGTTCGCCGCTACCGTGAAGGACCTGGAGCCCAAGAAGCAGGTGCACACGGTCACCCTCCCTGACGGACCCCGAAAAAACTTCCACCGCGCGCCCTCCAGGAAGGGTGCATGAAAGGGGGAGTTGGATCCGGCGGAGTTTCCGGCATTGTTGCCTCCCGGCAGACCGATACTGCTGACACCGGGAGGTCTGCAACCATATGTACAGCATCAACCCGAGGCGTACCCGCCAAACCTTATAGAAAAATTGAAGCCGGTTCTGCGCGAACGGTACACCCCGACATCCTGGCCGCAGCGACATGCTATCGTCCGGGTTTTCTCCATTTCTGCCAACGCAACCAGTACCCCGTGGCGCCGGACACCGTCGCGCTGTACATGGAGAGCAAAAGTTTGAAGACCCGATCAAAAGTGCAGTACATGAAAACGCTGTTATCGATACTCGCCAAGAAGGAACCGCTCTACATCACGTATCTGGCGGGTCTTCAGCGACTCCAGGCAGGAGAGCAGCTGGACCAGGCTGTAGCGATGACAGTTCAAGACATGCGGACGTTGATTCAGCAATTTCCGAATTGGACGGACAAACTGGTGCTCCGTCTGGCTTGGATGACAGCGAGTCGCTGGGGAGAGATCGAATCGTTGACAACAGCACACTTCCGCGAGCTAGATATTCCCGTTCTCGTATTGGACTGGTGGACCCTCCCAAAGACCTCCAAGGAGCAGCCAAACCGCCCGTATCGGTACCACAAGTTTACAGGGGAGATGAGACTCCAGATTCGAAAGCTCATCCATCATTTGGGTCCGGATCAGCCCTTGACCAAGATCACGGGGGATCAACTGCGCCGGGTAATGCGGGCTCTGGGGCAGAGGACCAACGATATCCACAAGCAGCGTTACTACACCGCCCACAGCATCAAAAGAGGAGCACTGCGGAGCGCCGCCGAGTTGGCCGCCGCCAAAAACCTCGATCCGAGGATGGTTCCCACTCTTGGAAAACACCGCGATCTGCACGACGCGCAATCGGCGACAACCATCAGTTATCTGGGGCCTTATGCGGCTTTGTTGAGCAATATCGACAAGCTGACGGCGCTACTCGACGATTTATTGATGAAGTCGTAAAGGAGGTCCCATGGGTGCCGGGTGTGAAGCCACCAGCTTTCAGAGGCCATACCTTTACGCGACGGCCCGTCAGCAGCAAATGCGCTATGACCGACGCGGATTTTAGCATCCCCTTACAACAGACAGACGTTGCGCCGATGAAAGTTGAAGTACTTCGTGAGATGATGAATCACGCAACACGGCGCCGTTTCGACGAGTTGTGGGCGATGATCTCAAAGGCGCCGCTTACCCCGGGTCGGGCTCCTTCTGAACGATTACGGACAGCCGATGCCACGACGCTGTTGCGGAACGGAATCATTCAGCCGGCGGGGGCGCCTCCCACCAAGGGCTGGGTGATTCCCTTCACAGTAATTGAGAAGAAGGGCCAGGGTGACAGGCGTCGCTTTATTCTGCATGGCCAAAAGATAAGAACAATCGCGAGCTGTACGAACCGGACGTCCCTTTAGCACATGTTTCCCAGTATGTGTCCGCGGTAAGGAGCTGCGGCGCTGGTCTCTTCGACTTGAAAGCGTCCTTTTATCCAATCCCACTGCCCGAGTCTGCCCGGCCTGTTTTTCGATTGAAGGGAGAAGATGACGTTTGCTATGAGTTGCTGCGCCTTCCCATGGGCTATAAATTGAGCCCGGAACTCATGCAGTTGCTTTGCTCGACTTTGGCCGGGGTACGGTCGTATGTGCTCCCTCAACATTTCGCCCCGGAGTCCTTACGCATTGATATCTGGATCGATAATATCCGATTGTGTGGAGAGAAGGACGACGTTTTAGCTTGGGGTGGCGTTATCCACGAGAGACAGCATTTGGCCGGGATCACACTGGGTGAAAGTGATTCGTTCACACAGCAGTATACCTTCATCGGTGTGTTTTTTGATCATCATCACCAGACTGTGAGCGTAGGAGAAAAGGCGCTGAACAATGTGAAGGGGTCACCTACATGGTCTGTCATGAGCATACACGACGCTGAAGTTTTTGCTTCTCGCTCATTATTCGCCGCAGCAGTCCTCCGAGTCAAGCTGTTTCAGTACTATTTCTTCTTCAAATGCGTCAGGAAAGCTTTAAGCGATCTCAACCGAGGCATCGCTACGGAATCCGACATGATAGAGTGGAATGACGATGCTTTAAAATCCGCGACAGACCTGAAGATTCGTCTGTCACAGAACACACCGGTTCCGATTACACCAGCTATCTCTGATTTTGAGACGGTCCTCATGACAGACGCCTCCGACATCGGCTGGGGAGCCGTTCTTTTCATGGGAAACGGCGCGGTCCACGTCACCGGTAGCCGTTGGTTTGAAGAACACCAAGAGGAGTACTTCAACTGGTTTCAAGATGTACATATATCACAGAAAGAAGCTCGGGCTATGCTCTACGGGTTGTTAGCATTTGAGCGGCATTTACCGAAGCAATTATCCATATTGTGTGATAATGTGGCAGTTGTGACGAGCTCTAGAAAAGGGTCTTCCAAATGCGAAGGAGTTGCCATCAACTGCGCCGTTATAGAGCAGTTCCTCTCGTCAAGAGGCATCGAGGCAACCTTCAATTGGATCCGATCCGAACACAACGCAGCAGACCTTCCCTCCCGGGGACAGACCATTCCCCCCAACGATCTAGCGAAGTGGAGACAGTGGCGAGGTGGAGACGCAGATCCTGGAAAAGGCAAGTGGGTGATTTGGCAAGCACAAACCACCGCCCTCGCTTAGCTAGCAGTTCTCGTGGAATAACCGGAATTCGGAAGAAATAGTCGAGGGGTTTTTTTAGCGGTTCTGTGTGATGTTTTACTTTCGACTAAAAGAACAAAAAATAGACATTAAAACGAATCGATAGCGTTCAAATGAGTCTGGGGCTCGGTGATCCCTCGCATGTGAATATTGTATGGCTCATTATGTAGGATAAGTAAATGAGGCTTTCTCTTCCTTCGTTTCTGGCTCTTCTATTCTGCTCCGCATAATCGGATGTTATCAATCCAAATGTCGATGCGCAAATCATCAGGCGCCCGGAGTGCGGGAGGCACGCAGGATGGTAGGCCAGCCAAGGTAGAGCATAGCAAATGCATGAGTTCCGGGCTCAGCTTGTAACCCATAGGGAGCCGTAGCAGCTCGTAGATAGTACCATCGTCGGCTATCAAACGAAAGACAGCACGAGCTTCAAACGGAAGAGGGATCTGGTAAAAGGACGCCTTCAAATCGAAAAGACCAGCTCCAGGGAGCGTCACAGCAGAGAGATAGTGTGACACGTGTTCCAGCGGTACCTCCGGCTCATACCCTTCCCTGTTGTTTTTGTCCTTTGGCCAAGCGATGAAACAGCGTTGATACTCGTGACCCTTCTTCTCGATCACGGTGAACGGGATCACCCAGCCTTTGGTGGGAGTCGCCCCCGCCGGCTGAATAATCTCATTGTCCAACAGAGTCTTCGCATCTGCTGCCCGCAGTCGCTCGGCAGGCGGATTGTCTGGGGTCAGGGGGGCCGCCGATATCATATCCGAAAGCGAATCAAAGCGTTCCCGCGTTTCATCATTCATCATAGCGCGCACTGAATCGACCGTCATAGGGGCAACGTCCGTTTGTTGTAGGGGAATGGCGAAGTCCTTCTCCGAAAAGCTCTTTGCTGTTCATTGGTCGGCGTGTGATCGTGTGACCCTTAAAAACTGTCGGTTTCTCCGTCGGATACCAGGGAACGTCCCTCACGATGTCATCAATCATTTGTCGAGTAGCGCTGTCAGACGATCCGTAGTGTTCAACAAAGTTGCGTAGGGACCCAGGTAGCTGATTGTGGTGGCGGGGATGTTGTGCAGATCTCTGTGTTTCGCGAGAGACCACCGTTCGAGGATCGATGTTGGAGGAGCTTGCTAGCATTGCAGCTGCCCGCAGTGCTCCGCGCTTTATGCTGTGCGCAGAGTAAAACCGAAGGTTGCCTGCATCGTTGACTCTGCGCACGAGAGGACGCATCATCCGGCACAGTTTCTCTGAAGTGATGGTCGTCAATGGTTTCCCTGGACCTAGGTGACGCAAGAGCTTGATCATCTGATCCCGCATCTCCCCCGTTAGCCTGTGGAATCAATAAGGCCGGTTCGGTTGTTCCTTCGACGTTTTGGGGAAATTCTACCAGTCCAGTATAAGAAACGGGAGACCGATCTGCCGAAAATGGCTGGTCGTCAAAAGCTGTATCTCCGCCCAGCGACTGGCGGTGATCCAGGCGAGACGGAGCACTAACTTGTCCGTCCAATGAGGAATGCTGTCTATGAGTTGTTTCATATCGTGCGCCGTCATTGCTACCGCTTGGTCGACTGGCTCGCCCGCTTGAAGTCTTTTTAGGCCCGCCATATAGGTCACATGGAGAGGCTCTTCTTTGCCAGAACCGACAACAGGGTGTTCAGGCAGACCATTTTCATTCTGCTCGACGCCTTGCCGGATTCCTTCCTTGCGAGCCTTCCTCGAGATGGTTGGGGATGGCCCGTGTTCCGCAGCTCGTGGCCCATCACCCCCGAGAGCGTTGTGCGATACGCCAAAGGAGCTCACTCCACCCGCCAGGATTCGTTTCACTTCTTTCCCGGCTGTTGCGTGCCACTCTGTCTTGTTGGCTCGGAGAAGGAGGTCGAAGGACCATGGGGCGCCACGCTCGGATGTGCAACGCATCACGACTGCCTCCATCGCCTAGTTCAGCGCGCACCCGGAGTGCATCATGTAGTTGCACCGCTGCCATCGGCAGCAGATTCGTTAGTAAACGCTTTGATACACCATCCCAGGCGAAACGACTTGCTCTCCCCACCCATTCACCCCTCTAATTATATAATCCCCTGCCCCTACCCGCAGTGCATGCGCCCGGCGCCACACTGCTGCGTTTCCTCTCTCCCGCCGCACCCAGCGCCCTGCCCATTGTCTCACCCCCCCTCCCTTGTCTATCCCGTCCGGCGATGCCCCGGACTCCCGTCTTACCAGTCTAGATACCAGCTCCCTCTAAAGTTTTCAAGCTCTCCAGCACCACTATTATCCCTCCCCACCCCACCAGCCACCCCTCCTTGCGCCGGCTGAGCAATGCGGGTGCCTTACGTCGTGTGGCGCCGCTACCACATCCACGTGGTGTTGGCGGTGCTGCTGCTGCAGTCCACGGCCCTGCTCGCCTCCGGGGACTGCAGCTCCGTCCAAGGGCTGTGGGCGCAGACCGTGACGGATGGGATTATCGACCGGAACCAGATGACCTACTACAATAATGGCGTGCAGTCCGCACTCAACCAGCAGAAAAACATAAATCTGATGCTCAAAAGCACCGGCAGTGCATCGGATGTAACCAGTCTGGCTAATTCAAACCCCAACGCCCTGTTTTTTGTTGGGCTCGGAGTAGCCCAAAACACTGATGCGGCCATGACAAGCAGTGCCGTGACGAGCCGCAACATGGTGAATATCGGCTCCGCGTCGTGCGGGAACAAGCAGCGCTACTGGAACCAGTGGACGTACTTCACGGCGTCGGAGGAGGTAATCCAGAACGCCCTCGCCGTCCAGTACGCCGTGACGGTTCTGCGGCACCGGCGCATCTGCGTCTACTCCGGCCTGGAGGACGAGTACGGGTGGAACGGGTACAATATGCAGGTGAACTACCTGAACAAGGTTGGGTACGTGCAGAACACGGACTACTACGTGTACAAGTGGAGCCAGGGCTACGCGGCCTACCAGAAGCTGAACATTCAATCACTGATGCTGTTCGACTACAACGGCGACTTTGTTCAAAACTTATTCGGGACACGAGCGGGGCCCAGGCCAGCGTAGCGGTGTTCTGCGGCTCCTACTGGGGCGGCAGGCTGCTGGACTTCTACTACCGGGGGTATGGCCTCACCTACAAGAGTCAGCGATTTTTCCTCACCGCGTCGAACGGCTTGGCGAAAGACAGCGCCCTGAACTACATCCAGCTCTTCAACACGCAGTACACTGGGGCAGCGATTACAGTTGAGAATGCCCTGCAGCAGGTCTATTCTGTGGCCGGGTGGATTGCCGGAACGATGGCGGTGAAGGCGTACGAGGCGCTGCGTGACTCTGGCAAGGACTGCACGGCGACGAACCTGCAGAGGCTGCTGCTGGGCCCCGGGGCCGTGCGGGAGTGGACGGTGGGGACGGACTTTCTGATCGGCGGCTTCTCGGGCGAGTGCGGCCTCTCCACCGCCGACGACCCCAACAGCGGGTGCAACTGCAACCAGGGCGGCCGCACGGCGTATATTTACGAAGTGGGATTGACTAGCGCCACCCCACACTTCAACAGTATCAACCCTGCTGCCGGCAATTCCACGCTGACCCTGCCCCAGACCCTGTGCTACATGCAGAAGCAGAGCCTCCCCATCCCGCTGCTCGTTGCGCTGCTGGAGAGCAGCGTGAGCGGATTCGACATACCCAATCTGGGGAACTACGCGCAGCGGCTGGCCACGCAAATGGGAACGGTCCGCAACCAGGCCAACGAGACGGTGTACTTTGATGTCAGCGTTGTGACGGCGGACGACTCAGGGTCGTACCTCACCGACGCCGCGGCGGACCAGAAGATCCAGACCGTAATGGGGGTGGCGCCGTCTACCTTGCAGGTGGACAACTTCTTCTTGGTGGGTGTCGTCCGGCCGACGGTGGCGGGGAACTGGGGCTACACAGCAGATGCCATCCACGTCACGCCGACGATGCCGCAGACGCTGTACTACTCGCTGGCGCTGCCGATCCAGCACGCGGCCCCTGAGGGCGAGGCGTACCACTACTGCGTCCCCGTGACGACGGCGATGCCGAACGTGAACGGGCTGAGCACCACTGTGGCCGCGTCGGAGGCGTTCTGGAACTGCCCCGCCTCGTTCTCGGTGGCGCGCGGGGGTGGCTCGGGTGGGGCGGCGGAGGACGTGGAGGAAGGAGCCCTGCCCCCCCCGAGCCGGTGCGCCGCCGCCGGGTGCCGCGGGTGACGATGCCGCTGACGTCGTGCGGCACGACGAGGCTGTGCATCACGGATGGGGACGGCGTCGGGACCAGCTTCCCACGGCGGCCGCCACGTGGCTGGCTACCAACACCGGGGGCTCCCTGCTGCTGCCCTTCGAGGACTTCACCCTGTACTACGCGGCGCTGTCCAGCGCCTTTTCCAGCGCGTCGGAGAACGTGCGGAACCGGCTGCTGACCATCACTAACTTCCCGAAATGGACCGACACCCGGGAAGAGGCGTACGCGGCGTCGCCGCTGCTGCGCGAGTTCCACAAGGTGGCGACGCCCCAGGAGTACACGCCGATGCACATGACGGTGTTTGTGGCGATGCACCTGCTGCAGGAGGCGATGAAGCTGAGCGCGGACGTTGCGGCCGGGTCGTTGTCCAACGCCATCTTGCAGCAGGGCTCCTTCGACATCCTCGGCCTCCAGCTGCGCTTCAGCACTGCCGACTGCCCCAGCAGCGTCACCGGGGACACGTACTGCGACGGCCCTACGAATGGCGGCGCCACGGACCTGACGCTGATGAGCATCGGCCAGGTGTACAACCCCGCCACGAGCGAAGTCCTGTACGTGCCCGCGGCGAAGGAGAACGGGCCGTCCACCACCGGCAACCCGACCCTCACCCCGCACCCCACTACTACCACCAGCAGCACCTCCACGACTTCCAGCACCTCGTCCACGTCCAGCACCAGCTCCACATCCTCTACATCCTCGACTTCGTCCACCAGCAGCACCAGCAGCACGTCCACTACGAGCTCCACCTCGTCCACGTCCAGCACCACAGCAGTCCAGCAGCACATCGAGTACGTCCAGCACGTCGACCAGCACCATGCCGCCGATCATGTCCGGCGGGAACTGGATCGCTGCGGGCCTGGCCATTGGGCTCTTTCTGCTCCTGTTGGCCCTACTACTTCTGCTGCTCGTTCCGGTGTGTATTCGCTGCTGCTGTACACCCGTGTACCTGCAGTGCGTTCCCTCTGACGACCGGGACGCGATGACGGTTGCGGTGTTCTGGTTCGACGAGTGCGTCGGGCGTGCGACGGCATGGATGAGGTGCGGGCGGCGTGCCGCCTTCGCAAGGACCTGGAGCGGATCGTGCACGATGCGATGAGCGAGCACCTGGTGTACGAGACGGATAACAGCTGCGGCGCCATCGTTGGTGTGACGGCGGACGCGATGGCGGCGGTGCAGTGCAGTCTTGACGTGAAGAAGGCGGTGTCGGAGCTGAACCCCCGCGACTACGCCGCGCCTGTTGCGCTGGACTCGGACTCCTCCCGTGTGCCGCCGGCGGCAGCCGCCGTGCGAGACATCGGCATCCGCGTCGGGCTGGCGACGGGCCTGTGCACGCGTGAGGTGGTCCAGGAGGGGCGCTGGGCCGTGACCAAGTTCCGCGGGCGGTGCGTGACGGAGGCAACGCAGATCGCCACGGGTGTGGCGGGGCCGCGCATCGCCGCGTCGGAGTCCACGTGGTACGCCCTGAGCGAGCTGCAGGGCCGCTCGGTGTCTTCGACGTGGGTGGAGGCGCACATGTGGGATATCTCTTCATTGCAATACCTTCAGCACACATCATGCTGGCGAGACATCTATATTATAACCGGTCGACAGAATCCGAATCAGGATGCCGGTGAGGCGTCGAACAGTACAATTATCGTTCATAATCCGTACAAGATGATCCGAATGTATTTCGCTAAGATGCCGACGGAGCCGAGGATCACGCGGATGGTGTCGATTATTGAACTTAGTGGCGGACGGGTGCCAGCTGAGAAGGAGGGAGACTCGTGAGCACTACGCCTCGGTGTTGGTGCGGTACGTGGCGGAACTTGTGCTAAGTGGGGCGGAGAACGCTATGGAAGCAACCGGGCCCATCGAAGAAGACGTGGAATCGCAGACGTTTGAGTGATGCGTATTTTATATTATTTTATTGGGGAGGGGTTAATAATAAAAAAATTATCGGGGTTATTTTTTGTTTGGGTTGCTGCTCCGTTAAGTACTTCCTTTAGGATAATAGGGCTACTACGGGTGTAGCGGTTTCGCCTGGTCGCTCACTTGGTGTAGCAGGCGTAGGATGTGATGCGTATACCGCTTATGAGCATTTTTGTCTTTTTTGGTGTCTATAGAAGTTGATGGCACAGCCTTGTGGCTCGTAGATGGTTTGTTACACACGTTTGGGCACCTTTCTTTTGTCTGGTTGCTGGGAGACGAATAATAATATATGAATAACTGCGTAGAGTAGAGGAACAGGGTTTAAACACCCCTAACCCTAACAATCGCGACACATTTTCCCGATTCTTTTGCTTGATTTGATTGCTTCTATACTCATTAACAATCGCGCCTTGATTTGCTTGATTTGATTGCTCATTAACAGTTAACATAACATAACAAAACCATATCACATCGGTAGAAACATCCCAACGCTCCTGTGGAGGGATCACCTGGTTAAATAAAAATATAAACGTAAACATAAACATGAAGATACGAATAGGTAGAAGAAAAATGAATGGACGGATTGAAAAGAATGTAGATGACAATGAGAAACAACGATAGGCCGTCAATATAAGGTTGATGCAATCCCTCGATAAAGAGATTGACCTACTGGATTCCTTCTTGAACCCTTTTTGTTTGTTTTCTGGCTGGTAGCACAGCAAGGCATCGTTTACTTCGATCCACTTTGCTGCTATGCTTTTGGCTGTCACCGACCCACTCACCCCCAGCCTCATCCACCGCGACCCGGATCCTTGGAAAACTGAGTCCTTTCCGAGTATTGGGTGGTTTGACGACAACTGCCTTCGCGAGGAGAGCGGTTCCGTGCGGTGTTTTCTCCGGTCTTCCATTTGATGTAAGGTAAGTATTTCTGTGCCCTCTTTTCATTTTCAAAGTAGACGAAATGTTTTTTTTTTTTTTTTTTGGCTGCGGGCGATGTGGCGACGGCAGTGGGGTTCCTGCCGTCGGAATTGAAAGTTGGACGAAAAATTAAACGACGATCTATTTACGATGGGCGTTAAGACGAGCGTACCTGTTTTGTATTCGATGGGCTCTTTCGCCATCGCATCGGATTGTGTGCTTTCCAGGTCTCATGGAATGCAGTTTCTGCTTCGCTTCGCCCGTTGCTCTCTTATTCCTAGGACGAACTGCAAACGTTTATATACGCATGGGTAGGTGTTTAGTTTTATGTTTTGGCCAAATTTTTTTTGACCTTTCTCCACTCTGTGGTCCCC
>VFSE01000256.1:0-206756 GCA_010157825.1 Vickermania ingenoplastis | reverse complement strand
GGCGCACATGTGGGATATCTCTTCATTGCAATACGTTCAGCACACATCATGCTGGCGAGACATCTATATTATAACCGGTCGAAAGAATCCGAATCAGGATGCCGGTGAGGAGTCGAACAGTACAATTATCGTTCATAATCCGTACAAGATGATCCGAATGTATTTCGCTAAGATGCCGACGGAGCCGAGGATCACGCGGATGTTGTCGATTACTGAACTTAGTGGCGGACGAGTGCCAGCTGAGAAGGAGGGGAGACTCGTGAGCACTACGCCCCGGTGCTGGTGCGGTACGTGGCGGAACTTGTGCTAGGGGGCGGAGAACGCTATGGAAGCAACCGGGCTCATCGACGACGACGTAGAATCGCAGACGTTTGAGTGATCCATATAGATATATATTTAATTTGTTTTTTTTTTTCATTTTTTGACCTTTGAGTGATCTCTGTTCTTCATCTAACTACCCCCCATATGATATATGATAGTAGTGGGGCTACAATGGGTGTAGCGGGCTCGCCTGGATAGATTGGTAGCACACTTTTTGGGGAGCGGAAGCGATAGGAATAAAGAAAGAAACGAAAAAGAAAGTAGAATGAGATTGTCATCAAATGAAATGAGGGAACGAGGCGACGCTTCCCGCGCCTCGCTACCTCATGTGGCAGGAAATATGCATCCGGGTCCACGAAAGCATTTGAAGACAAATCCAAATGAGTTGCTGACTTCTTCTCCACTATTTCTTTCTGTTTCTGTCATGGTATATAGAACTGTCACGCTGTGTTTGGGATCGTCGCAAACATACGCTTTTAAAAACAAGATTGTGGGACTCAGCTACGCCAGTAGGAAACGTTCCCGCTCCGCCAGCGGGTCCAAGAAGAATGGTCCCGCTCCTGTGGAGGTACACAAGTCCATCGAGCGGTGGTCTTCCATAGGGGTGTTCTTATCTCTGCGGTTGGAGCAGAATAAGGCGTACCCCGCTACTCTACCGTGGAAAGCAGTCGGTTCCAGTCGTGTGTAACGCAACTTCTGTGGGCGCGATTATTACCTTTGACGTGTTGCTCGTCCTTGGTTCGACGCTCCGTGGATGAGATCACCGCATTTGCCCTCGACGATGAGGAGGTGCAAAACGTGCTGGTACAGACATTGTCCAAGTCGAATGGGAAGGACCCATTCATTCAAGGAGATTCCGAAGAAGACTCGGAGATCGAAGAAAAGATGGCGGAAAGGACGCCATCTCGAGCAGTCTCGAGCGAGCTAAAAGATGACATGCACGAGATGGTTAGCGAGATGGCTCTGTTCCGGCAGGCCTTGATGACTCAGCTGTCATCTGCGGCAGGTACGGTGGGTGCTCCCACCCCGGTGTCCACGTCAGCGACGTCTGTGCCGGCTACTGGTGTTGCCTCGGCTGGTAACGCTACGGTGGCGCAGCCGTCTGGGGCGCCGACACCGGATGCTACCCCGCCACCGCTACACCGGATAAAAGCAGGGTCGGCCGCTCCCCGTTTCCGGTTCAACATCGGCTCCTGTTTCGAACTGTTCAACATCGCAACGTGGCCAGCGCACCTGGGCCACTTGTCAAAATATGACCTGAAGGACTTCCTGGAAGAACATTTGCTAGCTGATGAGCAAAGGTACGTCAAGCTGCAGAAGACGCCCTTCACAATCCTTCTCTCTTTGGTGGATGCTGCCTGCGAATTCACAAAACTGGACGCAACGGCCCATCATCCGTAGCATCCAGTACCAGGTCGCCCTGATATATTTCAAGAACACCCGCTTACGCCAGAGCACTCTGCGGGTACATGATTTCATTGAGGCTTTAGAGCGGGACCAGGCGTTCGACAAGCCTGAGAAGTTCGCCGCTACCGTGAAGGACCTGGAGCCCAAGAAGCAGGTGCACACGGTCACTCCCCTGACGGACCCCAAAACTTCCACCGCGCGCCCTCCAGGAAGGGTGCATGAAAGGAGTTGGATCCGGCGGAGTTTCCGGCATTGTTGCCTCCCGGCAGACCGATGGCTGACACCGTGAGGTCTGCAACCATATGTACAGCATCAACCCGAGGCGTACCCGCCAAACCTTATAGAAAATTGAAGCCGGTTCTGCGCGAACGGTACACCCGACATCCTGGCCGCAGCGACATGCTATCGTCCGGGTTTTCTCCATTTCTGCCAACGCAACCAGTACCCCGTGGCGCCGGACACCGTCGCGCTGTACATGGAGAGCAAAAGTTTGAAGACCCGATCGTGCAGTACATGAAAACGCTGTTATCGATACTCGCCAAGAAAGAACCGCTCTACATCACGTATCTGGCGGGTCTTCAGCGACTCCAGGCAGGAGAGCAGCTGGACCAGGCTGTAGCGATGACAGTTCAAGACATGCGGACGTTGATTCAGCAATTTCCGAATTGGACGGACAAACTGGTGCTCCGTCTGGTTTGGATGACAGCGAGTCGCTGGGGAGAGATCGAATCGTTGACAACAGCACACTTCCGCGAGCTAGATATTCCTTCTCGTATTGGACTGGTGGACCCTCCCAAAGACCTCCAAGGAGCAGCCAAACCGCCCGTATCGGTACCACAAGTTTACAGGGAGATGAGACTCCAGATTCGAAAGCTCATCCATCATTTGGGTCCGGATCAGCCCTGACCAAGATCACGGGGATCAACTGCGCCGGGTAATGCGGGCTCTGGGGCAGAGGACCAACGATATCCACAAGCAGCGTTACTACACCGCCCACAGCATCAAAGAGGAGCACTGCGGAGCGCCGCCGAGTTGGCCGCCGCCAAAAACCTCGATCCGAGGATGGTTCCCACTCTTGGAAAACACCGCGATCTGCACGACGCGCAATCGGCGACAACCATCAGTTATCTGGGGCCTTATGCGGCTTTGTTGAGCAATATCGACAAGCTGACGGCGCTACTCGACGATTTATTGATGAAGTCGTAAAGGAGGTCCCATGGGTGCGGGTGTGAAGCCACCAGCTTTCAGAGGCCATACCTTTACGCGACGGCCCGTCAGCAGCAATGCGCTATGACCGACGCGGATTTTAGCATCCCTTACAACAGACAGACGTTGCGCCGATGAAAGTTGAAGTACTTCGTGAGATGATGAATCACGCAACACGGCGCCGTTTCGACGAGTTGTGGGCGATGATCTCAAAGGCGCCGCCTACCCGGGTCGGGCTCCTTCTGAACGATTACGGACAGCCGATGCCACGACGCTGTTGCGGAACGGAATCATTCAGCCGGCGGGGGCGCCTCCCACCAGTGGGCTGGGTGATTCCCTTAATTGGAGAAGAAGGGCCAGGGTGACAGGCGTCGCTTTATTCTGCATGGCCAAAGATAAGAACAATCGCGAGCTGTACGAACCGGACGTCCCTTTAGCACATGTTTCCCAGTATGTGTCCGCGGTAAGGGCTGCGGCGCTGGTCTTGGACTTGAAAGCGTCCTTTATCCAATCCCACTGCCCGAGTCTGCCCGGCCTGGTTTTCGATTGAAGGGAGAAGATGACGTTTGCTATGAGTTGCTGCGCCTTCCCATGGGCTATAAATTGAGCCCGAACTCATGCAGTTGCTTTGCTTGACTTTGGCCGGGGTACGGTCGTATGTGCTCCCTCAACATTTCGCCCCGGAGTCCTTACGCATTGATATCTGGATCGATAATATCCGATTGTGTGGAGAGAAGGACGACGTTTTAGCTGGGGTGGCGTTATCCACGAGAGACAGCATTTGGCCGGGATCACACTGGGTGAAAGTGATTCGTTCACAGTATACCTTCATCGGTGTGTTTTTTGATCATCATCACCAGACTGTGAGCGTAGGAGAAAAGGCGCTGAACAATGTGAAGGGTCACCTACATGGTCTGTCATGAGCATACACGACGCTGAAGTTTTTCTCGCTCATTATTCGCCTCAGCAGTCCTCCGAGTCAAGCTGTTTCAGTACTATTTCTTCTTCAAATGCGTCAGGAAAGCTTTAAGCGATCTCAACCGAGGCATCGCTACGGAATCCGACATGATAGAGTGGAATGACGATGCTTTAAAATCCGCGACAGACCTGAAGATTCGTCTGTCACAGAACACACCGGTTCCGATTACACCAGCTATCTCTGATTTTGAGACGGTCCTCATGACAGACGCCTCCGACATCGGCTGGGGAGCCGTTCTTTTCATGGGAAACGGCGCGGTCCACGTCACCGGTAGCCGTTGGTTTGAAGAACACCAGAGGAGTACTTCAACTGGTTTCAAGATGTACATATATCACAGAAAGAAGCTCGGGCTATGCTCTACGGGTTGTTAGCATTTGAGCGGCATTTACCGAAGCAATTATCCATATTGTGTGATAATGTGGCAGTTGTGACGAGCTCTAGAAAAGGGTCTTCCAAATGCGAAGGAGTTGCCATCAACTGCGCCGTTATAGAGCAGTTCCTCTCGTCAAGAGGCATCGAGGCAACCTTCAATTGATCCGATCCGAACACAACGCAGCAGACCTTCCCTCCCGGGACAGACCATTCCCCAACGATCTAGCGAAGTGGAGACAGTGGCGAGGTGGAGACGCAGATCCTTGGAAAAAGGCAAGTGGGTGATTTGGCAAGCACAAACCACCGCCCTCGCTTAGCTAGCAGTTCTCGTGGAATAACCGGAATTCGGAAGAAATAGTCGAGGGGTTTTTTTAGCGGTTCTGTGTGATGTTTTTACTTTCGACTAAAAGAACAAAAAAATAGACATTAAAACGAATCGATAGCGTTCAAATGAGTCTGGGGGCTCGGTGATCCCTCGCATGTGAATATTGTATGGCTCATTATGTAGGATAAGTAAATGAGGCTTCTCTTCCTTCGTTTCTGGCTCTTCTATTCTGCTCCGCATAATCGGATGTTATCAATCCAAATGTCGATGCGCAAATCATCAGGCGCCCGGAGTGCGGGAGGCACGCAGGATGGTAGGCCAGCCAAGGTAGAGCATAGCAAATGCATGAGTTCCGGGCTCAGCTTGTAACCCATAGGGAGCCGTAGCAGCTCGTAGATATTACCATCGTCGGCTATCAAACGAAAGACAGCACGAGCTTCAAACGGAAGAGGGATCTGGTAAAAGGACGCCTTCAAATCGAAAAGACCAGCTCCAGGGAGCGTCACAGCAGAGAGATAGTGTGACACGTGTTCCAGCGGTACCTCCGGCTCATACCCTTCCCTGTTGTTTTTGTCCTTTGGCCAAGCGATGAAACAGCGTTGATACTCCTGACCCTTCTTCTCGATCACGGTGAACGGGATCACCCAGCCTTTGGTGGGAGTCGCCCCCGCCGGCTGAATAATCTCATTGTCCAACAGAGTTCGCATCTGCTGCCCGCAGTCGCTCGGCAGGCGGATTGTCTGGGGTCAGGGGGGCCGCCGATATCATATCCGAAAGCGAATCAAAGCGTTCCCGCGTTTCATCATTCATCAGCGCGCACTGAATCGACCGTCATAGGGCAACGTCCGTTTGTTGTAGGGGAATGGCGAAGTCCTTCTCCGAAAAAGCTCTTTTGCTGTTCATTGGTCGGCGTGTGATCGTGTGACCCTTAAAAACTGTCGGTTTCTCCGTCGGATACCAGGGAACGTCCCTTACGATGTCATCAATGATTTGTCGAGTAGCGCTGTCAGACGATCCGTAGTGTTCAACAAAGTTGCGTAGGGACCCAGGTAGCTGATTGTGGTGGCGGGGATGTTGTGCAGATCTCTGTGTTTCGCGAGAGAGACCACCGTTCGAGGATCGATGTTGGAGGAGCTTGCTAGCATTGCAGCTGCCCGCAGTGCTCCGCGCTTTATGCTGTGCGCAGAGTAAAACCGAAGGTTGCCTGCATCGTTGACTCTGCGCCCGAGAGGACGCATCATCCGGCACAGTTTCTCTGAAGTGATGGTCGTCAATGGTTTCCCTGGACCTAGGTGACGCAAGAGCTTGATCATCTGATCCCGCATCTCCCCCGTTAGCCTGTGGAATCAATAAGGCCGGTTCGGTTGTTCCTTCGACGTTTTGGGGAAATTCTACCAGTCCAGTATAAGAAACGGGAGACCGATCTGCCGAAAATGGCTGGTCGTCAAAAGCTGTATCTCCGCCCAGCGACTGGCGGTGATCCAGGCGAGACGGAGCACTAACTTGTCCGTCCAATGAGGAATGCTGTCTATGAGTTGTTTCATATCGTGCGCCGTCATTGCTACCGCTTGGTCGACTGGCTCGCCCGCTTGAAGTCTTTTTAGGCCCGCCATATAGGTCACATGGAGAGGCTCTTCTTTTGACAGAACCGACAACAGGGTGTTCAGGCAGACCATTTTCATTCTGCTCGACGCCTTGCCGGATTCCTTCCTTGCGAGCCTTCCTCGAGATGGTTGGGGATGGCCCGTGTTCCGCAGCTCGTGGCCCATCACCCCCGAGAGCGTTGTGCGATACGCCAAAGGAGCTCACTCCACCCGCCAGGATTCGTTTCACTTCTTTCCCGGCTGTTGCGTGCCACTCTGTCTTGTTGGCTCGGGAAGGAGGTCGAAGGACCATGGGGCGCCACGCTCGGATGTGCAACGCATCACGACTGCCTCCATCGCCTAGTTCAGCGCGCACCCGGAGTGCATCATAGTTGCACCGCTGCCATCGGCAGCAGATTCGTTAGTAAACGCTTTGATACACCATCCCAGGCGAAACGACTTGCTCTCCCCACCCATTCACCCCTCTAATTATATAATCCCCTGCCCCTACCCGCAGTGCATGCGCCCGGCGCCACACTGCTGCGTTTCCTCTCCCGCCGCACCCAGCGCCCTGCCCATTGTCTCACCCTCCTCCCTTGTCTATCCCGTCCGGCGATGCCCCGGACTCCCGTCTTACCAGTCTAGATACCAGCTCCCTCTAAAGTTTTCAAGCTCTCCAGCACCACTATTATCCCTCCCCCCACCCCACCAGCCCCACCCTCCTTGCGCCGGCTGAGCAATGCGGGTGCCTTACGTCGTGTGGCGCCGCTACCACATCCACGTGGTGTTGGCGGTGCTGCTGCTGCAGTCCACGGCCCTGCTCGCCTCGGGGACTGCAGCTCCGTCCAAGGGCTGTGGGCGCAGACCGTGACGGATGGGATTATCGACCGGAACCAGATGACCTACTACAATAATGGCGTGCAGTCCGCACTCAACCAGCAGAAAAACATAAATCTGATGCTCAAAAGCACCGGCAGTGCATCGGATGTAACCAGTCTGGCTGATTCAAACCCCAACGCCCTGTTTTTTGTTGGGCTCGGAGTAGCTCAAAACACTGATGCGGCCATGACAAGCAGTGCCGTGACGAGCCGCAACATGGTGAATATCGGCTCCGCGTCGTGCGGGAACAAGCAGCGCTACTGGAACCAGTGGACGTACTTCACGGCGTCGGAGGAGGTAATCCAGAACGCCCTCGCCGTCCAGTACGCCGTGACGGTTCTGCGGCACCGGCGCATCTGCGTCTACTCCGGCCTGGAGGACGAGTACGGGTGGAACGGGTACAATATGCAGGTGAACTACCTGAACAAGGTTGGGTACGTGCAGAACACGGACTACTACGTGTACAAGTGGAGCCAGGGCTACGCGGCCTACCAGAAGCTGAACATTCAATCACTGATGCTGTTCGACTACAACGGCGACTTTGTTCAAAAACTTATTCGGGACACGAGCGGGGCCCAGGCCAGCGTAGCGGTGTTCTGCGGCTCCTACTGGGGCGGCAGGCTGCTGGACTTCTACTACCGGGGGTATGGCCTCACCTACAAGAGTCAGCGATTTTTCCTCACCGCGTCGAACGGCTTGGCGAAAGACAGCGCCCTGAACTACATCCAGCTCTTCAACACGCAGTACACTGGGGCAGCGATTACAGTTGAGAATGCCCTGCAGCAGGTCTATTCT
This sequence comes from Vickermania ingenoplastis, assembly GCA_010157825.1. Classification (NCBI taxonomy): domain Eukaryota; phylum Euglenozoa; class Kinetoplastea; order Trypanosomatida; family Trypanosomatidae; genus Vickermania; species Vickermania ingenoplastis. The sequence continues at coordinate 198,889 of VFSE01000256.1, read as the reverse complement.
GTGGCCGGGTGGATTGCCGGAACGATGGCGGTGAAGGCGTACGAGGCGCTGCGTGACTCTGGCAAGGACTGCACGGCGACGAACCTGCAGAGGCTGCTGCTGGGCCCCGGGGCCGTGCGGGAGTGGACGGTGGGGACGGACTTTCTGATCGGCGGCTTCTCGGGCGAGTGCGGCCTCTCCACCGCCGACGACCCCAACAGCGGGTGCAACTGCAACCAGGGCGGCCGCACGGCGTATATTTACGAAGTGGGATTGACTAGCGCCACCCCACACTTCAACAGTATCAACCCTGCTGCCGGCAATTCCACGCTGACCCTGCCCCAGACCCTGTGCTACATGCAGAAGCAGAGCCTCCCCATCCCGCTGCTCGTTGCGCTGCTGGAGAGCAGCGTGAGCGGATTCGACATACCCAATCTGGGGAACTACGCGCAGCGGCTGGCCACGCAAATGGGAACGGTCCGCAACCAGGCCAACGAGACGGTGTACTTTGATGTCAGCGTTGTGACGGCGGACGACTCAGGGTCGTACCTCACCGGCGCCGCGGCGGACCAGAAGATCCAGACCGTAATGGGGGGTGGCGCCGTCTACCTTGCAGGTGGACAACTTCTTCTTGGTGGGTGTCGTCCGGCCGACGGTGGCGGGGAACTGGGGCTACACAGCAGATGCCATCCACGTCACGCCGACGATGCCGCAGACGCTGTACTACTCGCTGGCGCTGCCGATCCAGCACGCGGCCCCTGAGGGCGAGGCGTACCACTACTGCGTCCCCGTGACGACGGCGATGCCGAACGTGAACGGGCTGAGCACCACTGTGGCCGCGTCGGAGGCGTTCTGGAACTGCCCCGCCTCGTTCTCGGTGGCGCGCGGGGGTGGCTCGGGTGGGGCGGCGGAGGACGTGGAGGAAGGAGCCGCCCTGCCCCCCGAGCCGGTGCGCCGCCGCCGGGTGCCGCGGGTGACGATGCCGCTGACGTCGTGCGGCACGACGAGGCTGTGCATCACGGATGGGGACGGCGTCGGGACCAGCTTCCCCACGGCGGCCGCCACGTGGCTGGCTACCAACACCGGGGGGCTCCCTGCTGCTACCCTTCGAGGACTTCACCCTGTACTACGCGGCGCTGTCCAGCGCCTTTTCCAGCGCGTCGGAGAACGTGCGGAACCGGCTGCTGACCATCACTAACTTCCCGAAATGGACCGACACCCGGGAAGAGGCGTACGCGGCGTCGCCGCTGCTGCGCGAGTTCCACAAGGTGGCGACGCCCCAGGAGTACACGCCGATGCACATGACGGTGTTTGTGGCGATGCACCTGCTGCAGGAGGCGATGAAGCTGAGCGCGGACGTTGCGGCCGGGTCGTTGTCCAACGCCATCTTGCAGCAGGGCTCCTTCGACATCCTCGGCCTCCAGCTGCGCTTCAGCACTGCCGACTGCCCCAGCAGCGTCACCGGGGACACGTACTGCGACGGCCCTACGAATGGCGGCGCCACGGACCTGACGCTGATGAGCATCGGCCAGGTGTACAACCCGCCACGAGCGAAGTCCTGTACGTGCCCGCGGCGAAGGAGAACGGGCCGTCCACCACCGGCAACCCGACCCTCACCCCGCACCCCACTACTACCACCAGCAGCACCTCCACGACTTCCAGCACCTCGTCCACGTCCAGCACCAGCTCCACATCCTCTACATCCTCGACTTCGTCCACCAGCAGCACCAGCAGCACGTCCACTACGAGCTCCACCTCGTCCACGTCCAGCACCAGTAGCACGTCCACTACGAGCTCCACCTCGTCCACCAGCAGCACCAGCAGCACCAGCTCCACCTCGTCCACGTCCAGCACCAGCAGCACGTCCAGCAGCACATCGAGTACGTCCAGCACGTCGACCAGCACCATGCCGCCGATCATGTCCGGCGGGAACTGGATCGCTGCGGGCCTGGCCATTGGGCTCTTTCTGCTCCTGTTGGCCCTACTACTTCTGCTGCTCGTTCCGGTGTGTATTCGCTGCTGCTGTACACCCGTGTACCTGCAGTGCGTTCCCTCTGACGACCGGGACGCGATGACGGTTGCGGTGTTCTGGTTCGACGAGTGCGTCGGGGGCGTGCGACGGCATGGATGAGGTGCGGGCGGCGTGCCGCCTTCGCAAGGACCTGGAGCGGATCGTGCACGATGCGATGAGCGAGCACCTGGTGTACGAGACGGATAACAGCTGCGGCGCCATCGTTGGTGTGACGGCGGACGCGATGGCGGCGGTGCAGTGCAGTCTTGACGTGAAGAAGGCGGTGTCGGAGCTGAACCCCCGCGACTACGCCGCGCCTGTTGCGCTGGACTCGGACTCCTCCTGTGCCGCCGGCGGCAGCCGCCGTGCGAGACATCGGCATCCGCGTCGGGCTGGCGACGGGCCTGTGCACGCGTGAGGTGGTCCAGGAGGGGCGCTGGGCCGTGACCAAGTTCCGCGGGCGGTGCGTGACGGAGGCAACGCAGATCGCCACGGGTGTGGCGGGGCCGCGCATCGCTGCGTCGGAGTCCACTTGGTACGCCCTGAGCGAGCTGCAGGGCCGCTCGGTGTCTTCGACGTGGGTGGTGGCGCACATGTGGGATATCTCTTCATTGCAATACCTTCAGCACACATCATGCTGGCGAGACATCTATATTATAACCGGTCGACAGAATCCGAATCAGGATGCCGGTGAGGCGTCGAACAGTACAATTATGGTTCATAATCCGTACAAGATGATCCGAATGTATTTCGCTAAGATGCCGACGGAGCCGAGGATCACGCGGATGGTGTCGATTATTGAACTTAGTGGCGGACGGGTGCCAGTTAAGAAGGAAGGGGAGACTCGTGAGCACTACGCCTCGGTGTTGGTGCGGTACGTGGCGGAACTTGTGCTAAGTGGGGCGGAGAACGCTATGGAAGCAACCGGGCCCATCGAAGAAGACGTGGAATCGCAGACGTTTGAGTGATGCGTATTTTTTATATTATTTTTATTGGGGAGGGGGGTTAATAATTAAAAAAATTATCGGGGTTATTTTTTGTTTGGGTTGCTGCTCCGTTAAGTACTTCCTTTAGGATAATAGGGCTACTACGGGTGTAGCGGTTTCGCCTGGTCGCTCACTTGGTGTAGCAGGCGTAGGATGTGATGCGTATACCGCTTATGAGCATTTTTGTCTTTTTTGGTGTCTATAGAAGTTGATGGCACAGCCTTGTGGCTCGTAGATGGTTTGTTACACACGTTTGGGCACCTTTCTTTTGTCTGGTTGCTGGGAGACGAATAATAATATATGAATAACTGCGTAGAGTAGAGGAACAGGGTTTAAACACCCCTAACCCTAACAATCGCGACACATTTTCCCGATTCTTTTGCTTGATTTGATTGCTTCTAGACTCATTAACAGTATACTCATTAACATAACAAAAACCATATCACATCGGTAGAAACATCCCAACGCTCCTGTGGAGGGATCACCTGGTTAAATAAAAATATAAACGTAAACATAAACATGAAGATACGAATAGGTAGAAGAAAAATGAATGGACGGATTGAAAAGAATGTAGATGACACTGAGAAACAACGATAGGCCGTCAATATAAGGTTGATGCAATCCCTCGATAAAGAGATTGACCTACTGGATTCCTTCTTGATTCCTTTTTGTTTGTTTTCTGGCTGGCAGCACAGCAAGGCATCGTTTACTTCGATCCACTTTGCTGCTATGCTTTTGGCTGTCACCGACCCACTCACCCCCAGCCTCATCCACCGCGACCCGGATCCTTGGAAAACTGAGTCCTTTCCGAGTATTGGGTGGTTTGACGACAACTGCCTTCGCGAGGAGAGCGGTTCCGTGCGGTGTTTTCTCCGGTCTTCCATTTGATGTAAGGTAAGTATTTCTGTGCCCTCTTTTCATTTTCAAAGTAGACGAAATGTTTTTTTTTTTTTTTTTTGGCTGCGGCGGTATGTGGCGACGGCAGTGGGGTTCCTGCCGTCGGAATTGAAAGTTGGACGAAAAATTAAACGACGATCTATTTACGATGGGCGTTAAGACGAGCGTACCTGTTTTTGTATTCGATGGGCTCTTTCGCCATCGCATCGGATTGTGTGCTTTCCAGGTCTCATGGAATGCAGTTTCTGCTTCGCTTCGCCCGTTGCTTCTCTCTTATTCCTAGGACGAACTGCAAACGTTTATATACGCATGGGTAGGTGTTTAGTTTTATGTTTTGGCCAAATTCTTTTGACAAGCCTTGTGGGCAGCCCGTGAAGCTCTCCTTAATGCTGACGTGCTGCGGCATAAAGGAAAGTTAGGACTATTTTATCTCACCCCTCCGGCAACCCTGCACCATCAATGGCCTTCAAAGGTTGAACGGCGCACCTTCTCGCCGCAGCATGCCGTTCCCCACTGTGCAGAGTTTCCGCTCTTTGTACCTCCTCCCTTCTCCTCCTCTATTTTGAGGTTTCTAATAACTTTGTTGTTGTTCGGTTGTCCGAAGCAAAGAATACAAACAGACTTGAGACACAACTGTTCTGCCCTCGTGTGCTCTGAGCGACGCGTTCGTGTCGTGAGGGATGGCCGGCACGCACGGCCGGCTTCCCTTTGAAAAGAGCAGACGGAAGGCCTCACTTCTCCAAAGGGAAAGCAAGGCGCCTCCGGCACACTGCCGCGTAGGCGAACCGCTGCATGAGATAGGCCCTCTTCGCGGCAGCCGCCAACCTGGAGCCCGCCGAACGCCTTGCCGGATTCCTTCCTTGCGAGCCTTCCTCAAGATGGTTGGGGATGGCCCGTGTTCCGCAGCTCGTGGCCCATCACCCCGAGCGCGTGCGATACGCCAAATTTCACTCCACCCGCCAGGATTCGTTTCACTTCTTTCCCGGCTGTTGCGTGCCACTCTGCCTTGTTGGCTCGGGAACGAGGTCAAGGACCATGGGCGCCACGCTCGGATGTGCAACGCATCACGACGCATCCATCGCGTTCAGCGCGCACCGGTGCATCATGGTTGCACCGCTGCCATCGGCAGCAGATTCGTTAATAAACGCTTCGATACACCATCCCAGGCGAAACGACTTGTTCTCCCCACCATCCCCTCTAATTGCGTAATCCCCTGCCCCACCCGCGCGTGCGCCCGGCGCCACCGCTGCGTTTCTCTCCCGCCGCACCAGCGCCCTGCCCATTGTCTCCCCTTGTCTATCCGTCCGGCGATGTCCCGGACTCCTGTCTTACCAGTCGTTTACCAGCTGCCTCTAAAGTTTTCAAGCTTCCAGCTCCACGCCCCTCCCCACCCCACCAGCCCCACCCCTCCTTTCGCCGGCCGAGCAATGCGGGTGCCTTACGCCTTGCGGCGCCTCTACCAAATCCACGCGGTGTTGGCGCTGCTGGCGGTGCTGATGCCGCAGTCCACAGCCCTGCTCGCCTCCGGGGACTGCAGCTCCGCCAAAGGGCTGTGGGTGCAGACCGTGCCATCCCTCGCCCTCACCTCTCGCCGAAGCCCTTTTGGGTTTGGAATAAATGAGAAGCAGCGGAACCGGAAGAAGAAAACAGCATTTCCATTGGACCCGGCGATGGGTATCATAACAGAGAGGGAGGGTGGCCCAAACCAGAGAATCCATTAGACTTGATTTTTGTTGTGTTTAATTTTTCCCAATGCGAGGAGGAACCTCACTGAACGGCTTCACTCGCCGCACCGCCCAGCTAAAAAACCTCTCGCGGTATCTCCCGAAAACATAATGCGTAAAAATGCCAGCGTACATCGGTACAGCAGAAAGCCGCTCTCCACTCGCAGGGGTGCGTTTGGAAACCAAACCATCTTCCTTGAAAAGGACTCAAATGTTCTATGGGTCCGCGCCGTGGCGGGTATACAGGGGGTGGGTGGGATAGTTTTCAAAAAAGCAAGCAGCGTTTTCGTGGGCGATATGTTTACCGCCCCGACGAAAAAATAGCACAAACGTACAGAAAGTAGAAGATACCAAATGCATTCATCAAGTTTGGGGGTACTCGTGTTATGAATAACGCAAGCCTGTGATACATCACAAGCTTTCCCCATTATCTTCTCCATGTTCCACCGTTTTCTCCCTACTTTACTCCTCATCCTCTCCCCTGTGATCTCAGATTTTTTAATAGCCCCCCATAAGGCGCCTTTCGCTTCGCCATTATTCCCATCCACGGCGTATTCCGGGTGGCGATGGCAACTGCTGCAGCCACGCGGAGGGGCTTTTGGCTATGGGTTACAAAAAAAAAAAGGGAAGGAAGAGAAAACACTCGACATGACAGCCATTCGTTGACATTACAATACTTCGCTTCCCTAAAAAAAAAAAAAAAAAAAAAAGGAATGGAACCCCCGGGTTGCGCCCCGCCGCTTCCGCCGCCGCGCCATTCCCCGCGCCCCTTCCCCCATCCACGGAACCCGGGGCGGGCGGCGATCCCCCCCCGCTCGAAACAGGGGCCGACCGGCCGCCCCCCTGCGACGGGCCGCCTAAGAGGGGCCGGGGCGCTCGGGACCTTTTTTCACCGCGCCACGGAGGCCGCCACCCCCCTAAGCGGGAAGGCCCACCCGGCGGAAAGCACACCAAGGAGCTTTGGGGGAGATCCAAATGACTTTGTAGTGTATAACTTCCCTGCGCCGTACACTCGGCTCCCCGCGTTGCACAGCACCCACTACCCGGTCTGCGAAGGTCTGCCTTGTAAGGCGACAAGATAAAGGAAGGAACATTAAATATTCTATTGTCGTTGCGTCCGAGAACTGGATATGATGAACGATTCTCCCCCGAGAACGTGCAAGTCAGTTTCCCCTTTTTCCTCCTCTTTGTTTCACACACAAGTAGGCAATAGGATTTTTAGTAATGCGGTCCGCGGCTCGGTAAGCTCTTCGCGTACCAGCCAGCGCATTCGTCTTCTCCCCTACCTGCCTATTCAAGTGTAGTGGCAAAAGCTCTTAATGTCGAAAAATGAATGCTAAGAACCCCTTCTCGTTTTGGCGCCGTTGTAATTCCGCTGTTTCGAGTGTCGGATGTCTTTTTGGAGGAGTCCTAGCTCGTAACAAGGGTTGCAGTTATAGCAAAGTGAGTTCGAATTCCAGAGGTGAGGAGAGGAAAAAACTAAAACGGCTGAAGGTGCTGTAGTAGAGTCGTCTATTCTGCTCTGCTCGTCACTGCTCGTAGCTGTGCTCCAGCGCCGTGGAGTTCGTGTACGGGTCGGGGTTGCATCGGGCCACCTGTCGTAGCCACTTCATACTCTCGCGTCGCATTCGTGGTGGAGATGCGCGGCTCCTCTAGCGTGACAAGATACCCTAAGCTGGCTGCCCACCGGCTTACTGTATGAAGCAAGGCGTCGTGCCGCTCCCGGTGGCTATGCCCATTCACCCTCGGGCACGTGTTGACGTGTGTGTTCGTCAATTAGGTGTCTTTCCCATCGGTGCTGCACGCACACAGTTTCCCCCACAGCTACGGGAAGGAGGAGGCGCTGGTGAAGATAGAACCGGTACGGTTTGTCCTTGATGTCCACCTTAGGGTCTGCAAGGAGCCGGTTTGCCCCGGACTCAGAGTAGGTCTTGACGAGGTTCCGAGCAGGTCAATCTGCGCTCATCAATGAGCGTAAATAGGCGGAAAGATTCGTCTTATCCTGCTTCTGGGTGAGGGCATGCTGGCGGCCTTTGTTACCCACGCATTCTTGGGCGTAAAGGCTGATGGGCTCCTGTAGGCGAATGGCAAGTCCCCCCATACACATCGGAAGTGCCGTGAGTGCTCTGGATGCGGTGGTGGCGTGGATGTCCGGGAGGATGCTTTGTAGTGTTTCATAGACAGCGCCGTCGAAATGGCGACAGGCGCGGCGTAGTTCGCCTGGCCTGTGGGTACGTAGCAGGTGCTGCATTCGAGTGACCCCGGATACCCGCAGCGTGATCATCTTTGCTGAAGCGGGTATGGGCTCGTGAGGGTCTTGAAGGCAAGCGAGAAATGAGTCCTGCTTCTGAATGCGAGCCAGCAACCATTCGGAGAGGTCGCTGCCCGCTGCCGTGAAGTTAAGTCCGCCCCAATAATCTTGGCTGACAGGGACGGGGGTGTCGTGCGCTGTGACCTGGGTGGTCTTGGGCTACTGCAGGGCGACGGATTTGCCCACGTTGGTCCGATAGCCAAACGTATCCAGTGCTGGGGCGAGTTCGTCCAATGTTTGCTGGATGTGGTCGCGCGGGCCGACCAGTGGGATGTCGTCCAAGTAGGCGACAAACGTTACCTCTGGGTGGCGGTGCCTAACTGGATCGAGCACCTTGTGAAGCCCACAGGAGATAAGGAGGGGCCCCAGACCATGCCCAGTCGAATTCCAGCGGTGGACATCAAGGAGACCTGTGACTTCTCCTCATCAAAGACCTCGAGATGCCCCAGTTGACCAAGGGCAAGGCAAGCAATGCCCCACACGTCGCGCAGGTCGTTGTCAGCGAAGACAGCCCTCATTATCTGTGCTCGACTCAGTGCATTGTAGGCGCTGGTGTCATCATGAGCCACCACGAGCGTGTGCCATTGCCGCGCTTCTTTTTGGTCGCCCGAATGTCTGCCACTTCCGGCGAAGCCAAAAGGGAAGGAGTTCTCAACCAAACACTCTCTGGTGTGATGGGCCGAACTCCCACGTTATCCCACGCCAGTGGGATGATGGATGCCGCGCGTATGCGGGTCGCGAAGGAGGGGGCACATTTCCAATCATGATGTCGGCAACCAGGGCTGTCAGTTCAATCATGCCATCCGGGTTCTCGGTTAACTCTCTTCATCTTCAGGTCGTTTTTTTTTTTTTTTCGTTGGTCTCTTCAGGTGTATCCGGACCGCGTCGGAGGAGCAGCTGCCGTTCCCATCGGGCTTCTTTTGTCGATAGGGAGTAGCCTCTCAGGATCTGAGCGATGGTGGCGGTCCACTCGCGAAACTGCATAGTACGGACACTTTTCAGTGTCAGCGGACGGGCTGCCATCCACTCACTCACGATCTTCCAGGGATGCCTCGGCGAGGAATTGGAACGATGGAGTCGGCTCGAGTTGCTGGCTGGGCCTGGTGGGTGGCGATGCGGGGTTGCCACGGATAGGGCACCGTTTCTCGCCCCCTTGCCTGCCCGAAATGCCCCCACTCACGAAGGCGTGGCATCGCTGGCATATGCAGAGCCCGCGTTGAACAAGAGCGGGCACATCGAAGGTGCAAAACGCGTGGCCCTTGTTGATGTGGAGAGTGAGATTTTGCATTCGGCAGTCCCCATCGAATGTCTGCAGGCAGCCCCGTGCAGGACAGCGGGCTGAGTTGGGTAGCTCCGCCCGTTGGAGAGGGTGTGGCGGAGCGTAGGACCTCGGGTTCTCTGCTGCCATCTTCTTCGCTGCGTGGTCTGCCCTCCTGGCTGGACTCGTTGGAGGAGACCGACATGTCATCGGAGTCTGGGCTCTTTACCCGGAACGGTGCCGACCTCCGCCCCAAGCGCTATGGAGCTCAACGTGATGCTGCATCTCCTCCTGCCTCGAGTAGTCGATACACTAATAGCGTTATATTTTTATTGAACCAGGCGGTCCCCCCTCCACAGGAGCGTTGGGATGTTCCTACGGATGTGATGGGTTCTTTTCTTTCCTTCCTTCTTGTTTCTGTTTGTTACTATAAAGGAAGATAAAGGAAAGCTTTCTCAAAACACACAGAGATCTCTGTAGACTATTGTCCTTCAGATAAGAACCAGTTGTGTTTGTTTCACCCTTCTTAGGACTGTAGCGCATCAGAGTCCCCTTTTGCATTCTCTTTGCTCTACTTCTTTTCTTTGGGTATTTGAATCCAAGCGAATCAGACTCGTTCTGGCCCACCAATGCATTGGAGGTGTTGGGGTGTCCACGGCGCAACACTTCGCTCGCTGTGGGCTAGAGATACAGCTCTATTTGCACTACGAGCATTTCTTTTGGCCACAGAGGGAAGGGAAAGACGCCGGCAGACATATGACAGTGCTAAGAACCATCCTAGAAAAAAAAAAGAAAGAAAGAAGGAAAAAAAAATGTATCCAATGCATTACTCGCCTGAAACATCCTGTCATATATGTAGCGAATAGGGATCTACTGCGGAAGGAAGCCTGCACATAGTTAGCTTTTCAGACAAAGGTTGCTCTTTTGATTGTCTGGTCTGATTGTCATGAAAAAGAGAGAGAGAGAGAGAAGCGATCGACGAAAGCGACAGAAGACAATTCCTTCCCTCGTCGGATAGAGATGGTGACGCGGATCGTTCAGTAGACGCCGTTTCCGTTCCTCTGGTCAAAAGGCGTGAGTCGTACAGTACAGATGGGGTAATGATAGTACTAGCGTACGTATCTCGCTAGGTGGTGGTGGGGCTGTGTAGTGCCGCAAGGTCCTTCAAGATGGTGGCGTCGGATGAGTTCCGCTGCCGAACGGTGGCGGACGCTCTCTTGGCAAAGTCAGCAGCAGAAATCTGGAAGGACTCCGCCTGAGAAATGGCCAGGTACTCCTTCTTGATGAGTTCCATTTGATTATTGAGGTGAAGTCGGTAGCGCTGCAGTACCGCATCCATAGACGCTGACGATTCCATCTCTACTTGCTCCTTCTCCGCCCGCAGCCTCTTGTGGGTGCTCAAAGTTGTGTTGGCCACCACGGCGGTCCTCCCCTTCTTCAGGCCCACAAGAGATGTATTCGTGGGCCGAGGAGACATTGGACCATGGGATCGAGACGAGGATCTGGCTCCCGTGGTGAGACGGGCAGCAGGTTCCCCACCATCCTCGGCGAGTGGCTTGAGATTCGACGTTTTTTTCCGCAGCTCCTTCACGCGATCGGCGTAATGAAGCGTGTTGAGTGTGTGCTCGCAACTGTTGGTTCCTGGAGACACAGCACCAATCATGACGGTTCTGGAGTTCCCAAGAAACGAGTCCCGCAGTACCTCGGTCAGCTTGGACCCGCGAAACGGAACGTGCTTCTTCCGCTGATCCAGAAAACGAATACACTCCTTCAGAGCCAGCAAGCTCTTGTTGATCTCTGCCCCTTCGATTCGTGTCTGGCGAGTGCAATCGCACGTGTCTGCCCCTCGCTCACTGCCGGCAAGATCGATGAACGAGAACTTGCCGAGCGGCTCTGTTATGGCGGAGGGAAGCAGTTGCACGGTGAGGATGGCGTGAGACCTAGAGCTGATATCGTTCGCGCTGGTAGATCCGGAGGTACGCATGGAGCACCCTTGTTCAATGAGGCACATGGTCTCGGCCAAATCGGAGGAGCAATGCGTCGAGAGGCCGCAAATATTGATCGACTTCTTCTCGTCCTCAAGGCACCGAAGGAGGTTGCGGCAGTTGAGTAAGTCGTACAACTTGCCGCCGTAGATCTCGTAAAACGAAACCTGAACTCTGCCACCGGCTCCCATTCGATGAAACATGTCCGCTACTGCTAGGGCATACACACCCAGTTCGTCCTCCTCACCGAGCATCGTATGGGTCTTGCCGCTGCCTGTTTGACCGTAGGCAAAGCACGTAGCACAACCCCCTTCAAACACCGTGTCTACTAGTCCCTTGGCCGTTCGGTTGTAAACGTCGATGTTGGAGCTTTTTTCATCAAAAACTTCGTCGAAGAAGAAGCGATGCACGTGGGTGTAGCGCCGCATGTCAACCCGCATCTTTGGCTCTCTCACCTGCAGCTCGTTCACGTTGTCCGCCACAACGGCATCCGCAACCTGCGCCGCTTTTTCTGCAGAGTTGAGCGGCCGCTTCCGAATGGCGACGACAATGCGGCTCTTGGACTTCGATTCGTTGTCGCGTACCCGGGTGAGGACGGTGGTTCCGCGAGCAGTGTAGCTCGTTTCAGGCTCAACGGCCTCTTTCTCCTCCTCACCGCTCGCCGTGGATGCCCCTTGGAGCGCCTGTCGTACGTGCATCACCGCTTCCAGGAAGCGTTGACCTGACATGGGGTCGTCAGAGAGTTCGCGACACGCAACACTTTCGAGGGTCAGCTGCGCGAAGGACTCCGGAGAGTGGCTCGCCAGGAAACGTGCCCACCGCCCAAGGTCGAACCTGTCCAGCACGTCCGCCACATCGATACTGGTGCTCATGGATATCTCTAGGGTTTCTTTATTTATTTGTTTGTTTCCGGACAGCCAAAGCTATTCCTACGTTGAGCGAGCTCTACCGCTCAAACCATAAACAAACACATTAACATAATAATAGAAGATAAGACGACGACGGTTCGCGAGGAGAAGCAAATAGTATGCAGGTTGTGTTAAGCGTGAGTCTCTTCTTCCATACAAAAGAAACGTTCACAGAACACAAGCACAAAGGGAAATGGTTTATTCAAGTTGTAACAATAGCTTTACTGTTGTTTACGTGGCGCATGCATAGCGCATCTTGACGGTGGCGCAGTCCACCATACTGGTGACACCGTCCAGGCCACGACTCACGCCGATGATCGTCTCCTTAGGGCTCTGCGGCAGGTTCCCTGCCTGCCGACGCGGCCAGCTGCGCCTCCCTTCGCTGCCGCAGCGCCTCTTTCTTCGCTGCGATCGCCTCGCGGTGCTGCTGGAGAAGCTTCTCGCGCTGGCTGTACAAGGCGCCTCGCTCCTTCAGAAGCTGGGCTCGCTCGCGCTCCACTTCTCGCTTCTTCCGCAGCTGCAACACCTTCGATTGCAGCTCCGTCTCTACGCCGCCCTCCGCATTGCGCTGCCGGAGAGGCCCGATGATCGTCCGTGCGTGCTCCCACACGATGTCCATCTTAACACAGCCGTCGCGGTAGCGCAGCTCATCTACTGCATCTGCATCCAGCGCCGCAACCTGCTCGATGGTCCACACGTCTCGCTCGATTAATTTCTTCGTCGTGTGCGTACCGCAGGCGTCAAGCCATGCGGCAAACGTACCGGGGGTTATGTCTGGTGCGCACTCAAGGTGCAGCAGCCACCAGCGGCGGTCTTCGTTTGTAACTCGCCCGCCAGTGCCGAGACGGCGGAGGGGTACGCATAGAGCGGCTGCTCTCCCTGGCTGTAGCGCTCTGACGAGACTCCGGCCGCAGCGCATCCGCCCTTCTGTTAAGGGGTAGAGTCGTGCCCTAGTCCGGGTTACGGAAGGGGTGGTAGATCGTCAAAACGATCGTCTGTGCGATATAAAACAAATAGGACCACACAACCACAGCAACAAGAAATAGTGAAACAAAATAGAATAGCCAAAGATTTACAGATTTTTTTTTTTTGGGGGGGGAGTGGGAGAAGATGTATGGGAAGATCTGTCTAGCAAAGCATTCTTACTGATTCCCAACTGCCACGACACTGCTGGTAGCACGCTACTACGCCAGCACCGCAAGGAAGATGGGGGTGTTCGTCCAGCCCCCCGTCATACCCAGATGTGATCTTCACGGGATCATCATGGACGCTATTTTTTTTTTTTGTTGTTGTTGTTGTTCACCGCTGTGTTTCCTTGCTTTTTTTTTTTGTATTATTATTATTTTTTTTTTGGGAGTAATACCTTTGGTTTATTGCCGCAGCATAGCAAGTGGTGTGCGGCACCGCTACGGCTCTTCCTCCTCCCACGGCATGCGAGGAAATTCGAGCTCATCTATATCGGGGCTAGCGGCTTCCAGGTTGCTTTGCGTGGGCATAGGGATCTCCGGCGCCGGCGTGGACTCCGCATGGGGCTCTGGTGCTGCGCGCATCCCTTCCGCCGCGGCACATCCCTCTGCGCCCGCGTCATCGTCGGCAGGGGCGACAGTGGGTGCTGGAGGAGGAGCGGAGGGGGGCGCATTGGCGGAGTCTGCTGGAGAGGGAGGCGTGCGGATCACGTGCCGTCGGCCGTCGTCCCCATTCAGGACCGCCACTACAGCCTCCACTTCTTCTGGGATGGTGCACGTTGCCAGACACGCAGCCTTCCAAAAATACAGCGCCCAGAACTGTTGTTCAGACACCCTCGCCGGCACCAGGCGAAACCGCACCTCGGCCACCTCGGGGATGAGGAGCCCCTCGTGCAGCGGCGGCGGCTCTGGCCTGTAGAGCGCACGAAAGGCATCTACTGAGAAGCCGAGCTGCTCCAGGGCCTCTGCGCACACCTCCTCCACCATACGACCTGGTCCTTCCGTAAAGGTGCGGTCGTCGCTGGGCAGTCGCACGCGCGTGAGCTGCCGCCAGTCGTCCGCCCGGTCAGCCCACGCCAGCGGTACGGGGGACCACGGGGTTGGTTGCGCATCGGTGCCGGTGCTGGCCGGACCCGTGCTATCCTTGGTGGCGAGGAGACCTCCCGCGTCCAGCCGGCTCATGATGTCCTCGGTGGTGGCCGTCGTGACGGCTGCCGCAGAGCGCACTAGCTGCGACACCGACGAAGAAAATCCGGACCACAGCGAGGCCACCGTCTCGAGCATTGGGTTGACGGCGGCTGCCAGCCCAAACGACAGCTTGACCACGACACGCAGCGGCGCCGCCTCCCGCTGGCACCACGCTCTGGCAGGGATCAGCTCGGCGAAGATGACGCGCCTCTCTTCGGAGTTCAGCAGCGCCACGGAGCGCTCCGAGACCAGCGGGGCTGTGGCGGCCCCGGTGAAGACCTCTGCTGCAACGCTCGTTGTCCCTGGTCCCGCACCGGCGGGCTCCGAGGGCTGGGTGGGGGGCGGCGGCGGTAGCCACTCGACAACTAGGCAGACGGGGTCTTCCTCTTTCGTGAGCGCCGGCACGACGCCGCGGCAGAGGGCAAGCCGCATCTGGTGGCGCTTCTCCGTGTCGCTTGGGACCCAGAACGGGAGCGAGCTTGCCTTGTTGCTGCGCGTCAACACCATGTCGGGGCGCACCGCCCACTCGTGGGAACTCTCACCCGTCGACGGGTCCACCCGGAGTAGCGCGACGCTGGTCATCCGCAAGGCGAAAGAGCGGGGAAAGCACAGCTTTGGACTTATTGCTAGTGAAGAGAAGACGGAAAGGGGTGGGGGGGGCAGCAGCAAAAAGGAAGGCGGTTCTACCCTAGCGGGCCGGTACAAGGGGGGATTTCAGTACTTCAGCAGCATGAAGGGAAGACTGAGCAGTGCAGCTTGCTCTTGTTACTTCTTTTTTTTTCTTTTCTCTTTTTCAAGGTGGATTTATAGAATAGGAGCAAGAGAGGAGAGAGAGCACCGCAAATGAGCGGGACTTCACGGAGGGTCTGTCCAGGCCATGGAGGGAGGGCGGCACACGATACGGGGATGGACAGGACCTCACGATCCCAAACCCAACCAGTCGAGAAGGATACCGATGCGTTGGCTGTGTGTTGTGTGCTGTGTGTGGAAGCCCCGGGTTGGAGTTAGTCGCCAGTCACGGGCTCCACCCGTTCAATGGAGATGTCGTGGAGCTGGATGGCGGCGTCGGAGGAGAGCTTGGTGGCGAGGTGCCTGCGAAAAGATGCCATGAATGCGCCGTCGCGCCGCGAGCGGCTGAGGAGAATGCCGACTGACACCTCCGCACTCGTGAGACGCAGCACCGTGGCGGCGGCCGACGCGATGACTGCGGTCGGCTCCTTCGGCCCGACGGCGGCGAGGTACCGCTCCAGCTCCCCAAACGGGATCGTGTAGCGCACCGTCATGACCATATTCACGGCGCCGTCTGTTGTCTGCACGCCGGTCATATGGAGTGTGACCGACTCCCCAGGAGGATCCAGCACCGACGTTGGCACGGTGAAAGTACCGAACCACGAGCTGGGGGGAACGATGAGGTGGGAGGAAGAATAGAGCCCCAGCATGCGGGCCACAGAAAGCAAAACATTGTCTTGTCGGCGGCGGCTGTCCTCCGTCGTGAAGACCATACGCCGGCGGCGGGTTTCGAAGAGCGCTGCGCTGCACTTTGGGTGGACGGCGACGGTGCACGACTGGATGGTCTTCCATACGACGAAGCCGGTGAGTGCCGTGGCAATCAGGGGGGCCCATCACCCCGCCCCAGCTCCGTGTGCTGGCCGGACGGTCCATGGGGAGGATGAGGTGAAGTAATTATTGGGCTACAGTTGCCCGCGGCGTCACCGGTCGGACTGATCTATGAAAATTTCCAACGGCACTCAGTAGGGGCGTCACGCGAGTACGGGAGAACAGCAGGGCAAGAAACTGAAACTTAATGCTGCGGCGGAGGGGAGACAACTTGTATTGGGAGGAGAGAGGAGGGGAGGGGAGGGGAGGGGGGAACAGCCGTTGATTTCAGCGGGAGAGAGAGAGAGAGAGAGAGAGATTGGCAGTAGGACAGAGGACGAAGCTGCACACTGCGTGCACTCGCCTGCTCCCTGGCCGTCACCGTCAGCAGGGGCAGGCCGTGGTGTTTGTTGGTTCGGTCGGTGGTATCCGCTCCTTCATACATCGTTCGGTGCGGAGAGTTAGAGAATGAGCCAGGAGTCCCTGTAGAGATGGGCGTAGTCGCTGAAGGGCTTTCCAGTGAACCACGCGGAGGGGGGAGACAACGCGCTGCAGCGGCTCCTCGCCGAGATATGCCGCCCACCAGGAGAAGCTCGAGTTGGCCATCACCACGTCATGGCAGTGGGCCAGCATGAGCAGCTCCAGCACCTCACGGGGGCACGACTCCAGCCCCAGTTCCCGCAGCCGCGGGGTTGCCGTCTCGTGCCGGGGGTGGACATGGGTCACGGCGAGGCCAGGATATTTGGATCGGAAATACCCTACGGCCAGCTGCCCCTCCCCCTCTTCCTCGCAGAAGATCAGCAGCTGAACCCGCGGAAGCCGCGTTGGAGACCGGCTCATCTCGCCTAGCAGCAGGTTGCCCAGAAGACGCCGCAGGGCGTGGTCGTAGTAGCCTTCGATTTGTAGAAACGCAAAAACGTCCCGCATGCGAACGTAGTCGCCGCGCCGAAGATGCATGCCGATAACGTGGGCAGCCCCGGCCTCACAGCGGTTGAGGTACGCTTGGCGCAAGAGGCTCGCCGCCAGCTCGTGGAGGCCAACAGGGATGACGTCTCGTATCACAGGGAAATCGGCAAAGACAGCCTCGGACTGGAAGAACCCAATGAGGCGGTAGATAGTGGCCCCACTCGCACTGGCAGGGGGGAGCGCCACCGGCTGCAGCGGACGGGTCTCCGGCACGTCGACCTGCTGCATTTCCACCACCATGGGTGGGCTGGCGTGCACACCGAACGCGTCTATGTCCTTAAAGATGGAGGACCAGTAGGTGGGCCGCGGGGCCTCGCAGCTGCTGCTCCACGGCTCGCGCTGCAGGAAGGCCGGTATCGTGTGGCGGCGCGCTGTGGCCAAGAGGTTGGCGACCAGAAAGAGTTGGTTCCCCAGGCCTCCAACCAAGTTGGATGTCACCCACGCTCTGTGCATGCTGCGTGATGCGTGTTCGATGACGGCTCGTTGCAGCCCACAGCAGCCGGGTAGGCCGGATTCCCTTGTGCTGGTGGGGCCCGCACCACGTTTAGCTACGTGAAGGGGGAGGCGATCCAAGCTGAGCTCGGCGCCCACCGCAAGATATCGAGAGAAAGAACAAGAAGAAAGAGACGACACGGCAGTACGGAAGAGTTAAAGGGTTCGACAAGGAGGGAAAAAGACGTTACGACACAAACGATGTCAACAGGTAAGGCGGTGCCAGCCTGCCCGCCCACATGCTGGGCACATCTTTTCTCTCGCTCTCGCTCATTTTTTTTGGGGGGGTTGTTGTTGTTGTTGTTTTTACTCTTCATCTTTTCATCCCATCGAAGATAGCGAGCTTAAAGTTTGACGTGTGTGGCTCCGTTGCGTTTTTTTTTTAATTTTTGCGCTGGCCCGGTGGAGAAGAGAAGAGCGTCCAGCGCTCTTCCCCAGGCCCCGAGGTATCGTCTAGAGCTTCTGATCCCTGTGTTTGATGCCTTTGGAGTCGAGCAGTATCTGCAGGTCGCCCGCCTGGGCCATTTGCAGAACCACGTCGAGGCCGCCGGCGAACTCCCCGCAGAGGAAGAGCTGGGGGATGGTGGGCCACTCACTCTTCACCTTCACGTAGCTGCGCACCACGGGGTGGGCAAGGACATCGAAGGAGGTGTACTCGAGCCCGAGGCACTCCATCACATCCACCATCTTCTTGGAATAGGCGCACATGGGGGCCTCTGGCACACCTTTGATGAAAATGACGACCTTCTCGTCTCGAACAGTGTCGTCGATATCCTTCTGAATCATCGCCACTTCTTCCGCCGCTACGTCCGTCGCGACGGCCCGCGGCTGGAAGTCTGGGTGCGTCTCCTCTGTGGCGTCGACGGTTCCGCCGCTCGGCTCGGAGGCAGGGGGGTGCGGGCCCCGCCACAGAGGCGACGCACGGGAGCTGAGGGTACGCCGCGCCAGATCCATGGAGGTGGCGGCGAGACAAGCAGGGAGCACGCAGGCGGCAGACTGGGCTGCACAGCGGCGGGAGGAACACGCGATGAGGCGCTGCATGACTCTCTCTCTCTGCAGGAATATAGAGAGAGGAGGGGGAGGGGAGGGGGGGGGTAGATGGATGGAACCTGAGCAATACGATAAGCGCTTTTCTCCGTCGGGGCCTTGGCGGTGTCCTTTGCGTGTCGATCTCTGTGCGTCCAGAGTTCCGAAGCAGACAGTAGAGAGGGGAGGGAGGGGAGAGAGATACAAGCAAGTTGAAGTGGCAGCCCGTCCGCCTTGGCCAGGAGGAGCAGGGGAGGCACCATTGTGTATGGGCCGCCTACAGGGCATCCGCGGAGTTTCATGCTGCGGCACCGTGTGGAGTGTGGAGGAAAGAAGAAGTCGGATGAAAACGTTTGCTTGCCCGGGGAATGGCCCAATCTCACGATAGAGGGGGGGGAGGGCGTTCGCCTTCTTTTTTGATGAAGGGATAAAGAAAGGCCGGCCACCAGTGCTGAACGGAGCGGGCGGCGAGGGCAAAGGGGTACAGGTACCCGGAGGGAAGGGGGCCACCCTTAAGGCAGGTTCGGCTCCCCTCCGGGCTAGTCGCTGTCCGAGTCGATAGCGAATTGCTTGAACTTGTTGATGACGCTGGCAGCGGCCGGGGCCGGGGCGGCCACCGCCGATGGTGGCTGGATGGGAGCCACGGGCGGCGCTGTGGATGGAGTAAATGCCGGAGCGGGCGGTGGGTAGGTCGAGAGCGACGGCCGCAGGGGTGATGAAGGCTGTACTGGGACCGACACTTCTTCGGCCGTATCATAGTTCTCTTGCATAGGTGGCGGCAACGGAGTTGGTGGTCGGCTGTGGCCCACACCGTTCTCCTGTGCCGGCTCCTCGTCCATAGAGGACGGGGGCGAGGGTGGTGGTGGGGTAGGCTGGCGCGGTGCCGGGGCGGGCAGCTTTTTCGAGGTGCGGGTCTGTGGCAGCGGAGCCCGCACGCTGTCGGAGGAGCGCCGCGTCGCGTCCGAGCTGGGATTCATTGCTGCTGATGGATGTGGATGACGACGCGTGGCCGCCGGCGGCGTGGGGCGCTGTTCCGATCTTGTTGTTTCTTCTGTTCCGCGGCGACTTCGCCTCTCTGTCGTTTGGCCGAGATCGAGATGGGGGGGCTTTGGCTTTGGCTTTGGCTTTGGCTGCCGCCCGACGTACTGGTAGGCTGTCTCGCGCTCCTTGCGGGACTGGAAGTAGTGCGTGTTGAGGCCCAGGTAGCGCTTCTCTTCCGGCGTCAGGTACGACGCGACGAGTTCCACGCAGGCGCCCTGGAGCAGCTCGAGGGAGGTGACCACCGCGTTCAGTGCGACGCGCTGCTCGCCGGTGGGCTTGCGAGCCACGCGGACTACACTCTGGTGCTCAGAAGTGTGCCGTGGATCCACACACATCGCGTTGAGCACCTCCTGCTCCATCCGCTGACGGCAGTCGTACATCTCGGATACCCCTCGCACAAACTCGAGAACCTTTCCAGTGACTTCGTTTCGGTACCTCACCCGTTCTGTGGTGCTGATCGTCATTTCCGCCGGCTCCTCACTCCTGCCTCGCCGAGGACTCCGCCGCCGGCGATCCGCGCTACGGCTTCGAGCACGCACGTACTCCCTCGCGGCGCTGTCCTCGGACTCCAATTCGTCCTCGTCCTCGTCGCGTAGGCGAGGGGACTGCCGATCGTGATGGCGGTGGTGCGGCCGGCCCGGGGTGGGTGGGTGAACAGCCTTCTCCGACTGCCGGCGGTAGAGCTCGTCCATGAGCGCCGGCAGTCCCTGTGCGACATATGCCGGTACACGCATGTCGGTCTCGGCGGCGTCGAGGTAGCGGCCGAGGTCCACCGGGCGGCTGGCCCCCGCGGCGCGGCGAGAGAGGAACGTCGGCGGCCGCTGCCGTGTCCCGACGGGGCCCTCTGGGGTGTATCGCCGGGCGGTGCTGCGCATGGGGCAACTCGGAGGGAGTGGATCGGCTTGGTGGCTGGTCCGAGGAGCAATAATGGTAAAGAAACAATAGTAGAGCCGCCCTCAGGAAGCAGAACAAATGGATATATCGAGAGAGAGAGAGAGAGAGAGAGAGAGGTACATCGTCGGTGCATTCCCGCCACCCACGAGGCCGTTCCGTCATACGATAGAAGCGAACGGGGTAGCGGCTGGGTACAGTGCAGTGCAGTGCAATGCGGTGTCAGGAAGCGCGCCGCGGGTATGGGTGGTTGCGTGCTGGGTTTGGTTTGCCGTGCGGAAGATGTTTCTCGTTGGAAGAGCTTTCCAGGGCTGCTACAGGGTCATCTGGTTCCTGCGCTCCAGACGGCGCAAGAAGCGCATGGTGGCGTCGTCGACGTCGTCCACCGGCAGACCAGACGGCGTTGGCGGTACCTCCGGGGGCACCCACGGGTCCCGAGGCGGATGACGGGGCTTCTGTGGGCTGCGGCTGCGGCTGCGGCTGCGGGGCGGCGGGGCGCCGTAGGCGTTGGCCGGCGCGGTGCGTCGGCGGCCCTGCTTCTCGCCAAGGGCCTCGGGGCGGAGGTACGCGGGGTTCGCCCCCATTGCCGCCTTCTCCTCATCCGACAGAAAGTGCGCAGTGAAACGCACGGACGCGGCGCGGAGCCGGTTCAAGGCGTCGACCACCGCCTCGAGCGCCTCCTCCTGATGCTCCAGCTCCGCGGCGAAGTCCGACGGCAGCGCGACGCCGTCGGGGATGGGGTCGTCGTGCTGCAGCTGCAGGCCGCGGCGCAGCTGTTCGAGTCGCTCGCGGCGCAGCTGCATCGCCACATGCCACAAGGCGTGGAGGTGACCGCCCATGGAGCTCTGCAGCGCCTCGACGCCGTTGTGGAACTGGGCCACGCTTCGCACCGCCTCTGCCCGGACCCAGGCAGCGTCGCTGAAGGTGTCAATGGAGCCTTCAATCATGGGCTCCGTCAGGTACGGCGGCAGCGCGCCGGCAACGTAGCTCGCCCGGGGCGCCGCGGGTGGGGCGGACTCGTCGCCGGCGGTCGGCTGAGCGAGAGCCCGCAGCACCGCCTCCCGGATGCGGTGCGGCACACGGGCCCAGTCGCCGTCGCCGTGGGCCACTGCTTGGGCAACGTGGTACACGTGGTTGGGCGCACCCAGCATCTCTCGGCTTGGAAGGGTAGCTGTACGGGTACCAGCTAGTTGTGCGGGTAGCTGTCAAGCGCTGCGCTCACACGGGGCGACAAGCGGGACGAGGTGAAGGCTCGTCGAGGGGGAATGAGGTGAGAGGGAAGAGGTACAGGTGATGGGCTCAGAATGGCGAGGGCAGCGCTGCCGGTGGAGGGCGTCACCCCCGTACAAGTCAAAGGCCCTTCTAAGGGAGATGAAGCAAATGGCCCACGCCCCGGAGGTGTATGTGTCGCAGGCCCTCGTATCGGTAGCTCCGCTGTGGTACCTCGTCGTGAAGCCGAAGGCAGTGAAGTCCGCTCTGAGGATTGTGTCCAAAATCACATGGCCGAATAGAAACAGAATATCGACATATCAGTATAGATAGATAGATAGATAGATAGGGGAGGGGAGGGGGGAGGGAGGGGAGGGGAGGGCAAGGAGGTTGAGCTGCAACACGAGAATCTTGGGCGGAAATGTAGTGGGAAGAGGAGGAACGATCGACTGGCGGGGCCTAGAGCCATCCGCGGCAGAGGAGCGCCAAGCCAAGCGTTAGAAAGATAAATCGATAGATAGATTATTATTATTTCTATTCTTCTTCTTTTTTGTTGGTAGGAAGGAAGGGAGTTCTTGTCACGTTCCGTGTCTATCCAATCAGAGTATACATGGCGCCCAGCCTAGGAGCTGAGCGGATCCTCCACCTCCGCGAAGACGTGCTGATCGTCCCGCAGGGCGTCGCACACGCGGGCGTTGGGGTCGCAGACGACTCCACCCTCCTTCCGCACCGCCGTCGGGGGGCCGAAGCGCCGCCCAAAAGAGCTGTCGTAGTGCACCATCGCGGCGTTAGCGAGCCACATCACCTCCTGTGTCCCCTCGCCGCACTGCAGCGCGATGACCTTCTCCCTCACGTGGACGAATATCCGCATGGTGATGGACAGGACGCAGGGCGAATACCAAGGTTCTTTTCTATAATTACAAAAAAAAAAAGATAGAAAGAAAAAAAGTGCTGCACCGAGAGAGCGCAGCACGCCATGAAGGGGCAAACAGAACAACAAAAGATGAAATTAAATTAATTTTAATTTAAAAAGCGAGAGAGAGAGAAGCGTAGGAGAAAGCACAAGGGCGAAAGATGAACACACTGGAGCCGCACACGGCTAACAGGTAAGTAATCTGATGCAGCGGAATAAAGAGTCCCACACATATAAACATAAACACCTCTCTTGACTGCGCCATGCGTGTGTAGCCAATAATACACTGTACCCCTGCTGCTTGTGAGCGACATTAACAAATGCGTTGTGGTGACCATCCATCGTCACGTGGAACCGTCGAACTCGTCCAGCTTGTCAATCAAAGCTGATGTACACCACATGGTCGCCGCGAACCAGCGTTCGGCGCTGTGCGCTTGGCGGAGCCCCTGGCGGGGCGGCTGCCTGAGGGCAGTCGGTGAGGAGGGTGTTAAAGCTGGGGTCGATGGCCTCTAGGCGGCCGGTGTAGGTGGCCCCAGAGGCCATCACGCAGGTGGCGGGATGGCCACGTTTTTCTTCAATGCGCACAGACATGGTAGTCCAGTGGGTACGCTATGCGAGGAGACGGCGTAGGAGGCAAATACGCTGGGCTTGACGTTCGTGGCGCGTTCGGCTTCTTATCGGCTGGCACTGAGAGGAAAAGAGGCAGAGCGGGTGAGTGAGATGTAGAAAAGGAAACTCGTAACGAACTTCTTTAACTAGTAGTAAATCGTCTCCCTTCTCTTCAACTCGTTGCGCTTTCAGTGTTCGTTCTTTTTTTTTTTGATCTTGGAATCATAATGAATATATATATATATATATATATATATAGATATATAAGGAAAAAAATAAGGAGGAGACCAACAGCGGGAGAACGTCGAAATGGTGATGACGAAAGCAATAAAAGAGAGTGCGCTGCACACTCGTGCTGCACCGCTCCAACACACGTTCGATGATGTCGCCACCAAAGGAGGGAGGCGCACATTGAATGGGGTATAAGAAACTGTAGAAGAAGCCGACGCCACGCCTGGCGCGCGCGATGCCGACCGGACCGACTGCAGAGGTGGCGGAGCGGCACCCCCTTCCTTCTCACCCTGCTTTGACGCCTTCTGGGTCCCCTGCCGTCTGCTCCCGATCCTGCGGGATAGACTGCAGCCGCATGCGGTGCGGGGCGAACGCCTCGTGCTCGCTCGGGGTGGGGCCGGGGGCCGTTGTGGGGCGCGGCGCGCCGTTCGTTGGCCAGCCGGGGGGTGCACTCTCCGCTATCCCGTCGACCTGTCGCGGCGGGCGACGGCGGTGGTGGCGCTGCGGAGGAGGAGTGTCGACGTCTTCCAGTGGTGGGGCGGGCACTGTGCATACCTCCGTCCGTGGAGGGGATGGGTCCGGGTCTGGGTGAGGGTTGAGGGGTGATGGGCCCTCCATCATCAGCAGACACTCTCTCGTTGCCTCGAATTCCTCGTGCCAGGTGCGGAGCTGTACCGCACAGTCGCGGACGATCTGCTTTCGATGGCAGCGCTCCACCATGAGGGTCACCTGCAGGAGCCGCTCGCTGCGACCCAGGAAGTACGATTGGAGGAGGCGGCTGCGTTCCAGCATGAACAGCTCCTTGGCAAAGAGCGAGACGATCTGCCGGCGCTCCAGCCACGCGCTGCGCACCAGCCGCGACCTGGCGTCTGCCTCGCTGAACTGGACTTGATCCCTGTGGCGCCGCGGGTCGGTGGTGTCACCCGAGAGCAGATCGCTGAACGTATCCATGTCGCCGGAGAGCTGCCGCATGGGCGGGGCGTAGTAGTGCGGGACGCGGTCCGGCACCGGCTGGCTCAGGTCGACCCAGGAGGCGCCCGTCAGCTCGTCCTGGCGCCCGCCCGCCGCGTTGGAGGCCGTGGTGTCTGATATCTGAAGCAGCTCCTCGTCCACCGGCTGCTCCACGAAGTCGGATGCGAGCGAGAGGGTCGTCCCGCCGCGCGGGGCGGCGCCGTCGACGGGGGAAAAAAGGGCGGCAGCGGGCGTCGGCACGCGCCCCGCCGCGCCAGAGGCAGCGCAGGGCCGGCGCGATGACTCGCCAGCGCCGAGTCCGGGAAGGGGCGGCGGCAGCTGCGGCGCCGTCAGGGATGCGGCCGCGGCGGGCGACGGCGCGGAGGCGGTGAGACCCGCCTCCACCAGCGGCGGCGGCCCGCCATCATCGCGACCGAAGACGTTCCCCACTGTGCCCTCGAGCGGGCTCCCGGTGTGATCGCTCGAGGGCTTCATCCGGCCACCCGGTGTCTTCTTGTGGCGTCGGCGCTGCTCGCACGCTGGGCTGGCGGCGGGGGCGGCGGCGTGCCTCCGCGCCGGGTCGTGGTCGTCGAGGTCCGCGGCGTGACTGTCGTCAGACTGGCAGCATCCCATTGAGAAGCCGACAAGAAACGAAAACCTAAAAAAAAAAAACAGAACGACGACGACTGCTGCTGCTGCTGCTGGGTCGAGCTATGCGTACCAGAAGAATCAACACGGAAAGGAAAGAGTTTTCTTTTGGTTCCAAGAGCGACAGCGACCACGTGTCTACAACAGTAAGTGAAAGGGCGCGTCACTGGCACTGGCTGCAGCGGCTCCCCCGGTGTCGGGGAGGGTGCGGGTGCGGGGTGCGGGGTGCGGTGCGCTGTGAGCCAGCGGCGGCCGTCCGAAAAAATGAGAACCGATAATAATAATCAATAATCAATAATCACCTCTATGCGTTTGATTTTGGGACGTGCGAAATACGTTGGGGTGTGACACTACGGCTCGGAATCAAACGAGAGAACAAAAAAAAAAAAAAAAAAAAAATGAAAGTAGAGCGACGCCACCAGATGGCACGACGCGGTGCGGGCTCTGCTATGCTTTGAAGCGGCACCGGTTTTTTGTGCACCAGACGGGCGAAGGAAGTGAAACCTACGGGGGCCCGGGTACTAGATGGATACGAGTCAGTGGAATAGGATTCAGCTAGTTGAGGATAACGAAGAGACATAGATAGGTATATCCTCGAGGTCTTCTTTTTTTTTTCTTTTTTTCTTTTTTGCAACACCGCGATTCCGTACCAGTGGGAGGTAGATGCAGCGCACAGCGCTGGGATAACCGTAGTACTATGATGTATATAAATCTATCTCTGTATAAGCAGATGGGGAAATAGTAGTAGAAATAATCAAAAGCAAAGATATTTAAAAAAGAAATTTTTACAAAAAAAAAAACTACTGAAGACAGCGAGAGAGAGAGAGAGAGGAGTGAGATTAATACTTAGCAGCGAACACTTAAAGGGGATGAGCGCACTAAGCGCTATACGCGATTTGGCTTAGTGCGCTGCAGTACAATGAGCTGCTACTGTTTATTCGGTGATGTCCAAAAGATAGGAAGGAATAGAGCGAGACGAGGTGTCGATGAGGGGAAGGGGAGGGGGAAGCCGCGCACTCGCCTACGCCTCCTCGTCCTCCTCGGTCCGGAGCCGCTTAATGGTCTCGGCGAGCTGCTCTTCCTTCCGCTGCCGCCACGCCAGCTCCGCTGCCTGCTTCTCTCGCTGGAGCCGCGCGTAGTCCCAGGCGCTCCCGGCCTCCCCAGGTCGCACGTCGAATGCGCTGGCGAAGGATTCCGCTGTTTTCTGACGCTCTTCCGCCTCCCGGCGTGCGAGGCCATCCTCCACCTGAGCGAGCTTTGAGGAAAGCATCTCCTTGGCTTCGCGCTCCACCACCGCCGCGTCCACGCCGGCCCGTAGTCTTTCCTCTCGGTAGAGCGCCACGTCGAGGTGCGCCGCCCGTCGAGCCTTGTGCAGCGCCAGACGTTCGGCTGCCGCGTCGTTCTCCGGCCGTGCGCGACGGACCTCGAGCGGGTTGATGGACGCGCCGGCTGTGGCGTCTGCAGCGGAGCGGCGTTGCGCCGCGGTGCTCCGTCCTGTTTGTGCCCGGCTGCGCTCCACGTAGCCGCTGAGGCCGGAGCCCTTGATCGACACCGATTGGAGGCCGTTGTACATAGCGTCAACGCCGAGGCGCTTCCAAAACCTTTTTAATCTAGTGCCTTACACCTTTGTGTTCTGTGTAGGTGGGAACCATCGCCATCGCCATCGTTTTTTTGTTTTTTTTTTTTTTTGCATTAGGAGAGATGAAGGAGGAGGAGAGGAAGAAAATAAGTCGCAGGCAGCGAGGGAAATAAGTGAAAGAAAAAGAGGCGACGCGGGGGAGCGGCTGAGTCGAACGAGTAGCGCTGCTTGTGAGTAGCGCTGCTTGTGAGTAGCGCTGCTTGTGAGTAGCGCTGCTTGTGAGTAGTACTGCTTGTGCTCCACCGTCCATTACGACAGTCCTGTACTATCAGCTAGTACTGTCAGATTCTTGAAGTTCAGTTCGCGTCGGACCGGGGCAGCAGCAAAGGGGCTCTCACTCACTCACCCGCCCTCACCGAAGGAATTCTCTACACGTGTGTGGGAGAGGGAGAGAGAGAGGCCCCACTTGCACCATCACCAGCCGAAGCGTTTTCTGCCGTCAAGGCACTCCTGGGGACCAGGGCATCACCTGGCATTGCGTTGGCCTCAGCGCTGTCCTGATCTTCCTCGTCATGTACCAGCAGCCGCTCTTCATAGAAAGCTTCGAGTCGGCGAAGAAGCCGCACGCAGCGCCTGTGGATGTCGTCCCGCGCTAAAAGAAAGCGCCGCAGCCGCTGCGCCTCGCGCTCGGCAGCGAAGGCACCAGAAAGCTCGGCCATCTCCCACCGCACTGACAGCCGGGCCATCCGCCGCGCTGTGGATAGCTCGAGCCGCATGAAGAGCGGCTCGCCCTCGTACAAGTGATCCTGAAACTTACGTGTGGAAGTCTCGTAGGCGATCCGCGGGTCTGCGGGGCTCCACAGCTGTACACGCTGGCGGGCGTCCGTGGCATCGAAGCCGGTGGACCAGTGCGCCGGAGTGGCGGGGTACAAATTGGAATCCGCGTGAAGGCGGCGCCGCGTGCGCTCCTTTGCCCGCTGCACGGCGGGCAGCTGCTGTAGCCGGTGGGTTTCTCTGCCCACGCCGCTGCCGTACGGCGCGTCGATGCTGATGACGACGTCGTTGCACTGGTGACGCCGCGCTGCTGCGAGGGTACACACGCTGTGGTGCTGGAGTGGTACACCGATCGCCGCCATGACGCTGCAGGCGAGTGGGTCGATGACCCCAGCGCCGAGGTGCACCCCAGCGCTGTGTACCGGAACCCTGCCCCCGGAGAGGTGCCGCAGGAAGGCCTCCGCCATCTGCGTGCGTGCGGTGTTCGTCACCCCGGCAATGAGCACCCCTCGGCAGCTGCTGGGCTGCCTCATCCGGATCGTATCAGATAATATTTGGTATGAATCTGCTCTCGGGGGGACGCAAGAGGGAAAGCCTCGGAGGGAGGGTATGGAACACACACACACACAGAGAGAAAGAGAGAAAGAGAGATAGAGAGAAGGAGAGATGGAAGTTGGTGCAGCACGCCCTCACATGACAGAGAGCGATATTGACTTGGATTTCGTATGACGGAATATCCGTAGTTCTTTTTCTTTTTCTTTTTCTTTTTCTTTTTTTTTTTTGTTTAACACAACATCGTTTGGGTTTCACTGCTCCACTGGCCAGTCCTTCCCTTCACGCCTACACGGACCGGATGAAGCCGAAAGAGGGTGAGGTGGATGGGCGGGGCGGGGCGGGGCGTACCACACGCCGTATCTTTCTGTTGAGGTCCCCTCTCCCTCTTCATCTCGTCATCTCTCCATCCTTTCGTCTCTATTCATATTTAACAAAAAAAAAAAAAACTGTGTTTGGTGTCAGAGTTCTATGGCTTTACATACTCACGTCCAGGACACCGCAGTCCTCTATGGTAATTTTCACCACGGGTGCCTGACTGTGTTTCACCTCTTGGTTGTGAATCGCCTCGACGGTCTTCATCCCGTCCATCACACGCCCAAAGGCAACGTACTTGCCGTTCATCCACGACATCTTCGACATCGTGATGTAGAAGGACGATGCGTTGCTGTGCTCGCCGTCGTTGCACATCCCCAGAATGCCGCGGTGGTGCCGGACGGCGAAGGACTCATCGGGGAAGTGCCGGCCGTAGCAGCTGAAGCCGCCGGTGCCGGTGTGGCCGGGCGACACGTCGCCCCCCATGATCCACGCCCCCTTCAGGATACGGAAGAAAGTTGTTCCCTTATAACTCAGCACGTACGGCTCCGTCTCGCCCTCCGGCACCAGCGTCCCGCCGCGGCCGCAGCACATGCGCCAGAAGTTAGTGGATGTGCGGGGGAGCAACTTGCTATACAGCTCAAAGGTGATCTTCCCGGCGTCCTCATCTCCAATCTTTACCGTCATCCAGCAGTAGCTGTTGCCACGGTCGCGAAGGAACTTGTGCCAGGAGAAGAGCGCACGGTTCTCGTACGAGTCGGGGTGGGCCGGGTCTATGGGGAGGACGCGGAAGGTGGTGTGGGCCTGGATGAACTGAAGGAACGCCTCCCCCGGCTGCACCGACCCGGACTCGTCCACGACCACCACGACAACAGAAGGGTCCTCGAGCTTTCCCTCTGCGGCTAGGCCCTCCTTCCGCTCATCGAAGTCTCGGGGCATTTCGTGGACTACCTCGATCTGGAGCTCCTCTCCGTACGTCTTATTCACGTACTCGGCGCACTCGCTGCACTTTTGGAACAGTGCCGTGGCAATCAGCCCGTACACGGTAAACTTCTGCATGCTGCCGAAACCCTTGCAGCAGGACGCTCCGCTGTTCGCGCTGGAAGCGGAGTGGAAAAACAGGTACAAGCGTGTATGGTGCGGTGCGTGCGTACTGAATGGCTGGTGTCAAGAGATGCACCTGCCAATGAGCCTTTTAATACGAACCAATAATACGAAGACACCGCTAAGGAAAATAGTATTTGTTCTGCCAGAAACAAACAAACAAACAAAAAAGATAGAGAGAGAGATATATAGAGAGAGAGATAAGACCCACGAGGAGGTAGCGATCGCTATCCATCCGCCCTGAAGGGATCCCTTATGTCCCACTTGAAACACACCGGCACACACCGGCACACGACATGCCCGCCTTCCACATTATTCTTATTCTTCGTATTCGGTGAACACGTGTCGACACTCCCTACGGATGGAGAGAGGGAGTAGACCTCCACCCCGCCCCCCGTTCACAGGCGCAGCTCCACGACGAAGCTTCCCTCATCCCCGTTGCGGTGGATGACTCGCAGCCCGAACGGGCGGAGTGGGGCCGGCGGACTAGACAGAAGATCCTGTACATACGGGAACAGCTTTGCTTTCCCTGTGCGGCTGTGCAGTCCAGGGCCTGTCACGATCTTGAGGCGCTGCCGGTGCTGCTCTCTGCACAGCGTGCAGCGGCGGTAGATGATCTCCTCGACCTCCTCTGGGTGAAAGGAGTGCAGGTCGAGGAGGCCGACCTCCCCGCGCAGACGCAGCTCCTCCAGCAGCAGCATGGCGAGCCGGTTCAGCCGTGTGTACTGAACCTCCAGCTGGCGCGCCTCCGCGCTAAAGGCCTTCGCGGCCTTGCCATTGCCGCTTATGTATGCCGTCGTCGCGCTGGCAACGAGGTCGCGGCGGCAGCTGTTGACGAGGTACGCCTGCGACCGCACCGTTGACCAGCTCGAGTCCGCCCGCAGCTGCTTCTGCAGGGACTTCAGCTCGGCGGTGGCGGCGGCGGCGGACTTAAACGGCGGAGCGGCCGGCATCGTCGTCTTGGTTCTATTGGCTGGGGTTTGGGCGATGCCTTGATAGTTCGGGTTGCTGGCGGCACGACGGCTTCCCTGTTTTGTTGCTGCGGTTGAGGTTGGTACTTCCGCCTTCTCCCCAATAAAGAAATTGAGGGTCTCAACGCACAGCTTTTCGTTGCCCTCCGCCGCCCTCAGTACGTTGGCGACCATCTCCGGTGCAGTGTCGGGGAAACGTTCCGTGAGCCGCTGGAGTTTGATCTTGTCCGCGGCGGAGGGCACGGGCGCCTTATCACCGCCGACAGAGCCGATCCCGCGCTCGGGCTGGTGAGAGCTGCTGCACCGCAGCACATCGTACGCCCGTGTGATATCGTAGTGCTGCCGCTCAAGAACGGCCAAAATGACTGGAAATCCGGCGTCGGGAAAGAGGCTGTGCAGCGTCAGCACCGCG
Organism: Vickermania ingenoplastis; assembly: GCA_010157825.1. Classification (NCBI taxonomy): domain Eukaryota; phylum Euglenozoa; class Kinetoplastea; order Trypanosomatida; family Trypanosomatidae; genus Vickermania; species Vickermania ingenoplastis. The sequence goes on along the minus strand of VFSE01000256.1, from coordinate 168,397 downwards.
TTGCTGCGCTCCTCGGCGGTTCGATCGTACCGGTGGCGCTCGTCCGCTTCTTCCGCCAGGGCGAGGGCGAGGCGGCTGTCGCTCAGGACCTCATCGGAGGCGGCGATCTCTGCCAGGAGCGCCAGCGCCGCCTCCAGGTTCCCGCTGCATAGCCCAGCTACCTCCGCCAGTCCGTCCGGCTGCAAGTGCGGGTACCTTTCGCACAGCGTCGCCAGCACAAGGTCTTGGCGCTCCTCGCTGGCGGGGGAGCGCTGGGCCGGGGGGTCCACCGCACGCGGCGGAAGGGGCGCCACCGGGTCCGCGTGGATCCCCGATCCCGGACTGCCCGGCGCGGCGCCGAGCAACGCCGCGTGGCGCCGCTGCAGGAACGCCTCCTCCGTCTCGTGGCGGTAACCGCATTCATCGCCATTTCGGCAGCGCCCCTGAAGAAAAAAGATGCAGACATCCCCGTCGCGATCGGCGTACATGCACGCATCCCCGAATTTGCAGCTACCGTACCGCGCCACACAGGGGTGCTTGCCAACGCTCACAGCGGCCGGAGCCGGCGACGGCTGCTGGCTGCTGCTGCTGGCTGCCCGAACGACCACTGGCGCGAGGCGGCTCCCGACCTGCATCGCGTCGCCCCGCACTAGATCGGAGTACGGCGTCGGCACGGGGGTGTCGGTCGGCGCGGATCGAAGGTACGCCGGCAGATCACGCGGCGGCGGCGGCGGCGCGCTGGGGGCCTCGCACTCGTCCTCACGGCACGCCGTCAGCACCTTGCCTCTCTTCTGTGTGACGCGGAATGTGCCGCGATCGGCGACGAGCAGACCCTCTCCTTCTCGAGCCACAGCCACCCCGGTGAGCTTGCGGATGTCAACGCCGTTGATGGCGTGGCGCAGCCGGCACTGGTCCCCGTGGGCACAGAGGCCATGGTAGTGGTGAATGCACGTATTTCCCGGGAGGTCCTTCAGCTTGCAGAACTCGCCGTATTGGCACCGGCCGTGCTGCGCCACGCACGGGTGGAGCACGGCGCCTTTGCCGCGTTTTTTCTTTGCCCGGGCAGCAGTTGCTGGTGGCTCCTCGGGAAGGGAAGCGGTGGTGTCCACGGCGCCGCTCCCGTCCCCGAGGACGGCCCACGCCTGTGGCCCCGTCGCTGCTTCCTCTAGGTGATCGCCGCCGCTATCGCCGGGGTCGTCACTCGTCTGGCTCATGGTGGGATGCTACAGGCTGCAGAGGAAAAAGAAGAAGGCAAGAAAGAAATGGATGGCAGACAGAAGAGAAGTACGAAGGGAGAGAGGAGTCGGTCAGGCGGCGCATTGATGGTCCGCATACGAGTTTCTCAGGCAATCCATATAGAGTCGTCGTCGTCGTAAGGGGAAGAGGAAGAGGAACATTTTCCGTGGTATTTTCCTTCGCTCCACGGGAGTCCGTCGCCGTGCCGTCGTACGGTACCCCGTCCTCAGAGGTTTTTGCGCACTGCTTTACGATATCGCCTCGTCTGCTGCTGCTGTCTTCCCCACCACCACCACCACCGTACGGGTACGGACTGTGCCACTGTCCTGATAGGAAACAATTGCACACAAGAATAGAAGAGAACAAGAGCGGAGAAGAAAGAGCCTTCCGCTCTTTATTCGGGTTCCCCGTAGGGGGGCCCCCTAGGGGGTTCCGCGTGGTTTATCGGGTAACTGCCTGGGCGCACAACAGTCAAACAGACAGGTGAGAATGCAATAGCCATAAGAGAGGTCGTACGCGGGGAAACCACGGGATCGCGGAGCGGGAGACCGACCAGTCCTCCACTTCCCTCCACGCCACCGCCACCGCCCGCATTTTACTTTAACATATGGGCTCGGAAGTATCGCTGCCCGCTCGGCCCATCCAGCAGCAGTGACGTCCCAACACCAAGTATCGCCGGCAGTCCTCCCCCTTTTAAAACCAGAAAAATAAGCGCCAATGTGGAAGCGAATTGGTGCTCGACGATGGCCCTCCCGACGTGGTGGGAAAGCGTCGGGACCTCACCGTTGCGACGGGCGAAGCCACCGCTGATGGGCCCCCCTAAGCTATTAAGCCATTCCGCATCTGCCTTGCGCCTCGGATCAAAAACGTCGGGGGATCGGAGGAAGTGCATCGTCGTGTACCCGCCGCTGAACTGAAAGACCACTCCTGCAGCGTACGAGAGCACTTTGAGAGCCATGGGAACAAGAAACAAAGGATGTCGCGCTGGGCCGATCTTCTTGTGGCGCAGGGCGGTGGGCTATGTCGACAGCTGCACCATAGAACAGCGAATGAGGCGAAAGGGTTGTTGGTAAAAGATGGGGGTAAAAGATGGGGGGGGAGAAAAGAAAAGACAAGAGAGCACCGGGGTGGAGCAGCTGTATGCACAGACCCCTTTGCGTCACCCGATAGCGAGGGAAGAGAGACGAATGGCGCGTGGGTACATAGTCGATCCGTCTCTCTTGGTGTGTTGTGGGAATGGGGTAGTGGGGGGGGGTATGTATGTATACGAGAAAGGCAATGCCAAGGAATGGCGGCGATGCACCGGTGTATCAAACGCACAGAGCGAACTCACTCAACACGGCGGGAAAAAAAAAAAGCAATGATACAGTAAAATAATGAAGTGTTGCTCCACACCTTGAAGTCCACCGCATTCCTCACGCCTCGCCAAAGGTCTACGACTGCGGCGCCGGCATAAGAAAAGGTGTAGAGGGAGGGAGGCTCAGCAAACAGCCTTCACCGCCTCCTGCTGCTCCAAGACGGCATCCCGCTTCATCGACGGCGTTCCGTTCATCTGATTGATATCGGCGAGGGGCCGGAGCGCTGCCTCGCCGCTCGCCCGTTCAGGGCTTCGTGAGTGTGACTCCCGGCGCCGCTTCTGCCCGCAGGCGACAGGCTCCTCTTCGCTACGGCAGGCTCGACTAGTTGTCGGGGGGACACCGGGAGGAGGGGCGGCGCCCTGCGGCGCCCCGAACAGGAGGTCCGCGGCATTGCTGCTGACGTCGACAACATGTGGCAGCTGCAGCAGGCCTTCCCTCAGCGCGGGCGGCACCCCACGTGGAGCCCAACTCGAGCCGCTGTGCCGCTGCTGCTCGGCGAGGAGGGTGTCTAGCTGCTCGGCCGTTTCGCTGGAGGAGAGGTCTCCCCTCGTAAACATGTCTCGCAGCTGAAGCCGGGTGAAGTACCGCGGCGCTGCTCCTGCTCCTGCTCCTGCTCCGGCTCCGGCATCCGACTGCCGGGCAGCGGTTTGTTTGAAGATTTGGTTTCGGTAAATCTTCTCCTCCACCGTCCCGCACGTGACCAGCCGGAATACGTGGACATCTCTGGTCTGCCCGATGCGGTGCACGCGATCCACCGCCTGATTATCCACCGCAGGGTTCCAGCTGGGATCGAGCAGCAGCACACAGGATGCGCCTTGAAACGTTAAGCCGATCCCGCCCACCTGTGTCGACAGGAGACAGACGTACGTGTCGCTGCTCGCATTAAACTGCTGCACCACTTCCGCTCGCTGGTCCGCCTTTGTTTCCCCATCCAGCCGCACGCAGCCGACCCCGGCCTCCCCCAGCACGAGAGACAGCAGCAGCAGGACCCTCTTGGATCGGCTGAACACCAGGCACTTGTGCCCCTCCGCGATCTGTTGGCGCAGCAGCGCCAAGGCCAGAGGAACCTTGGCGCCGCTGAAGACGTCACCGAGTTCCCCACGCGGCGCCGTGTGGAGGTGCTGGATCGCTTGGTGGAAGGCGGCCTCGTTCAGGTGCAGCCATGGGTGTTGACACGTATCGCGCAGCAGCGACAGCAGCGCGAGAGGAGCAGGGGTGGACGGGGTGCCGTCGAGCAGCAGCGCCTCGTCGTCCAGCGCCCCCGCCGCGTCGTCGAGAGACAGATCCGTGTCCGACCTCCCGGTGCTGGTGGTGGAGGCCGCCTTTAGTTCCAGCACGGATTCATACTGCTGCTGCTGAACCGCCGTGAGGGCCACCCACACGACGACGTCCTGCTTGCTGCAGCAGAGGCCCTTGCCGCACTCGCTGGATGTAATTTCCGGCCAGACCTCCGCCTTCTCCCGGCGCAAGGTGAAGGGCCGCATCATCTCCTGCACCTTGGCCAGCTCCCGGGCCGCGACTGCCTGCTCTTTGTTGTCTGCGTCAAGCTCGTTGCCCCGCAGGATAGTGCGGCTGATGGCCGCAAAGGCTGCTCTGCTGGAGGAGACGGCGGTGAGGGCAGCACCATCGAGAAACTGAAAGAGGCTCCACATATCGGCAAAAGAGTTCATCACCGGCGTCCCGGTGAGGGCGACGCGATGCCGGGCCGAGAGCTGCATCACACTCTTGAAAGCGCTGGACGACCCGTCGCGGATACTGTGCGCCTCATCCAGTACGAGGTAGTCCAGCACGGTGGTCGACAAGGCGGGGCTGGCCGAGTCCTGGCGCAGCACCCCGTACGATGTCAGCACAACGCACGGGGTGCCAAACGTAATGCGCCGCCAGCGCTCGGCTCGTTTCCCCTTGGTAGAGCCGTGCAGGACCACCACAACCCCGGGGGCGTTGATGGAGGGCCCACCCCACACCCGCAGCGTGTCCGTCCACAGCGACAGCAACGTCACGGGAACCACGAGGACGGCGGTGCGAGCGAGCCCCATGGCGTAGAGGAGGCCGAGGAAGGAGCACACTTGAACGGTCTTCCCCAGGCCCATCTCGTCCGCGAGGAGTGCTGCCCGGGAGGTGCGATGGCGGTGATACAGCCACTGAATCCCGCGCTCCTGGTGGGGGAAGAGGCGGTGCCGCAGCGACTCCGGCAGCGCCAGTTCTGCTGCGCCGGCGCATGGCTTGGAGGAGGGGAAGGGGGAGGGGAGAGCGCTGGCGGGCGACGAGTGGCTGGTCTCCAGCTCGAGAAAGTCGTCCACGTCTATCATCGTGTCGAGCAGTGCGCTGGTGGGTCGGGGAAGGGGTGGAGGTACCGCCGTCAGGCGTGGTGGATGGTGGCGGTCTGCACGACGGGGCAATAACAGGTAAGAGGCGTCGAGCACGGGGCACAGGTACAGGCTTGGGCTACCGTCGTGATGTGATGCCTACAACTAAGAATTACTACGATTTATTTCCAAATATATATATAGTTATATATATATATATATAGTAAAAATTGGGGGGGGAGGGGAAGAGGAAAGTGAAAGGCTTCTCAGGCGAGGGGGGGGGTATGCCAGCCGGCACCAGCTGAGGCTGGGTAGAGCTACTCTCGGGCCTGGGCCTGAGTGGTGCGGCCCACGCGGCAACGATGTTTGATTTTATCTTTTTCCACCCGCAGCCAGACTGTGAAGGAGGGAGGCGCGAATGTCCAACTCACAGGGTTTATCTAGTGCGTTCCTCCTCCTCTCGCTGTGTCTAGGGGTGGTGCGGGGGGCCACTCTTGGCGGCAGAGGCGGAGGCGGCAGTCGGGACCACGTTGGCTGTATTCCTCCGGACAACGGACCGCTGCAGGCGCAGAAAGGCTCCACTCTCGTATTCGATGCCGCAGCGGCCGTTGAGTTCGACGGTGGTGTCGGCCAGCTCTGCCTGGGCGCCGGACCGCAGCCACACGCCTCGCCCCGAGACACCTGCGGCGCTGCGGTGCTGCAGCTGCTCCACGACGGCGCAGCGCCGCAAGCTAATCCGGCCGGCCTTTTCGACAATAATGCCGGCAGTGGTGCAGCGCTCCACGGTGGTGTCCCGCAGCCGCAGCGTGCCCCCGGTGAGCACGTGGAGCCCCGTGGCGCAGTGCCGTACTCTGGTCTCCTCCAGCGTGAGCACACCGCCGTCTCCCACCTCCGCTCCATCCTGCCCCGACTGGTGGCAGTACGAGAAGAGACAGAGCCGCAGCAGCACATGCGATCCGGCGCCATCGCACCGCAGCAGCGCCCGGGCGAGGCCAGACGCCCCGAGCGCCTCCCCCGTTCGAGGGTGCGGACTGCCGTAGAAGTGGCAGGCCTCGCAGTCCACCGTCGCCCCATCCGTGCAGCAAAGCATAGGACGCGTTGGCCCGCCGGACCCTGGCCGCCACTCGCCGCCCTCCACCAGCTCGGCACAGCCGTCGTCGATGAAGACGAGACCGCGGAGCCGCACCGTGCAGCCCTCCCCGCGAACATGCAGGATGGGTTGTTGTGGAAAGCGACGGTAGAGCAGCACTGCGGCGCCAGGGGCGGGCCCGGCGGCCAGCTCCAGGGCCACCGCCGCGGATCTGGCGGGCCGGTCAGCGCTGGGCTGAAGGAGAAGGCTTTCTCTGTAGACACCCGGGGTGAGGGTCACGCAGGTGGGCAGGGGAGGGTCGCTGCAGGGCTGCGCCGCCACAGCCGCAGCGATCGTGTCCAGGAGGCCCTCTGCTGCTGGTGGGGCGGAGCGGGGGCCGTCTGGCGCGGGAGTGGGGCTCGGGATTGGCCCCGCGCCTGTTTCTCGCGAGGTGGCTTCGGCGTGGTGAAGGAAGGCGGTGGCGCACTCCAGGAAGAATTGCTGGTAGCACAGCATGTGCTCGAGCAGTTCCGTGTCTCGGCGTAGGTCCATCGCGGCTGCCTCGCTCTCCTCGTCCTCCGCCACCGTGGGGAGCCGAGCCCGGTGCTGATCTCCCCGAAGAAGACGCGTCTGTATGCGGCGCGTCTCGGTGTAGAGGCTCTTGAGGTTGACGGCATTCATCTGCCGCACCAGGTGCGACATGCACGAGAGGCGGTCGGGGAGACGTAACGGCTGCCGCCGCCGGCTGCGGCTGCGGCTGCGGCTGTCTTCCGCTATTCTGTCCGGCATAAGGAGGCGCCGAGGAGAAAAGGTGTGCCTGGAGCTCCTTCACGCGTACACCAGGGACGAGGATCCGAGAAAAGAAAAGAGGGGAGCAAGAGAAGAAGAAGGTTCGCGCCTACCTGGGGCCGTGGCAGTGCTGCTCCGCTCCGCTCCAGTGAAAGCGAAAGCCAGAGAAGCGTGTCAGGGGTCAGAGTCCCTCGGGAAAGAACATTCGGTCTTGGGGCACCGCCGACGGGCAGCAGACAGAGAAGGGTACGGTACCAGTTGAGAAAGGCGCTGCGCTGGAAGGAACTGCCGGCCTCCAGCCTCCACGCGGGCCAGCGTGTGAAGATGTGCGTACCGCTATGATAATAATTCGGCACTCCACCATCATGGGTGGGCGCCGGGACCAGCATAGCAATGCACGGTGGATATCTCGCACTTTCTATGACGAGTTGTGCGCTATCGATGGATCGGCATCACGGTCACCCCTGAGGAACCAGCGCAACACGCTAGTGGAAGGCGGTACTTCAGCCAGTAGCTCCGCAGCGCAAATTGGGACTTGTTTATAGAGAAGAGTACATATATGCATATTATCAATAGATAGCCGAGCCCCCTCGAGCTGTGTGGGGCATAGGCTAGTACAGGGGGACGTACAGGGGGCGCTTGGTGCTGTACTTGCTTCTGGTTTGTTCGATCTGGTCCATCTCGTCCTCGATCGCTTTGCGCTTCAGGCGGATATTTTGTGTGTCGAAGCGCACAGGAATCTTTCGCAGCTGCAAGTCCAGCTCCTTCTCTCTCTCATTGAGCTGTGCGAGTACAGCTGCCTTTTCGTCCTCTGGGACGAGGCGGTGGCCGGGCGGCACGTTGGCGAGCTCCTTCCGGCGGCCCTCCTCCTCGGCCTTCGAGCGCTTCACCTCCGCTAGCTCTGCCTTCCGCTGCTGCAGGTAGCGGGGGACACGGCCGAGATTGGGCATGTCTGGCTGCCGCTCGGGGTCGCGGACCTGCGCGAGAGAGTAGGAGGGGACGGCAGCGCCGCCGGGCTGCTTGGGGCTGCTGCCGGGGCCGGGGCCGCGCCTCGGAGCATTCCGCGGGGGTGGCAGGTCCGCCGCCCCTTCCCCGGTCCCCATCAGGGCCTCGCTCTCCCGGTAGACAAACTGCCGAGCGTTGCCCGCGTCGCACTCTCGGATGAAGACACGGACCTGGGCATCATCCCCGGCGAAGGACGAGACACCGCCAACGGCCTCCGAGCGCGGCGTGGTGGAAAAGCCGTTTGCCGCCGTACTCTGGACGTGGCGGAACTTCTGCTTGGTGTATTGTACGCGTTGCTGCTGGCGCTGCTCTTCCGCCTCGTCCTGCAGGCGCCGCGCGCGATTGAGCTGCTCCTGCTCGCGAATTTGAAGCCGGTTCAGGCGAGCAGCATTCTGGGACATGAAAGGCGCTCACGTGTTCGTATGTCTTGCCGGAGGGAAGGGGAGAGGCCGAAGCCACAGAAAGAAAAAAAAAAAAGAGGGGGCGCGGTAGCGGTGGCTGTCTGGTCAAAGGACCTGGATACAAACGATTTTAAAATATGCTTTTCGAGACACACCGTCTTCTGTAGGACCACAAGCTCAAAGGAAACGCCCCGTAAGATAAAAATAATAGTAACACTTATAATAATAATAAAGAATAAAGAATCGATAGAAATAAGAAAATGAAGAAGAAGCACAGCAGATGGGCAAGGGGTTAGGTTAGTGTGTAGGCTTTGGAGGATAGGCCAGTTACCTTCTCTGTCGGTGGTGTGGGATGTTGTTTTAGGCGCTTCCTGCAGAGTTAGGGCGTCGCCTTAAAGGAGGGGGGGGGGCCTGCCCATTGCTCGTCCCCAGATGGCCACGTAGCTGCTGTCAGCCCGGGATGAGGGGATCGTCCGCGTCGCAGGGCCAGCCAAGGCGTTGGAACGTTTTCTTCATGTACTCCGGCAGCGGCGCTGTGATGCACACAAACTCGCCTGCGCTGGACTTGTACGGGAGCTGGATCTTGCGGTGGTGCAGGTGAAGAGGAATGGATTTGTCGTCCGGGTCCTGAAACATCGAAAGCGACGAGGGGAAGGCGGCTTCGCCACCGTAGCGGGCATCTCCGAGCACCGGGCAGCGCAGGGCATGCGCCGCCATGATTCGTTCCTGGTGCCGCCTCGCCGTGAGGGGGTAGAAGGACACGAAGCTGCCGTACTCCAGGGCGTTGGCGTTCACGACGAACTCGGCCAGCGCCACTTTTGTGTCTCGAGTCGGTGATGGCCGGGCGATGATCATGCCCTTCCCGCCCTTCTCATCTGGCCTCACCTCGAAGTGCATCCGAATGCGGCCAAAGTTCACCGAGGGTTTTCCAACGCAGAATCCCCAGTACACGCTGTTCGGTACCACCCGCTTCACGAACATTCGGCCCAGCTGCCGGTGGGCGCCGGGGGTTCGGGCGAGGACAACACACCCGCTCGTCTCCCTATCCAAATTGTGGCACACAATGGGCTTGTGGGGGTTGGTGAACTTCCAGGCGGGAAGCATGGCGGCAATATTCATCTCCAGCGGGTTGCGTGTGGGCATCATGGGGACCCCGGACGGCTTGTTGATAACGATGACGTGCTCGTTCTTGTAGAGCACCATCTTGTGCGCCATCTCCATCACATTGCGGCTGAGGTGGAAGGAAGGTCCTTTGCTCCGCTGCTCCTCCTGCTCCCTCATGAGCTCCGAGGGCCCATTGAGAACCTCCTTCCAGTACGCTGGCGTGGGGACAACGAGAAGCTCGTCGAACTCCAGACGATCCGTCAGCCGCGTGTAGGTACGCTTTCCTCTGCGCCGGTACCGGTAAATGTGGCCGTTCTGCACCAGTTTTTTCATCGCTGTGTAATCCCACTCGGGGTGGTGCTGTACGAGAAAGGCGTCCACCCGCTGCCCCGCCCACTCCTCCGTTACCACGTGGTACCGCAGCTGCGTTGCCTTGCTGGATAGCTCCTCCCGCGCCTTGAGCGACAGTGGGCGGGACTGCCGCTGCTTCTCCTCCACTGGTCGTAGAGCCGCACCAGACACACTGGGGACATCCGGCAGATGAGCAATGGATGCCGGGGTCCAGCGTCGCAGGACTCGCACGCAGCGCATGCTATAGCTCTGTCGATGAACTTTTCTACTCGGTTACACGTGAAGAAGATGTCATGCGCCAGTCATGGAAGGCAAATGAGAGTGCGAAGAAAAAGAGGGAGTAGGAAGCAATCATACATGTGACACGATCAGCGTGATGGGCATCTCTTCGACTGAACGAGATATCTTTTTCTTTTTTTTTATGTGTTTGTTTATAGTTGGTGTTATCCATCGATTGCGGTTGTTCTTGTTCTAGGAGTGGTGGCGTCAGGCATCCAGCCCTTAGAGAGCGGAGCGAATAAGGGGGGCGAGCTTCTTCCGTGACATGGTGGTGTCGGTGAGGCTGTACGACACACACCGAAAGCCCTCCACAGTTGTCTCGTCCACCAACTGAAACAGGCTGCTGCTCGAAGACATTTCTATGAAATGCTCCAGCGTGCTAGGCTTGCCGAGAGCCACAAGGTCCCGCTGGTGGCCGCCGTTGTCCGTCCCTGCGAAGGTCAGAAAGAGTGCTTCCAGGCCCCGCGCCTTGAGGAAGGATATGCACGCTTCCATAACCACGCCTGGATAGCGGTTCAGAAACGTCGCACGAGAGCACGGAATGCTGGAGAAGCCGATCGGATCACTTCCTTTCCCGCCATACAGCTTGAAGTCCCGCCTCAAATTCTCCTCGACGGAAAGACAGAAAATATCCGCACGCCACGCCTTTAGCTGGGTGAAGAGCTCGGTGGTGCTCCGCTGGGAGGTCATTTGGCTTTCCAGCCAGGCGAATACCTCGATATCCTCCGGTGTGGCGCGGTTACGGGAGAGGTCAAAGTTTTCGCAGTCAATAATAATAGGAGCGGCGAGGAAAGAGGCAAATGGCATGGGGATGTTGTTGTTGCGGCACAACCCCGCTACCAGAGTGGACGCGGACCCGATTTCTTTTATTAGACGTAAGTCGCGCGTGGTGTCAAGGTACTGCTGCTCGTTCTTGTGGTGATCTACAATTCCCACCACTTTCGTGCTGCACTGCTTATGGGGTTCTGTTAGCAGGTTGTGATCAAACAGTACTAGCCGCACGTCATCATCCTCCACGTTAACGAAGGAATCCGTATTGGCGCAACTGTGATCTGCAGTGAGCAGAAGATCCGTGCTGATGTTAAAGGACTGCAAGAATTTGTGCACATCTGTGCGTAGGGGCAGATCTTTTAGATCGAAGTTCAGTGCAGGTACGGCTGGCTTAAAGTTAAGTGAAGGATGATTGTTCAGAGCAAATGCTAAGCAAATAGACCCCACAACACTATCCAGATCCCCGCTCTCATTTCCTAAAACTACGGTTAAGGGGCGTTGGGAGCTCGCCATGGCTTTCCATGTTTTCAGTAAGCTCCCGATGGTTGTCATCTTCAAGGAAGTACAGTATAACTTTATCAAAATCTCTTTCGCAATGACTACCCATCGGCAGAAGTAAGCATAAATGGCATAAAAATGATAACAGCAAGATCAGCCGGAAGAAAAGAAAAGTGCCATTTAAGATCTTTTATCGGTGGATCAACCGAATCAGCAGCTGTGGACGCAACAAGTCTATCGCATCAAAAGAACTAGTTCCTCCGAATAGCAACTTTGAAACGTCATCAATGACCCCTGAACATTTTCTTCTTTTCGCTGATACTGAGAAAAAATAAATGAAGTTAAACGGGTATTGAACGGAAACAATTGGAGACAGGGTAAGTTACCCTAAACGAAAACTTGCGTAGTTCAACATTTACTTTTTGGTTTTCGACAAAAGAGCTTGGAGCACCTCGCTCGGAGCCATGGATACGTTGCGGCGCAAATGGGCAATTGAAAAGGAGTCAAAATACTCATGACAAGAGAAGCGAACGTGAAATCCCCGATTAATTTTGGGCTTATTTGAAGACGACCATCAAAAAAGCTCCAGTTTTCCTCGCCCACATGATGTAAATCTACCTTCAACCAGGAAGGAGAGTACTGATCCACCAAGTTCGCAATAAAGTCTTTCCCCAACATATCGTAGTAGAGGCAGTACGTCAACATCACTACTAGGATCTCATTGGTAATCCAGTAATATAATCCAAAGTGCACCCCATGGCCCTTAACCAGCCCTGTAAGAGAAAGTCGTCGTTGCTGAATATAACTCTGAGAAGAAACTCCTCTCAACCTTCTGAGAAGCAACATGTGAATATAGCAGCCAGCTGTTTTTATTGTATATATATATATATATATATATATATATATATATATTAAAAAAAGGAGAAACCAAGCACACAAAATAGTTATCATTTTCGTCTCAACAAAAGAGCATATATCAGCTACTAGCTGCAACCGGATACCACACATTATCGATTGTCAAGGTGTGACCAGTATTGTTTTAATTTTTAAAAAATTGAAATACTTAATGCTTAAACACCATGCAGATCTGCACATATATAAAATAAAATGAAATAAAACACGAACATAAAGATATGCAGTTCCGTAAACTTTTCATGAACAAAGTTTAAACGGAAATGATTTCACACAACGAAACGCTTTCGCTTACGATCCCCCTTGTTCCTTTTTTGCTAGCGCTGCAGCCTGCTTTTGTCGCATGCGTTCAGCATCAGCTTCTTTTCGTTGAGCAGGAGTCAATCCATCGGAACGCTGGCCTTTGGTCTTTTCTTGTTGTTTCTTCATCGCCTTTTCGCGAGCAAGATCGCGCTGATTTCCACGAGCCATGATGTTGACGTGTAGAGGTTTGAGAAGAGCAATAATAATACCAATAGCCTTCGACAGCTAAGTAAAATAATATCAGTAATTATTGGCAACAGGAAAAAAAAAGATAGAAGGAATAAAATGAGCAAAGAGAGTAATAGCGTATCGAAAAGAACTCCTATAATGTCATCTGCGCACCCATCATACGATTAGGGTATAAGTCACACATATTCTAATGTAAATATTTTCAATTTAATTTTGTAGCTCTTTTGGGGGTTGATTCGTAGCCCGTCTATAATTATAATGATAATAAAAAGAAAGGCAAAAAAAAAGTAAAGAGAAAAGATAGAAAAGAGAGTGGTTGGTAGTGTTGAAGCCCATCATACATCTTTTGAAATATCTATGGATCTATAATATACCAAGTTAGACTTCTATTCATAGTAAGAGGGGTAACAAAACACAATACTCAAGGGTATTCAACATAATTCACACACAAAAGGTTTAAAAGAAGAAAAAGAAATATATATATATTAGCAATTATGATGATGATTATTATTATTATTATTATTATTTATCAAGTTAAATATATATTAAGAGGTAGTTATATTAAGAGGAAGCAACAAACAGTTATGTTCATACTAATTGTGGCCGTTCTTTAATTCTTTAATTTCCATCTTATTTTATGGATTTATTGATCGAAAATGATAATGATAAATAATAATAATAATAATAATAATTGTTGAAATTAAAAAATAATTTAGTTATTGATTCAACGACAAGCTTTTTAGACCAGTTGGTTCTGATCATCAGAAATTGGTTAAACACAAATTAGAAGATGTGCACTATTCTTAGTATTATTAAAGACCTGGGCATGAATACCAAATAATGGGAAAATGGATCGTGGCCTGTAACTTAGACAAAAAAAAAAACTACTAATATGCAGTAACACCAAAGAGAACAAAAAAAAATAAAGATGAGGAATTCCACCGGTACAATTGAAGGCACATAATAAATATAATAAAGATAGAAAAAGGAAATAGGCGAAAGGTAATGTGACCATAATTATGACTGGTATTGCATTATTATTATTACTATTATTATTATTATTATTCTCTTATTAAATATATTATTTTGTCACTGCTTTGTGATACTTTATCTCTCTTCTTTGTAACATAGTTCAACGGCATTCAAAATTATTCCAGTAATGTGATGCCCGAATTAACTTACTTCAGCTCTGGTGTACATCGGAAACAGGCGGTGACAATTCAAGTTAAATAAGTGATAACTTGTCCCTCTTAATTTTACTGCTTCTTTCCTTTGTTTGGGTGTGAAGTTCATATCTCTCGATTTCCTTTCTTACATTCCATTAGCGCAATATTTGATAGTTAACTAGCTGACCGGGTGACAATTAGCTTTAGAATTAACTAATTTTATATTAAAAGCTTACGACATAAAAATGGTGGTCCCTTATATTCTTCTCAAAAAAACACAATCTTGTGTTCCACGAACGCACAGTTGTATTTTTCATATCAATTACCATTTTACCATCTCATTGCCTTCCGCCTAAAATATTCTGAGTGATCCTCTTGGATGACATGAAATTAATATATTCCGTTGCTATTTCATATGGCCTTATTCGTATACTTCATTTTTACATAATCCCTTGCTTCTGGCAAATTTTTATCTAATCAGTTTCGACTCTTCCGCCCAGCTATCTTTTATTTTTAAAATACAAAATGCATCGCGTCCGCTGCAAACTGGATTTTCCATGATATAACTGATAAGGTCTCCCCGTATCATTTTTCAGCTGTCTTATGGGGCGGGGCGGCCGGGGCGTGGGGATGGGGGACAGGGAAGCTTTTGGGGCCCCGGCAGGCCATTGCCGGGGCCAACTGCAAAGGTTTGGCAACAGCAAAGTTTTTTTCCCATGGCAAAGATCGCCAAAACGCTGCACCAGAAGAACTGGACTTTGCGGCGCGCCGAGGGTTCAGGGAGTACCAGGACGGGGCGTGGGGAGACACGGCGGCTTAGGCAGGTGAAGAAGATCCGCGGGGCGAGGAAGGATGCCCCCCGCAACGCGGCGGTCGCGCTGCACAGGAGAAACACGTACAACGCAGCCAGCCGGCGAAAGATTCCCGAGGCAACTTTCGCGGACGAAAGCCTTCGGGGGATCTGGGGCACCCCGCGCCTTGCACCCAGGACCCCGGGCATCCCCCACGGTTTCGGCGGGGAAAAAGTCTGCGCCATAAACCCCACATATAAGACCATCACTGGCGCAGAGGGCCCTTGCCATAGGATGAATCGCAAACAGAAGGCCATGGTCACGAAGTACCCTGAGGTACCACTACACACGCGTTGCTTACTTGCACGGTCGCCACCTCGGTCTGCGATCCCTCCCGCACAAAGACAGGGACAAAAAAAAAAAAAAAAAAAAAAGGGAAAAAGCGGCTGCCACGATGGAGTGGCAACCGCTGACGCCAACCCTAGCCCTAACAACTCACTTGAAAGGTCACTTACCCGGGGCCACGCGCCAGCGGTTCGGCCATGGATGCCGCCTTCGGAGAGAAGATGGGGAAGTACGGCGCCACCATGGAGCGCAAAGGGGTCCTGTTCACACCCCCTATTCTCGAGGCAGCAGGCCGCATTCACGATGAGTCACGGGGATGGCCCCGCGCAATCGCGCAGGCCAGACCCGGCCAACGGGACCGTGGCGCAGCGCTGGGCGATCTTATGGCAAAGATCGCCAAAACATGTGGAGGAGCACTAGGGGTGCACATAGTCCCCATCCGTCCGTGGTAATCGGTTACTGCTGGAGCCCACGCTTTTCATCATCTGGCGTCTCACAAAAGGCGATTTTCGGAGAGTCCCTCCCAAACATTGCACGAGACCAACTACCGTCCCTGTCTTTGTGCGGGAGAGATCGCAGACCGAGGTGGCGACCGTGCAAGTAAGTAACGCGTGTGTGGTAGGAATGGTACCTCATGGTACTTACTTCGTGACTTCCGTCTCGTCAGAGGAGTGGTGGGCGGAAACCGGAGCTTCCACGCAGGAGAGGAGTTCCACTAACGCGGACACAGGCACCCATTCCCAAAGCAACGGAACGTTTCACACTTGAGGGAGCCCATGGGGCAGTGCCAGCCACAACCGCGACACACCTTTTTTTTTTTTTTGTCCCTGTCTTTGTGCGGGAGAGATCGCAGACCGAGGTGGCGACCGTGCAAGTAAGCAACGCGTGTGTAGTAGGAATGGTACCTCAGGGTACTTACTTCGTGACCATGGCCTTCTGTTTGCGATTCATCCTATGGCAAGGGCCCTCTTCGCCAGTGATGGTCTTATATGTGGGGTTTATGGCGCAGAGTAAACGACACACCCATACACAACTTTTATACATCTCTCCCACACATCAATAACTTTTACAAATCTATATAACATAAGGCCATCTTGTTGTGAAAGAACGCCCTGGAAGAAGAGAAAGAACCGAAAGAAAAGAAACACCATACGAAAACGTTACCAAACCTCGTGCCACAAGGAAACAAGGACACACATGAACAGCAACGGCATCACCCGTCCCCCGACTCCAAGGCATCCCGACCCAACTCGTAGTTTTCACAGCTCTCACTTTCTACCTTTCCAGAATCCGACACCACATGAAAAGAAATCAAGCGCAGGAAATTCCACCGGTAACAAAGCTGAAACAAAACCCAGAAAACGCAATGAAGAAAGTGCCACGAAGAAACCAAGGAGCGAAGCAACGAACTCTCGGAAGTAACGAAGGCACAAGCGCTACATATCATTGCCACGGACGGATGGGGACTATGTGCACCCAACCCCCGGGAAGGATCACGCGGAGGGGTGCACAAAAATCGTACTGGCTGGACGATGGAAGGCATACGGGAGCGGCTGGGTGAGACGCCAGGTGATGAAGATTTTTTGGGACTTCCTCCCATTTGTGCACCTGGCACCCCGTGGGGATCCCTTGGCTGCTCACTCCGGGGAGGTTGAGTGTATATGTTTGTGTTGTTCGAAAAAGTGTTTTTTTTTCCCTTTCTTCGTTTTGGAGAGATCGCAGGCCGAAGTGGCGACCGAGCAGTATGAAGGTTATTTTGTGTAAACTTCTAAAGTTTAAAAATAACCCCTGTTTTACCATGTGTGTAAAAGTTGTTTCATTAATATTTTTTTATCAGGTCAGTAAGTTCTTTAGGCTCGATGGCTGGGGGGAAACTTTATCCTGAATGCTTTACAAGCTTGTCCTTATTAAATGCAATTTTTTAAAATATAATTTAACTATATAACTTCTACTTTTTACTTTGACAGATGCAGTTATTATTTCTTCTTATTTTCTTCTTTTTTTTTTGTGAATGTTTTTTTTTCGAAGATTCACCAGTGGTTTATTCTGTTTGATCGTTGAGCTACTGCTTTGATTCCGAAAGTATTTTTTTCCAAAAGATGAAACAAATACCACCTATTTATGCTTGAAAAGGAAACACAAATACGAAAAATAAAGCGAAGAAAGGAAGCTAAATCAAAATAAATAGAGAAAGAATAATTAAATAATAATAATAATAAAAATAGAAATCTACTGTATTTTTGATTGAACAGTTGTTGGAGCGTTTTTTTTTTTCAATTTTCAAAATTAGATAAATGAATAATATATATTAAGATCGTTTCTCTGTCTGTTGATATGTTTATCTCCTTAAAACATTCTCATTGGGATGAGTACTATTGTTAGTACTACTGTTCCGATTCTGGTTGAAAGTAGTCCTTTCCTCCCAATAATATCATATTATATAATATTGCATATTATTACTGCTATTCTCACAATTATTATTATATTATTATTTTCAATTGAAAGTATTATTGTTGTCGTTATTTTATTATTATTATTATTATTATTATTATTAGTATTATTAAATCTTTTGTCATTATTTTTATTATTGGTTGTAAACTTGATTTTAACTGGCGATGCTGAACATCAATTACCAAGAAGAGTAAAGTAATTAAATCTATTATTATAAAAGGTGCTGTTTTTCTTTTCTTTTTTTTTTTACCCAAAAGGAAAAAAAACAACTAACTGGATGATTCATTCTCCACAGAAGCAACAGAAATGGTGCCATAACCCCTGAAAACAATAATTTATATGACGATGCGGTGATTAAAACAAATAATAAAATGGCATAATACAAATATAACGAACAATAATAAACAACAGTGGCTGGGATAACAGAATGTTCGAAATGTTAGCTTTGATTACCCTACATCGTTTTTTTTTTAAATTACAATAATATATATATATATATATATATATATATATATATATATGAAGTTAAAATAATAACGGTAATAATTATAATAATAATAATAATAATAGTAATAATAATAGCATCAGATGAAACGACTGGTTCACAGAAAATGGAAAAAAAATAAAGCTAATAATAATAATAATAATAATAGCAATAACAATAAAATCGTAACATTTTTTGAATATTATGAGTACTAAAAAAGAAATAATAAATAAATTACTATTTGTTATCGATTATTATTATTGCTATTATTATTATTATTATTATTACCGTTATTATTTTATTGGTCTTTTTTTCTGTTGCTTTTCGCTATTGTGTCTTGACTACTGCTTTGTTGTTAATTATCTCCTGTGACATAGACGGAGATATAATATAGATTAGATATCTTTTGCTCTTTCTTCCTGAGTATTATTCTATATATTTTACTGCGGCCCAATTTTTTTTTTAAATTTATTTTTAGTGTCAGTATTTAACTCTTTCAGTGCAAATGACAAATAAAAATTATTGGATTCACTAGCATTGGTGTCTATTTCTTCTTAATATTATTTTGGTCAACGTTTCTTTGTTGTTTCGTAGACTAATATGCAGAAAGAAATAATCAACAACAAATAGATATAGGTATTTATTGCTTTAGAAACGAGGTCGGGGCTTCAGTTTTATTGTTGCAATGTTTGTTTTATGTCGTACGACCGTATTAAATATTTCCCACTAATTCACTTCTAAAGCACCCTTTTATTGATGATATGTTCTGTGTTTCCAATATGCAATTATTTAAATTTAACTCAGACTTCCTCAACTGATGATGAATTTTTATTTGGCTGCCGATGATCTTCAAAAAGGAACTTATTTTTTATTGAAATGAAATAGTTCCTCTGCATAATGCTGAATAATTAATTCTTCAGCTGTACAGGAACGGTGTGTTTCTTTGTGTTTCAAACTGCTTGCTCTTCTGTCATGACGGTAAAGTGATAATTTGTATGTGAAGAAAAAGAAAAGTGAGACATTGTTTTCCCTCTTTCCTTTCATCTCTGATTTGTTTATGATATTAAATATCTTTTAAATATAATTAAGTGACACGTTAACATCATAAGAGAGCAGACTTAAGTATTTTTACCAATGACACAATACGAATTTAGTTATGAAATAAAGAGCAAGCAAATCAGAAGATACAAAGTTAACTCCCTCCAAAGCGTTAGACGCGCCATAAGCTCGAACATTCAGGATTATCTAGAGTTTCAAGGGATTCGAGAGAAGCAAATATCCTTATGGAGTATAGTACCTAACATTATTATCATTGCTTTAGCTGCCCTCATCTGCTTCCAGCGGTTTTACCTTTTATCGAGCGATTACTTCGTGTACGAAATATTCTCGTTCTACGCTATTCTCGTACTGAAGTATTTTTGGGATAGAAAGTTTGTGGTCGGAGACGTAATTTTTGAAGGCACAGGGAACACTGATGTCAAAGAACATTCCAAAGCCTTTGTGAGAACTCTCTGCACAACCCAGAAAAAGTTGCGAGTATTGCTTCTCTACACAGAGAAACATAACGCTATGATTCTTAAACTGCAACTTGTAGAAGACAGTATTTTTTCGTCCTCAGCGAAACTGTTATGCAGTGTTGATAAACGCATCATGTTTTGCCGATATTTCAATTCGCAGGGGTTCTTTTATCCCGTAAACATGGTGGCAGATGTAGATAGTCTTATGACAAGACTACTAGAACGGTACCTTTCTTGACGTTGACGACATACGGGGTTACCACAAACTTTTGCCATAAACTTTTTTTGTTATACAATTCGCTTGCTACGGCATGGTGGATTGCCTTATCACAAAATCTTCCAGGTGAACTGGATCTTTAAGAGATCTGGTCGCGTTACTTCTTCACGCTCTGAGACTTTTGTGCCTTAACCTTTTTGGAAGACGTTTCTGTAGGTTGTGTAGGCATCGTCTTTACTTCTCTGTCCCAACAGATTTCATTTGTGCTGTGTGTTGCTCCTTATTTTTTTCTCATTTTTGTGGTTCACGAAAAAAACAACCAACAACCACAACCTTGCTCTCATCCTCAGTAATTCTTCGTTTACTGTTTTCTTTTCCATGGTTTCTCAGTCTACTGTGCGCCTCATCGGCTACGTAGGTGCTGCGGCCAACTGGCTTATTCCTATCGCCGGTATCGCGAACTTCCCTACACGCCCCATCAAGGATATCGATCCTGTGATGACCGGCGTTCTGTGCATCTATAGCTCTCTCTTCATGCGTTGGGCGGTGGCCATCGCTCCCGCCAACTACCCCTTGTTCCTCTGCCACGCAACGAATAGCGCCGTGCAGGCGGTCACGCTTATTAAGTGGACCCACGGGACCTACATCTCCCCACAAGTGGAGAAGAAGCTCATCAAAAATTAAGATGTCTGAAGGAGGTTGAAGATGCGACGTGTGTTGGATTGTGTGGCAAGGTCTCTCGACCTGTAAATATTTTAATGTTCCTCTTTGTCTGTGGAGCGTTATCTAGTG
This sequence comes from Vickermania ingenoplastis, assembly GCA_010157825.1. NCBI lineage: Eukaryota > Euglenozoa > Kinetoplastea > Trypanosomatida > Trypanosomatidae > Vickermania > Vickermania ingenoplastis. The sequence goes on along the minus strand of VFSE01000256.1, from coordinate 148,084 downwards.
TGGCTGTCGTGGATGGCGCAGTGGCATAAAAAATGTGGAAGATCGCACCATCACTCTTTCGTGCCTTACTCCCTATATGCGAGACTCTTGCGAGACTCTTTCTCGAAAAAAATCTCTAGAACAAAAAAAGAAAATTGAGTTGGTTAACTTAAGCGAATCAAACAAACACAGAATTCTCGCTTTTCCGTGCCATTCAAGCTTGCGTGGCGTGCCTCTTCTTTTGGTTGTGTTTAATCTATATATTGCCGTGGGTTTCTTACGATTATTCTGCCCTCTTTTTCTTGTTCTTCTGTACTCCAACCAGTTCGTTTAAAGATGAAGTCCCGGAGTCTCGCTGCGGCCAAGCGCCGGTACAAAGTCCTTCTCCGGGAGCAACAGGAGGTCATCCGAGACGGGCGGGACGACATGGAATTAAAGCATTTTCTAGCGCAGATCCTTGAGGAGTTCCCCGAAGTGGACCCCGGGGCCGTGCCGCCTTTACGAATGAAGCCGGGAGCCGAAGCCCCCAACCCCATCGCAGGGCAACCCCCATTCTCACCATCACCAGCTTCGCCATCATCAGTGGATGGAGCATGCACCCCCTCCGCCGCACAGCCATCCGCTCACCCATCCGCTCACCCATCCGCTCACCCGACCCCTGACACACATCCCACGGCGGAGAACGCCCACCCTTCCTTTTATGGCGCGTTCCCTCTTGGCGTGGAGGCCACAGACGCTCTAGCCGGTACGCTAGACGAGACCCCGCCACAAGCAGCGCAAACCACTGCTGCACTGAGCGTTCTCATGGGGCTGATTCATTTATGGGTGCTGGCCAAACAACCCTCCACGTTCGGTTTTCGGAGTCTATGCCGATTACTTGGCGCTGCCGTGATGGTGGCGCTGTTACACTGTGTGTGGGTCGCGCGAGACACCCCGATGGGCCATGCGCTCTCTCCGCTGAATATGTGTCTCGCGATACACCTTGCCCACATGGTAAAGCTCTTCAACAACAAGTGGAAGCGTTCTAGTGTGCTGCTCCCCGTGCTGATGTACGTTGCGTTGGAGATCCTTCCGTCCTGTGTCTTCGTTCTCGTTGTGTATGGGGTCGCCACAGACACCCTGGCAGCCGTCGGCGTCGGGCCGCTATTGCAGGGGTAAAGGGCACGAGGGAGCGACCAACTCAGACCCGTTACCCCCGCGCCGCCCTCATCCTGGAAGCAGCCGCCATCAATGGAACAGCAAGAACTACAGTAAATCAACTCACTTTGGTCATATGATGTGGAGTTCTAACGGTGGTCTTCCCGAGCCTCTACTACAACAGACAGACAGACAAACAAACAAAATAATAACTCACACTCATTTCCTTCTCACATCTTTTTTTTCCCCTTTTGTGTTCTGCCAGCACTACTATTCGCTTCTCATGGCAGCCGTGCGGCGCCTCCTGGGGGTGCCGCTCGCGGACCTGTCCTGGGACCTGGTGACCCCCCTGCAGCCGGAAGACTACGCCGCGGCCGCGGCCAATGCCCCAACTCTGGTGGATAAACTGCTGTACGGCGTCAAACGCCGCCTGTCCGTTCCTGTGGAGGTGATCTGCTCTCTGCTGGAAGCGTGCGGCAAGGCGCAGCCCGAGCTGCTCGAGCGGGCCCTGACGTCCGCAGCACCGGACAGCACCGAGCACATTTGCGAGGCCGCAGAGCGCGCACTGGCGGGCCGGGGCGGACAGGGCTGCGCGCCGCTACCCCTGTTGCGGATGCTTGCACCGTTGTGCTGCCGAGCGACGCTGAAGGAATCTCTGGGGGCCGCGCTCCCGCGCCACCTGCTGGAGTACATGGAGGCGGTAGAGGCGCATGCGGACGACGGGTTCGAGGTGAGCCGCAGCTGCGCGAGCCTGATTATTGAGCTGCTCCACAGCAGCCAGGCCAACAAGAACCGCATCAGCCTTCTGGGAGGAAAACGGCTGGGGCGCTGCGTGGAGGCGACGGGAGACTTTTATTTTGGGATGCAGTGCGTCGAAATTCTGTTTCGCCTTCACCTCCACAACACATCTGCCTTCTTGGCGCAGTCCACGGTGTCGGACAGCCTCCGCACCGCCATTGCGCAGCTGCACAACGACACCAATCTCCTGAAAGAAATTCAAGCACTGATGGACCTGCAGATCAGCGAGGCGGCGACCCCGCGGATCCATCACGTGGATGTCGTGCACCTCATGGCGGGCGGCGCCGAGGTGGGTGGGCACGTGTCTATGTACTTCTCTCGCCATCTCCTGGTGACCGTCCTGCCGGGCTCCGCGGGTCAGCACTTCACGATTCCCTACGAACACATCCGCTCCGTGAAGCTGTCCAAGGACAACCGACTCGGCATTCGCGTGCACGTCATCCCGGAGAAGCTCGCGCTGCTCATGTCGCTGGAGGAGGAGGGGAAGGACATAATCCACGCCCTTCTCACCCCTGCGGCGCTGCAGCGGCTGCGGTCCTGCGGGGTACATCAGTGGATTGCGGAGCGCAAGAAGATCGCCCCCCGCCCCATCACGCGACCGCCGGTCCTCATCCCCTTTCTCCCGAAACGTGATGCAGAGGAAGCCGCGGGGGACAACCAGAACCGCGTTGCCGGCGTACGGCGCCCCAGGGAAGAAGCAGCAGCGGAGCAGGGCGTGGCGTCTGCCCCTGCCGGTGGAGCTCCCTCCACGGCCGAACAGTCGCAGGAAGAGACGGCGCGACTGGCAAGCCGGCGCGCCGCGCAGCACCGCGAAATTTGTGCCGAACGCTGCTCTCGGGCCCGCGAGGGGCTCCACGCCGCCGTCGAGCGGATGCAGCGGGAGAATAACCTGGAGCGTGAGCGCATGGAGCGCAGCACTCTGGAGGACATCGCGGCCATTGAACAAATGGAGGCGAGCATGAAAAGCAGCGCCACAGAGGCGATCGAGTCGCTCAACGCGGAGCTGGAACAGGTGCAGGCCCTTGGCGCGCTATTGGCGTCCGAGACGGAGCAGATGCGCCAACGTCTGGCTCAGGCCGTCGGGGCCGCCGAGACGGTCGAGCATACAGCCCTAGAGCAGATCAAAGCCTTTGTCGACACGGAAGTGCGCAGCCTGCAGCACACCCTGGAGACGATGCTCTCACAGAGCGGCCCAGCAGCTGTTATCCGCAACAGTCGCTCGTGAACGACCCCTCTACCCCAGGTGCCGCTCGTTGCTACAAAACATAGCCCAATAGCCCACTGACGGACTACGGTCACGGCCAGTGCTGCTGACCACCTAGACCCTAGACTTAGAAGAACACATACAGATTGACCCCTTACCCCTAATGAACCCGGCCCAACTATGGCCCTGAGGCCCCGTACCCTTTCTGTGCCCAGCACTGAAGAGCTCCACAAACAGCACACCCTGCTTCTGCTTTTTCTTCTCCAGTCTCTGCTCCACACAACTAGGCGGAAGAGAGTAGATCGCCATCTCGTGTTTATCCCCACCGGATGCTATGCAGACCATTTCCTCTCGGTGTGCGTGTGCCGGCTGGCGGCGCCTTCTCGGCCCTGACTCCTCTTTAACACGGAAGCGTGTGCCGATGCCGGCCAACCTCACCTTGCAGGCGTCGCGGCGCAACTTCTACGAGAAGGGCACCCCCTCGGACAGCTCTGAGACCTCCCCCAGCGGCTTCTTCACCTCCTTCGGCGCCAAGAACCCCGATGCTACGCCGGTTCCGAAGGAGCTGCACAAGACGAACTACGTGGCCGTCTCGCACGCAGAGAAAATGAACAGGACGTTTCTGGGAATGGTGACCCTGCTCATTGGTGGAATGCTCTACTACGCGTGGTCCGTCGCGTTGCCCTCCGCCTATGGGTTCTCTGGGAGGCCTGAAGGGTATGGGGTGTGCAGCGAGCCCAGTGCCAGGGAGTTGCGGTACGAACAGCGAAGGCAACAACAATAAAACACGAGCACGCACTGCTTCGCTGCCTTTTTCTCTTCGTCTCGTAACCCCTGACGCAAAAAAAAAAAACAAAAAAAACAAAACAAGATTAGCTAGAACAACAACAGGCATGCACGCAGCTGTCTCAGCGCATACATCTTCTCTCCATCTGATTCCACATAGTGGCGGTGTGTGGCGCTGTTTGCTGTTTTTCTATAAGCATGCATGCATGATATCACCCTCCCTCTTCTCGAGTCTCCATCTCTCCATCTCTCTCTCTCTATCTGTATATATACATTTATTTGAGTGACCCCCCCTTTCCACACACACACACACACAGTCTTGACTTAAGATTAGTAGCTCCCACGCCATGGCGAAGGACACAGCAAAAAAGAACTGGAGGCGCAATGAGGTGCGTATGAAGACGTTTACTATCATTACCGCGGCCGTAAATATCATTTACTGCGCCGTTGTGCTCCACTACCGTGGGGGCTACATTCGCATGGTGGACGTTCTCTCCGTGCTCTTCTGGGCCGGTCAGGAGTATTACTGCTTGCGGGCGCTGCAACGCTTCGCCGCCCCGACCTTTGCGCCGGATGGGAGCCTGCAACGCTGTCCTGACGTCTCCGATCCGGCGGAACTCGGCATCTACACCTTCGCACAGGACATGCTGTGGGTGTGCTGGTTGGTTCAAACACTCTGCAACCTCCACCACGCCTTTATTGTATTTTACTTGCCGGTACCCGCAACCATTATTTACAAGGGGTATACTTTGGCTCGGCCATTCTTGCCCGGCTGGCTGGGCGGTGCTGTCCAGCAGCAAGAGGGGAGAGAAGAGGACCAGGCAGCTCCACAGACGCGCGAGGAGCGCCGTCGTGAAGCCATCAAACGCCGCAAGGGGCGCCAGTAGAGCTCTCGGCTCGTTCTACTAGTATTATTATGATGATGATGATGACAAGTAGGCAGCTTCCTTAACATTTCCTGTCACGATTTGTCGGTATCGAGTCATACGGAAGGGCCAGGCTTTGATCCAGTGCTACAGACGCCTACTCTCGCTCGCGGCTGTGCTGTAGCACTGGCGAAGACGGGAGCAGTCACGGGGGGGGGGGGGGGGGGGGAGAGATCGCTACGTAACAGGCTTGGCATCGGGCCTCCTTACCTCTTCCTCCTCCTCTCATCACTTGTGGGGATAACCGCACCAAAAAACACTTTTAAGCGCCACCGGATGTTAAGCGCACAAAGCGGAGTTTTATGGCTGCACCAATTGTGTGTGATTCGTTGCGTAGCTGTCACTGGAACTGCCCCTCCCTCCTTTTCTGCTTCTTTTTCTTCTAAGAGTTCATTCCCTGGCGCAGTTGTAAGTAGTACACAGTTAAAGTTAAAACACGAGAACTCCCTTCCCGTTAGACGAGAGGTATGCCAAGGGATGGGCGCAGCAAACCGTAAAGAAGCTCTAGCTGAAGTGCACGAGGCCTTCACTTCCGACGATCCGCCCAATCCTGAAGCCTTTCGACAATCTCTTATCCGATGCCACGCCGATCTTTGTGGGGGGAGTGAGTGGTTCACCGTGGCAGAGCCACTCGTTCGAAGCCTCATCCAACACAACCCGCGAAATGAACGATTGCTGTGGCTGCTTCAGTTCACCACCACCACCGTGCTGTCGTATCATCAAACGACGTTAGCAGATCCCGGGGAGGAGGAGGTGAGCGCGGAGAAGTCCCTGAGAGGGTGCGAGGCCTGCTGCGCAATGATGGAGCTCATCATGCGGCACACCTTTCGGCTCATGCGCCAAGACCTGACAGTGCTGAACGCACAACTGGAACGCAACGAGACCGGAAAACACCTTATCAGCGCACTGCTGCTGGTGGCTGTCAAGGGTTCCCACCTGTCACCAATGCCGGACGCCGCGGGGCTGGGGGTGCAGCTGTGGCTCTCCCGCTTGCTTCTCACCCTCACATCCTCTGCGCTGTACCACGGGGCGAACGACGGCACGAAGGACCTCTTTACCGAGCTTATTCTAACGTCCTCACTGCTGGAGCCGCTCCTCGTCGTGCTCCTTCGGCGGCTACTCCTCTGGGGGCAGGAGGCCGGCAGGCTCCCCAGGTCCACGGCTACAGATCCAGCGCTGGCCTCCGCTGCGCCACGAGAAAACGGCCCTGAACTGTACCACGAGGGCTGCGGCCCCTCTAGCTTCCTCTCTGGCGTGTTCTCCTTCCTCGGCCTACGATCACAAGGGCTGAACCCGAACACGCCAAGCGCCAAGTTGCTCCTGCCGTGGTGCAGCCTGCACCCCCGCACCTCGTGCCGTGAGGCCCTCTTCCGGCGGTCCGCCGAGCTGCTCACCGTACTCGCCACCTACCGCCGCGGACTAACGCTCGGAGACAGCTGTTCGCATCAAAATCCCGCCCTGCGCTTTCTGTCGTGCCTGCAGCCCTCTGCCAACGGGGAACGCTCCCCGTCCACCACCTCCAGCCCACGGCTTTCACCTGTGTGCCTGCTGGAGTCCATTGCGTCGCACCTATCTTCCTGCCCCGCACTCGCGGCCCTCTTTTACGCCTTCATGATGGACAATCCGCGGCTCTTCCACCATGCCCTTTCGATTTCACCTCCTCGGGGGGCCACACCAACTTTCGCCGGTGCCGTCACATCCCCGGCACGGTCGCCGACGGCGGCACGGTCGCCCGCCGCCAGCCCCCCTATCGGGAGCCCCACCCCGCCCTCTGCTCCGTGGTCCCCGACGCGTACCATTACGTCCGGCACAAGTCCTTCCTCGCCCACAGCCTTCGCCTCCTCACGCGGCGGGGTATCCGTGCGGCAGATCGTGTACCAGCTCCTGGAAATGAGCTACAACATTAACCAGAGCCGCTTCGAAGAGGCGCTGCAGCAGGTGCAAACTAATAGGCGCGGCGGTGGCGCGGACCGAGCGTGTGGATCGCTGCCTGCAGAACCACTGAATCCCGAAGTGCTGGCTCGGACGATCTGCAACGACGTGCTGCTCGTCTCGTACCCGTACCTGGAGTTCATGACTGCCACTCTCCTCTTTCTCTTATCGCAGGACCGGATGGTTAACCGCATGCTGTGCTCCGTGCCACTCAGCGAAGCGGCGGATCTCCGCCAGTCGCCTACCGCCTCATGGCAGACCACCTTTCTTCACACATCATATCAGCAGCACATGTCTCTGGGCGGCCTTGCCGTCGTTGTGCTTTGCATTAGCATCTCCCACGCCGTCCGAGACGACAACGAGGAGCTGGCGACCATGTGCGCCGTGACCCTCGCCAACCTGTCCCCCTTCATCCACTGCCTCGACGCCGGCTCCGCCCAGCGGCTGCTCAAGACTATCTTGTCGCTCCTGCGCGTGCTGGAGAGGGCGTGCCAGGACCCCCTGGAGGCCTCCAGTGCAGTCCCCGGCACCGGGCCAGAATTCGGGCCGCAGGCCAGCCCTGCTGCCAGCAGCAAGCCTCCGTCGGTGGAATTCGGTGAGATGTGCCTGCGCATCCTACAGGTCCTTGTAGAGTCCCTCGAGGGCATGCTCCTCGGGAAGAACCGCGGCAACGAGCACGTCGTTTATGAGCTGCTCTACTCGAGGGAACAACTGGTTGTTCGGTCTGCCGCATCCGATGGAGCGCCGAGTGCGACCCAGGACACGTCGAGCCCGACCCACAGCCAGGGCCAGGGCCTCACAGAAGTGCCGCCGCCGGAGCTGGGGAAGGAGCGGCGCCAGCGCCTCTTGGCAGAGGCACGCCAGATGCTGCGCAACATTGAGGGTATGGTGCAGTCCTACTACGCCGATATCGCTGCCGGTGGGTCAGACGTGTCGGCAGAGGAGATCATGGAGGTCATCCGCCACGGGGACGGTGGCGCAGGTGGGGCGCAGACCAGCATCCACCTCAGCAATCACGCCGGACTACCCGGTACCACTACCCCGGCGAAGGGGGAGTGGCTGCTGTACGTCTACGAGGAGTCTGCCAGCAGCTACAACTTCTTCGGCCCCTTCGTGTGGTCCACCCTACTGGCTAATGGAACCCGCCCGGGCGGGGCCCTGTGGGCGCCGAGCGCTGCCGAGTGTCCGCTTCTATGCGAGCCGTGATGAACGGTGGCTGAGTGAGGGTGACGAGAGGGAGCCCCACACAGATACGCAGACACAAACACATACGTGCGGGACAAGTTTTATAAGAGTGAAACAGATGGCTTCTCCCCCCGGCTTCGCCTTCCACAAGACCTCAACACGCTCTTCTGTCCCTTTTCGAAATGTTTGACTGGGAAGCACTGGCACACTCACCTTCAACCTCTGAACGGAAAATGGTACTCTTCTCTCTTTCGTTCGATCCTTTGCTTTTCATCTTTTTTTTCCTCGATCTTCTTCTTTATTATTCTGTTGTTGTTCAGAAGCCACCACCTTCTTGGCACAGCGTCATCTACTTTCAGCCTTTTGGTACCCGCGTCCGTTACGTCTACGTCTTCGGGAGCAGCGCCTCTCTCGCCTCTTTCTCTTTCGGCTCAACAAATCGATCCAACGGAGGAGAGCAAACGGGACCCACGCGGCCTACACTCGAACACGGATTTACATCTTCTCTGCTTGGTTTGCTTTTGGTGAAGGGGGGGGGGCTGCCATACGATGAAGCGTCGCGAAGTCCGGCCGGAGCCGACGAAGATAAGCACCTACTTTTTCGATCAAATACTGTATGAAGCAGAACGCGAAGCGAAGGCACAAGGCGCCATCGCCGATACCACCACCCCGAGCCCTCCGAGCTACACCTTTGTCGTGCCACCGGGCCTTGGGGGGCCTCTCGTCAAGGGGAACCCGGACGAGGCAGCGGAACTGTCGTCCTCGTGGTGCATCGCCCCGGTCACTCGCCACCGCCGCATTGACGAGCGGCTGTGGGATAGCTTCACTCCCATCACATACAAGGATGAACTGGTTGAATTTGTGAGTGTGGAGCACGGCCGTACTCGAGCGCTAGCTCAAGAGCTACAGGCGATGTGGGAGCAGGTAGAGGCACTGATGGAGCGCAACGCAGTACGCCAGGCCGCCCTGAAGGATGACCACAAGAAACAGCTCGAAGCCCTGCAGCGCACCGTATTCTGGACCGCAGAGGACGTGCTCCAGCGCTACAAGCTGGACCTCACCCTCCCCACTCAGCTACTGCGGGTGAAGGGCGGCGGCGCGGACAAGCCGTGCGCGGCGCAGGGGGAAGACAATAGCGCATCGTCGTCGTCCAATGCGTCCTTGTTCCAGCAAATGACCCCCGAGGCGCACATTCAGCTCCATTTTGATATGAACGAGGCAAACCGTTCGTGTGAGAGCAGCACTGGCACCAGCGCCGGCGGATCTGCCGCGGAGCTGCCGATCTCCCGTAACTCGTCAAAGGTTGGCGAGGCCCTCAGCTCCACGCAGCCCGGGCTCGGGAAACCCGAGGCGATTCGCCAGACCACGGCACGCAAGGCCAAGGCCTATACCAAGTCCAAGGAGGAACTGCTGGACCCCACGCAGCGACCGCACTGCCTGCGCCGGCTCTTCGCTCCACTGCTGCAACGCCGGGACCAGCTGCCGAAGAATCTAACTGTCATGTTCGCTGAGATTCAAAAGTGCCAGACGGAGGTGCTACCCAAGCTGGAGGAGTCGCTCGCGAACTGCAGCATGTTCCAGATCCCCCTGCACGTGCCCTTCCAGATGATAGCGCAGTACATCACGCGGTATCTTACGTCTGAGATGCCCACCCTTCCCCTTGAGGAACAGCAGAAGAACAAGGACATGGCCGCCATGCGGAAGCAGGTAGCGGAGCTCAAGGACTTCATCCTGGAGGAGGGTCGCAGCGAGGCGGCCCTCGACAGACTCCCTGTCCGGGAGCGCCACGACCTCGCCCAAACCATGTGGCAGAAACTGCTGGCGGAGCTGCGGACGCACAGGGAACTACACCATAAATACCTTCAGCACTATGAGGCCATGACCGACTGCAGCAGCACTGCTCTGACGAAGCTCAAGGCGGCGCTGGACGACTGCGACCGCTGCTCCGCCCAGGCCCTGGAGCAGCTGGTAAACGATGCGAAGGAGTCCATTTCGGTTATCCAGAACATGGCCGAGAAGATCAAAGACGTTGTGCGGGAGGTCGAGAGTGCGTTTGGGCGCGACCGCACCATTTTGGAGGCGTCGCTCGCCAGCAAGGAATACAAGATGGAGAAGAGCGCGGCCCTCCAGGAGCGCCTGGCGCGGCGTGTGCGGGAGGCCGTCAAGGAATACTTTGCAGAGCAGATGAATTACGAGGAGTTGTCGCAGGAGGTGTACCAGGAGCGCCTGGCCCTTGCCCAAGTGACGACGAGCTATGATCAGGTCAAACATGCGGTGAAGACGTGCTACGAGGAGGCCATTGCGAGTGACGCTCGCGCCGTCAAGATACAGAAGATGCTCAAGAAGTCGGAGAGGGTGCGGGCGCACATGGTGACGGCCTGCCGGCAGCACGTGGGGCGGCTGGAGACCGATGATCTATACAGACGACATCGCATCGCCGACAACTGCGCTGCGAACATGCTGGAGTGGTCGCGGTGCCTGGGCGACATCGTTGCGGTGTACCAGGACCGCTTCGAAGGCATCTCCTCTAAGGGGAAGGTCTCGTGGCAGATGGACTACCTCGTCGCGGGGGAGCGGGCGTGGGCGGTGGACAACTTCACGGAGGGCCGTGAGGAGCTGATCAAACTGGATCAGCGCATGGACGAGATCAAGCGGCTCTACCGGGAACTGGACGACGAGCTACCGCCGCTCGTGCCGGGGTACAGCTCAGAAACGGAGGCGGTGCGGACCAGCATGCGGAACATTGATGGCCCGCTCAACGTGCAGCGGCAGCTACCGCATCTAAACGAGAAGGCCCCCGCGGGGTCGACCAAACAGCGCATCGCCGCGGTGATGAACGCCACAAGCGTGGGAGATCCTGACGCACTCGCCGGCGGCCCGCTGAACGCTGCTGGGCGCGACGGACCTGTGCCGGACCTCGACCACCGCGTGAGAGACCGCATTCCGTTGGCGCCGCAGGTGACAGAGCGAGGAGACGGTGGCGGCGCTCCAAGTGGCAAGCCGCCGACGTGCCGCGACGCCTCTGGTGAGCGGAGCGGTGGACTGCCGCCCCTTTCCGAAGGCACGCCCATGACGGCGGAGATCGATTAGACAACCGCGATGCGGTGATGGATAGAAGGATGCAGAGAGTGAGGGGGGAAGGCAAACGACGGGGTTCCCTTGCTGGACATTTCGTGTAGGCGTCGTATTTTATATATGAATATGGAGCGATGCATGTACATAACGGTGCTTCATCCTACGTACCATTAATCTTTTTGCGGAGCAGACAGCGGATAGTACCGGGCACAGCCAAGGTTGCGATAAATCAACAACAACAACAACAACAAACAATAAAAAAATAAATGTCAACGAACAATATTCTATTAGAATTAGCAGATGCCAGAGCCGTGAGCGCACCGGGGGCACTCTTGTGCTCTGACGCTGCAACATCTTCGAAAGTGATGCACGTCTCACTCCGCGTCACCCATTGTATTTTCCATTCCCGTAGTCGTAGTCGTAGTAGGGCCATTGAGGGCCATTGCACATTTAATCACTTCAAGATTGGGGATAGTCTGCTTCACCGATACAAGAATCAAACAAACAAAAAATATATTCAGTTGAATTATGATTAAGACTAAGGAGCCCTCCATTCGTTCATCTCATCGCGTGCCGAGACATCCCGCTACTACATTGCTCCTCTCTGGCGCTTCTCCAACACGGCTCACTCAGACACCACGACGGCTCGCTTTATTTCCTATTCGTATCCCGAAGTCGCAGAGAAGGAGAGCGCTTCACTCATTTTTTTTTGCCTATGCCGTGCCGACTCCCGTCGGCGCTGCACCCTGCAAATCACCTTGCCGTGCAGTCCCTCGCGCTGGCTGCGGCGCTGAGTGGAGAAGGCACGCACCAGCAGCAGCGGTGTGGCACCGGCCCGCCCCCCGCATTCCTGCGGGCGGCGGAGGCGGCGGCAGGATGTGCGGGGGCTGTCGACGAGGCCCTAGCCCTGCCGGCCTATCGCCTGTGTGATCCTATGGGCCACGCCGCCGAGCGCCTCCTCCGCAGCCAGCGTCTACCGCTACCGCGGCGACCCATCCCCGCCGCCGCTCCGCAGCAAGGGGCTGGACCACTTGGACAACTGCTTTCGTCGGTGGGGGGCGCCGGCTACATACCTCCGGCGCGGCTCCTGGCGCTTCACGGTCCGGGCGTGCTGCTGGCGCCCCAACCCCTCCACCTCCGCGACCTCGTCACCTTCGAGGCCGCCCTGCGACATGCCGCAATCCTCAGACACACACTTCGGCCGCTGGGCCTCCGCGTTGCGCTTACTGGCGCGTTCCGCCGCGGCTGCCCCGTCGGGCGCCGCGCAGAATTTCTTGTGTCCTTCACCGCTGAGCGGCTCGCTGCCATCTGGGGGGATGCGGCAGCGGCCCGCCGCTGTGCCCCTGCCCTTCATCCCGCCCTTCAGCCCGCCCTACAACCCGCGCCGTCTCGGCTTCACTTACTGGCTGCCCCAATCCATACGGAGGACACGCTGCGGCTCGTCGCAGAGCGCGGTCTCGATACCCTGGTACGCTGCGGGTACATTGCAGCCGGGCGCACCGTGAAATTCGCGACCCGGCATGCCAAGCCGGACGGGGCTGGGTGTACCTCCATGGAGTTCGTGGCGCGTCTGTGGAGCGATGAGGCGTTTGCCACGCTCGCCGCGCGGCAGTGCAACGACGGGGCCATGCCAGAGGACCAGTGGCTTGACACACATGTCCTACGCCCCCCGCCGCCGCAGACCACGGACCCCGCCTGCCTCAAGGATGTGCGACTGCACACCGTCGCGCTGCACTTCACCCCGTCGGCGGCCTTTTTCCTGCAGGACTTCTTTCGCACGGGTCCCCCGCCTTTCACCACCGCTGTGACCATGCGGGCGCTGGCGCGGGGAAGGGGTATCTACGCGGACGGTCTGTTTCACACGCATGACGCGGCGCCGCAGAGCAGGGGGCGAGAGAGGGGCACACGTATCCCAGTCGCCGCGGAGAAGGATATATTCCACCACGCAGGAATGGCCGCTGTGCATCCGGCAAACCGCGGGCTGCACATCCCACAACACACGCTATCTCTGTAGCGGGTAGAGATACTCTGGTGGCCATCCCAATAGTTTCTCTGCTCTCTTGGGAGTGCCACTATGGCCACTTTGTATTTCCCCATTCTTTTTTTTTTCCTACTGCTTCCACACGCATAATACATACATACACAAACAAATGTGGAGCTTTGACTCATTTCTCCCTGTTCGACGTGCCACGCCCGCTCTCGGCGCGGAGCACCGAGCACCATCCATCTAGTGGTGGTAGCTGTACCTGCCTACGTGATGGTGGTGTGTGCGCCACGCGGTCCATCGTCGTGCCTGCCATGGCAGGCCACGCACGCCTTCTCTTTGCCATTTGCTTCACTTACTCTTTTGTTGACTTCCTCTTTCTTGCCGCGGTATAGAAGGCCCCATGTCCCTGCCTCAGCCTCACCTCCGCAAGCTGCGGAAGCTCAAGAGCGCCAAGCCGAGCGAGATCGAGAATAGCGTCGCGAAGGCCCTCTTCGACCTAGAGCAGAACCACAAGACCCTTCAGTCTCAGCTCCCCCGTTTCCACATCAACGGCGTGCGCCTGGTGGAGTCTCCCCGGTTCAAGAAGACCGCCATGATCGTTTTCTACCCGCTGCGCTACTTGATGCTCGTCCGCTCCGTGCAGAGGACGCTCACCAGCGAGCTGGAGAAGCGCCACCCCAACCACGTTGTGGTGCTTGTGGCGCAGCGCAAGATCACCAAGCGCCCGGATAACATCTACAAGATCCAGCGTGTCCAGCGCTCCAAGACCAGCACCGCGGTGTTCGAGAACATCCTCAACGACCTCATCTACCCCTGCGATGTGGTGGCTCGCCGCTGGAACTTCCGCGCGGACGGCAGCAAGATCATGAAGGTGTTTATTGATGCCCACGAACGCAAGAAGATCGAGGTGCGCCTGCCCATTCTGGCCCACGTGTACAAGCTCCTCACGCACCGCGCCGTGAGCTTCGCCTTCATGTGGAACCCCAAGCTCCAGCAGGTGTCCTCCCGATAAAGGCTGTGCGGTGGTTTCGTTCGGGCGTTGCGCTGGTGAAGCTCGAGATACCTTTTGAACTTGAAGTGACGGACGCAGACAGTGGCGACCGAGTGAAGGAGGTCTTCAACTTTGTTTCTTTTTTTTTTTCAATTATTCTGATTAAAAAAAATATATTCAAAAATGCGTCGTTTCTGTAGGCACGGTCCCACCGCGGACCAAGGCGAACGGCCTGCTTAGGCGGACTGTTTCACATTGCTCTTCGCTGTGCAGTAAGATAACAATTAACTCTGTCCTCTCTTACCATCAATCTGTATTTTGGGTTGGTGCTGCTGTCGCTACCTTTTTTCTGCAGTGAAGGAGATGTCCCTGCCTCAGCCTCACCTCCGCAAGCTGCGGAAGCTCAAGAGCGCCAAGCCGAGCGAGATCGAGAATAGCGTCGCGAAGGCCCTCTTCGACCTAGAGCAGAACCACAAGACCCTTCAGTCTCAGCTCCCCCGTTTCCACATCAACGGCGTGCGCCTGGTGGAGTCTCCCCGGTTCAAGAAGACCGCCATGATCGTTTTCTACCCGCTGCGCTACTTGATGCTCGTCCGCTCCGTGCAGAGGACGCTCACCAGCGAGCTGGAGAAGCGCCACCCCAACCACGTTGTGGTGCTTGTGGCGCAGCGCAAGATCACCAAGCGCCCGGATAACATCTACAAGATCCAGCGTGTCCAGCGCTCCAAGACCAGCACCGCGGTGTTCGAGAACATCCTCAACGACCTCATCTACCCCTGCGATGTGGTGGCTCGCCGCTGGAACTTCCGCGCGGACGGCAGCAAGATCATGAAGGTGTTTATTGATGCCCACGAACGCAAGAAGATCGAGGTGCGCCTGCCCATTCTGGCCCACGTGTACAAGCTCCTCACGCACCGCGCCGTGAGCTTCGCCTTCATGTGGAACCCCAAGCTCCAGCAGGTGTCCTCCCGGTAAAGGCTGTGCGGTGGTTTGCCCCCACTTTCACGATTGTTTAGTCATTTCCTAAGCTTGTTTAGAAGCACTAAAAAAAGAAAAGAAAACGAAAACAGTACTATTTTTATAACGAATGATGCAGGCCTCGCCAACGAACAATGACGGTGGGGAAGGCGGAAATAATCGAATTCTGCTACCAGCTAGAGGAGGTGGAAGCTCGACCCCCGTTGCGTAGTGCTGCGTTATACTCTCCATGCGTGCCCACGCTTCTTCTTCTTCTTCTGCTTTCTTGTAGGTCTCTCTCCTAGATGTTTGCTTTTGAGCGCATTCCCCAATTTTCGCTCCGTTCTATTCGCACAAAAAGAAGAAAAGTATATACCACTAGAGCTGCACTTACTGCGACGTATTCGGGTTCAGCCCGCTTCAACCGCTTACCCTTCATTCGACCGTGCGGGGCCCATCGCGTCTTTGTAACGCGGAACAGCTGTTCGTCTTTGCAGTCGTCATCTCTCGTAGTCGTACCATCTGCCAGCAATGAGTAGCGCCGGCCGGCCCGGGCACGGGGGGACAGACTATCCAGAGACCCGGGTGGTGGAGATCGCCCTCGACCAGCATGGCACGCAGCGAGCTGCTGTGGAGTGGATCGGGGTCAACGCACGAACCCCAACCAACTGGGTACTACTTCGTACAATTCCGATCACGATAAACCTTAGTTCTGTACTGCAACGCCTCGTGGAGTGCGAGCAGTCCTGCGTGCACGTGGTGCCCGAGGAGGCACCCTCTGCCAGCAGCAGCTGCTCTACTAGTTTCCGTGAACTCAGTGCCGGGAGCTCCGGCGCCGCAGGGGAGCGGGGCTGTACCTGTTCCCCCGGGTCCTGCATACGCGGGGTTCGCGTGGGGTACGTTATTGGAGAAGTTCACTGCTACTGCCTGCTGGTGCAATGCTGCTGCTGGGTCACCTGCGACAGCCTTCAACAGGCGCTCCAAGCCTCCCATGGCCCGTGTGCCGAGCTCACGGTCGAGTTGATTATGCCGACAACCCGTCGGGTGCTGGACGGCTCCGACGCGGCGTCAGCGAGCCGCATGACGGAGGGGGACGCTCTAGGACCACCCGATAGCCGCGCAAGCTCACTGGATGCCTTGGTATCCCCGTCGCCCGGCATCGACTGCCCTATTTGCCTGATCGAGCCCTTGTCCGCGAGGGCAGCTGTCACGACGCTGTGCCGGCATACGTTTCACTTGCGCTGCTACGCCAAGGCCTCCGAGACATCAGGCTGCCCTATATGCCGGCTGGCACTGTTCGACCTGTTGAGCAACGCCCACTGTGAGAGCTGCGGGACCTCGTTCGACCTATGGGCATGCCTGACTTGCGGTCACGTGGGGTGTGGACAGACAGGCCGCGGAAATCACCAGAAACGCCACTTTCTCAGCACGGGGCACCCCTGCGCTGTGCAGTGCGCCACCAATCGCATTTGGAATCATCTCACCGGGATGTTGATCCATCAGGAGGTGGCAACACTTCTACTAAAGGCTGAAGAACGCCGCAGCGCTGGAAAGCGCCACGATGACCCGCTCTTCGACCCGTACCAGTGGCTGGTGGACATGTCCTGGTCCACACAAACCTCTCCCACCCCGCCAGCCCCCAGCCCCCAGGGTGAACACGAGGCCAGCCCCGAACAACTGGTACAAGCGCACTACACACAGCTGGTAGACTCTTTGAAGCTGTCTCAGAGAAACTGGTTCATGACAGGCGCGGCGGAGGAGCGTCTGCGCTGCCTCATTGCGAGTGTGTGGCACCCGCCCCGGGTGGCGCGGTCGACTGCCTCTTGGGGGGAGCGCGCCAGCCCACTAGACGGCGGTCCTACCGACGGCGCAGGTAGGCGTTACGAGGACGCGTGGCACTGCTGGATGGCCATTGAATTGGAAGAGCGCGACGAGCGCAGCCGGATCACCGCGGCGCATCAAGACGAGTGGGAGAGGAGGAGCTTGGAGCTTCTGTCGCACGTCCGTCGTGACCTTCGCGCTGCCCGCGACACAGTCCGGCTCCAGGACGAGGCCGCAGAACTCCTCCAGCAGCGCGTGAGAAATTTGGAGTACGAATGCACTCGCACCGAGGCCCAGATGGCGACGTATCAGAAAAACTTTATGGAGAAGATGAAAAATCGGCGTAGCGAGCTACAAAAGCTGGAAGACCAGCTCACGGCAGCTCTGGAGTGAAAGCTTCGAGCTCTCCGCTCGAAACGGAATATCCATCGCGATGTGTTTGAGGAGGAGGAACAGAAATTCGTACAGCAAGAGGACGAGGCTGGGGCCAACCACCAGCCACGATATTATGGTATCGGACACACTGGAGCCACGGATCCACATCACATCCATACCACAGAGGGAAAACGAAAGGTGTATCCATCCTCCACAAGGTTTGCCAACACTTCACCTCCACTTTCTGACCCTCCCGCCCTGTCGCTGCGCTGTACAAAAACTCACCGAGAGTCACACGGAGGGATGCATTACTCTCGGGTGGGGATGTGCTTCGCACTTGCACCGACCAGCCCCCTCTTCTCTCCTCTCTTCTCTCCCCCCTTGTTCTTTCTTTATGTCCTCTGAGCTGTACTGCGTTTGCGCCATTTTTTGTACTACTTTTGCGTAGGACGTTTTTTTTTTGTCTTTAATACAGCTAACGCGTGGCTGCACCTGGATGGGCAACTCGTCCTCGTCGGAATGCGACGACATTCGCCTGGGAGTGCTGAACATGCTGCATACCCCGTATTATGAAGAGTGTTGCAAGGGGAAGGTGTATACGGACGAAGAGCGAATGCAGGATCCTCAGCTAAAGGTGAAGCTGAGGCTCATGTCGGTGCTGGCCATTCAAGAGTGTCCCGTCGTGGGGAAGCTGCGGACTTACCTGATGGAGACACTCCCAAATCACAAATTTGTGTGCCTGTTCAAAGGGAATGCAGGCCCGGCGTTAGCGTTTGATACCAATATGTGGGAGCAAACAGACAGTGGCCAGTTCTACAGCCTCTCGAAAGACTCCGACACATACGGATATACCATGACGTCCTTGAAGAACAAAAGCAACAGCGTGGCCCTGACCGTGGTCTCCTGCCACGTGACGTATAGCCTGGACAAGAAGGAGTACAAGGAGAGCCTCTCCACGATGGTGAGGAAAGTGGAGACGGCCGGCGATGGTGGACCGATCTTCATTGCTGGTGACTTCAACTTGGACCACTGTGGGAGCCGCGCTGCAGAGGTGCTGTCCGAAGTATTTTCCTCGTCTCAGTGGGAGGATCTGCTGGGCCCCCTCCCGTTCACCCACCGCTGTCCAACGGACGACCGCGCTACCAAGGCCTACATCATGCACAAGCGGGGACGGGGCCCTTTGCTGAAGTTCTCAAAGGCGCAGCAGTACCCCGAGAGGTTTGAGTGCCTGATACCCCACGCCGCAGGTGAGACTGCGGCGAATCCGGTTTTTATCTCGGATTCTGCGTTGTGCTGGGTTGACATACAGAAGTTCGAGATGCATGGAGCACTGGATCGTGACGACGAGTGCACGCTGGGCAAGATTATTGGTGCAGGTGGATTCGGGAAAGTGTATGTGATGACTCGGAGGAAGGACGGCATGGTGTACGCGGCGAAAGAGATTTCCAAAGGTGAGGGTTCTCTCGGGAAAGAAGTGGAGATACTGAAGTCTCTGCAGCACCCCAACATCATCCACTGCTACGGGACGCACAAGGTGAACGGCACGATCTATCTGGTGATGGAGATGGCGGACTACGATTTGGACCATGAAATGGAGCTGCAACGGAAAAAACGAGAAGCTTTTCCGCTTGTAAGAGTAGAGGAAATCATGAAGGATATAGCAGCTGGCGTGGCGTTTGTGCATTCCCGTGGCTTCATCCATCGCGACTTGAAGCCCAATAATCTTCTTTTCGCTGGCGGGAGGTACAAGTTGGCGGACTTCGGTATTACTAAAATGAACACGATAGAAGAGATAGACAACCAGTCGCACTGCGGGACCTTGTCCTACTTTGCCCCAGAAATGTTGAGAAAACAATGGTACAACGAGAAGACAGATATTTGGTCAATGGGATGCATTTTTTATGAAGTGTTGATGCTCAAGCATCCCTTCTTTTCCGACAGCGTGAGTTCAGATGACGGAGAGAAGCATGCCCGTCACGGCAAGTACAAGAAGCTGCCAGACAACATCCTGCCAAGGTATCGTAAGCTCGTCTACGATATGCTGGAGGTGAACCCCGAGAAGCGACCAACGGCGGAGGAGATCCTGGAGCGATTGGGACGGAGGTGAAAGTGCGGCCTTCCCTTACAACACGAGCCGGATGTTAGCCGGATGGCCTTGAGTAGATCTGAGAGCTTCTTTTTTGGCTCTTTTTTGGCTCTTTTTTGGCTCTTTTTTTTTGCTGTTTGCTCGAATATCGTGTGAGAGGCGCCTTCTCCCCGGTGGGCCACGTGGCGCAGTAGCTCGGGGCGCATGATTAGTTACTTCCGCGTGCTATATATATATATATATATATGTTTGGATACAGGTGCTGGACCTGTGCAAACCAAAAAGTGTTTGGATGATAGACAGCCTCTGCCCACCAGACAAGGTGGCGGGACTAGTGTCAGAGCGTAGCAGTTGTGCGCGCCGTGTGACGCCATCGCCTCACTGTCCTCTTTTTTTATTTTCTCTTTTTTTTGTGTTCTTTAATTATTACTTATTATTTTATTATTTTTGGGTGTCGAGTGTTCTTGGTGCACCAACGTGCGTTTGTGTCGCTGTCATTTCCCATGCTCCGTCCCTTGTTGTATCAAGATCAGAATTAGTCTTAAAGAGTTAAAGTGGAGGCTCTCGTTTTGGTGAACGGTTCGTCAAGTGAACATCGATAATTCCATGGATACGTACGCAGGTGCGGGTTTGCGTGGGGTTGGGCAGGTCGATCTTCTCGTCGACTACAGTGAGCGTGAAGACTCGAAGACCGAGAAGGAACTCCGATCCGTGCAAGAGGTCGTACTGGTACCAGCTGTGACGTCTCAAGATGCGCGAGTGAGCGCTGTGTGTGGCATAAGTAGGGATGCTCTTGTGGAGTACGCGTTACAGCCCCATCCCGTGGAGCCAATCGTTCCGTTGGTCGAGTTGCCCGAGCGGTGGGTGAGTGCGATTGCTCGGCTACGCGCCGGGAGATTATGCGGGTGGAACGAGGCAGCAGCTCGTGGGGAATTGTTGGCGTAGCGAAATGATGACTGGTGCAGGCCTCAGGGTGGGTGGGACGAACGCACGAAATTTCGCCACGCTGACGTGTTCGAATGCCAGGGCCTCGCTCTCTATCTTCATGAGTCTGTGGCAACGGTATTCCGCTGCGATATAGAGATACAGACTTGTATGCGTCTTCCAGGTACACTGTGGGGGAATAGGTGCGGCAGATGTCTATGCCTATGATGTATCATCCATGGAGATGCACGCGATGGCGAAGCATTTCCTTCAACGCTGCTGTCTGCATTCCCAAACGTTAGGCGTTGCACCCTACCCTTTTCTCACATCCCCCCCTTTTTGTTTTTCTTGTTGTTTCGTTCAGTGAAGGTATTTTGGAGCTAACGCGCTGCCGTCCCCTCCGTCAGTGCGACAGCAGCGAGAAACTCGTTCTCGCGTTTGTTTGCCGTCATCCATGTTACCAACGCCCATCTCGCTGGACCGTTCGAGCGATGCCTTCATTCTGGTGGACCTCCAGAACGATTTTGTTTTGCCGACCGGCTCCCTCTCCGTAAAGGGGGCGGAAGACATCGTGGCGAAGATCAACCGTTTAGCCGCACAGCAGAGATTCGCAGTGCAGGTTCTGACGCAGGACTGGCACCCAGCCAACCACTGCTCCTTTAGCATCCACGGGGGGCCATGGCCCATACACTGCGTGCAAAATACATCAGGAGCCGCCCTAAACAGCGACCTCGATGCCGCTGCGTTCCACCACACCGTTCGCAAAGGAATGCGGGTAGACTTCGACAGCTACTCCGCCTTTATGGATGAAGGCGAGCAGGAAACGGGCCTCAGCGCCTTCCTCCGACAGCAGCGTATCACGCGAGTCTTCGTGGCGGGTGTCGCGGCGGACTTCTGTGTCCGCTTCACCGCGGAGGACGCCGTCAAGGCCGGCTTTCAGTCGGTGGTGCTGGAGGACCTGACACGCGCTGTAGACCCCCTCCAATTACGCCAATACGGTGCGGAGCCAGCTGCAGAGCTGCGGGGTGGTGCTGGCGCAGAGTACCGACCTCGTCGACCAGCCAGCTACGAGAAGTTGCAGCTGAAGTGGAAGCTCGAGAAGGAGCGGGTTCCCCCCCCCCCCCTCCCCCCCCCTCCCCTCCTGATGCGGAGCCGAGCCCACAGTCCTCCTACAATGTGCTGCAATTGGAATGGGCATCACCGTCGTACGAGATGCAGCGTGACCTGTAGCGATGCAATCACGTCATGTCCTCCTGGATGCATCCGCGACGAAAAGAAGAGAAAGAGGAAAAGAAGGTGTCAAAGATCGCAGACTGGCTCTGGCATCGAGAGAACCGGCAACGGGTAGAGCCCGTTTCCGATGTCTAGCGGCCGACGTAAAGACTACACGCCGTGCATTCATTGTTCGATCAAACTTTTTTTTTGTTCTTGTCATTGTTGCTCCTTCTGCGGTTACCTCCACTGGTGGAGTTGTCAACGCGCTGCTTCTGCATCCTTCTCAACCTGGCAAATTCCCCCCTCTCTCTTCCTATCGATACTGAACGGTGCGGTGACGTGCAATGGATATCTATCGATTCATCGTTTTTATTGCTAGATCGATAAAGGGTCCCTCTGACGAATAATCAAGTGAACCCTAAAGCGAACGGATTTAACGCCCGACGCTCGTTCTAATCAGCATCTACATACATTCACTATCCCAACCATCATATTCTATTTCTGGGATCCTTTTTGTGTTGTTAAAAAAAAATATTTTTAACACATTTTAAATTATTTATTTGCTATCCCTTGCGATACATTCTCGGGGGATTTTAGCTGAACGCGTTCTTTGGCGGTGTCGTACGTACGTAGAGTAGTCCGTGTGTAGCGTGGCGTAGGGTCCTCCGGCATGTCCCATGCAACGCCCGGCGCGGAGCAGGCGGTGCCGCCCGCTGCGGCTGGCGCCTCTCCCCCCGCCCCTCTTCTGGACGCGGCGGCGCTAGAAGCAGAGCAGGTAAAAGCGGTCGCGAACCTGTCGAACACGGCCAAGCCCACTGCTGCTGCTGCTGCTGCTGCGGCGGCGGCGTCGAAGCTCAATGCTCAGGCGGAGTCCTTTACTCCCGAGAAGACGAAACTGGCCCCGGCCGCTAAAGCGAGTAAGTTGAGCGGTGATAGCGCAGCCTTCATCCCCCCGGGCGTCATCCCCTCCGCACAAATGATGACCGGCGCTGCACCCCCCAAGGGCCCGCACAAGACCCCCTTCCACGCCACCGCCGAGCCCTTCACCCCGCTGCCGGGGCCCCACGCCATCTCCGCCTCTGTCCCCCTCATGGGCCCGTTCGCCTTCCCGCCCCAACAGGGCATGCCGGTTCCCCCGCCTCCGGTCCCCGGCCAAGCGCTCCAGGCATCCTTCATCCCGTACCCCCCGCCGCACCCCATGGGGCCCGCCGTGGCCCAAATCCCGTCAGCCCTGAGCATGCCGGGGCGACCAGCTCCCTTGCCGGGGGCCCCGTTCGTGCCACCCAGCGCCATCCCTCCGTTCATGCCGCAGCCACTGATGAAGTCCCCCGGCATCGGGGCGGGCCAGCCCGGGTTCTTCCATCCGCCACCCCCGGGTATGATACAACCGCCCTTCATCCTGCAGGCCCAGCTGCCACCGCCCCCCATCCCGAAGATGTTCGGATGCCCACCGTTTCAACCTCCACCAGAATTAGCGGCCCGGGCGACGCACCAGGACGCGGTGCCGTCCGCACATCCCCTTTCAGCCCCCGCCTCAGGGACCCTCTCCGTCAACGTTGGCAACGCCGCTCTCGCTGCGCTGGAGTCCAAGCTCCCCCCCAAGTTCTCGTGCGTGCTGCTCACTGGCCTCCCAGCGACAGGGAAGACGTCTGTTGGTAGGAAGGTGGTTCAAAGTCTCGTTGCCGACGGCCTCGGCTGGTCTTTCTTCTCCGGCGCCGATGTGATCTCGGGCGAGAAGCGCAGCACGTGGGACTCCGTCAAGGAGGTGCTCGACGCCCTCAGTAATCGCCTTGACGAGCTGCACAGGCTACAGGCCGAGCACCAAAACGTGAAAGGCCTTGTGATTGATAAGAACTGCAAGACGATCGAGGAGGTCTACTATATCAGCGGCCTGCTGCAGTCCAAAGGAGTGGCCTTCGTTGGGGTCGTGGGGCTGGAGGCGGATGCCGACGAGATCCTCCTGGAGCGCCTTGGCGGCTCGGTCGCGGAGCAGAAGGAGCGCCTCAAGTACCACCGCGTCATGCAGTCGGCCATCGTCGGCCTGGCCAAGTCGGCCGGCATGTATCACAAGGTGGACGCGGCGAGGCCCGTCGAGGAGGTCCAGAAGGCGCTGCGTGTTCAGATTTTAAGCTGCAGCGCGCAGCCCCCATCCCGCATCCTGCGGCCGTACAGCGCGGACTCCAAGGCGTGCCCCATGGTGGAAGACTACCAAGTCTATCACCGAGTTATCACTAAACTTCACGACTACGTGGCGGGTCTTCGCCCAGGGGAGTTCCCACATGCCCCCGGCGGAAAGATCGAGCGGTTCTCCAACGAGCACATCGCGGACAAGGAGCGCATCGAGGCCATCAAGAAGAGGTACGGGGTGCGCCGCATCGTGGGCGGCAGCCGCTACCTTCTGTTTCACTTCGAAGGAAAGCTTTACCTTGTTCACAGCAGCCTCCGGGCGGTCCTGGCCGTTCCCATACCGTCGTGGATGGGCACACCGCTAACGAGTCTTGGGACGTTCGTACTAGAAGGCGACCTTGTGCGGCTGAGCGGCGCCACCGCGAAGGAGAAGTTTCTGGTGGTGGAGACGCACTACTGGTCCGAGATGCCGAACACGATCGTGACGGCCAGCCTCCCCGCCAACGCCGCCGCGCCGCCGCCGCCGCCGCCGCCGGCCACACACCCGCGCAACCTTGTGCTCGGTCTATCGTGGAAGGACCGCCAGACGATGCTGGAGCGCCACATACTCCCCGAGTGCCACGCCTTTTTCCCCAACGACGTCCATCTAATCGTGGTCCACCAGACAACAGAGCCCATCACGGCCGCCGTGAAGCTGCTCGACTCCCAGGAGTACCCCTGCGAGGGGCTGCTGCTGCTCCCCCTCAACGCCCAGGGCGGCGACCGGGCCCTCGAGTGGCGCCAGCCCTACTCCATCACCGTCAACTTCCGTGTCGGGCCGTGTGTGGCCATCACTAGCCCGGCGCCGTCGCCAGCGGTTACTCCAACTCACAAGCCTCCCACCCCTGCATTGACCCCAACGCGCGACGGCGCCGTCACCCGCTACGCCTTGGAGGTGTACAACCGAACAGAGAAGCGGTATGAACAGTTTCACGGGGCGACGCTCGATGTGCGGCACAGCGTGATGGAGGGCTGCATCGTTCTTTGCAGCATGAAGGACACGTCACAGAAGCACTGGACCGTGCGCAAGATCCGCATGGACCTTACCCGCCCCGCGTTCAAGCACGACGTCGAAGACACGCTCTCCAATTGCCTTGTCCCGCGGGCCGTGTTCGTCAACTGGCTCATTCACGACATCGGGGCATGGGATCCAGCCTCTGCGATGTCCTTGAACACATCGCGAAACGCCACGTCGGGCACTGCCCTGCACTGTCCTGCTGCCTCTGCCACCTCGTCGGCACCTCCCTCTGCCGCTCCTTCACGGGCACTTAAGAGCAGCAGCCATCACACAACTCCGAAGCCCCAGTTGAGCCAGCAGGCGTCGCCCACCACCCCGCCCCCGCCCCCGCCTCCGCCCCCGCCCCTGCTGCTGACCCCGCCCCTGCAGCGCCCACTCCCTCACCGCCCGCTGCCCGCAGCCCAGCACGGCACCGCCCGCCCGTCGCAGGGAGCGACCCCAAGGCGATCGAGCTCCTCGCCAGCATCGTGCCGTCCATGCAGATCGTGCGCGACACGCCGGCCCCCGCCACCTCCAGCCCGACCCCCTCCTCCGCCGCCGCACAGCCCTCCTCCGCCGGCCGAGGGAAGGGGCGGCAGGGCCCGGCGCGGGCCCGCCGCGAGGCTTCGGCGCGGCAGGAGCGGCAGCAGCCACACCACAGCGCCGCACGCGAGTCCCCAGAGGAGCGGCCACGGGGCAAGGCCCCGCCGCCGCCCCCGCTGCCGCCCCCGCCGACGACGCGCCGCCCCCCCCGCCCCCCGAGTGCCCCGAGTGCCGCCTGCCCAAGTCCCCCGAAGAGCTCCGCTACGACCGGCGCAGCAAGAAGACGTTGTGCTACGACTGCTGGTACCTCAAAGGGCACGCGTACTGCTGCCGCTGCCTGGCCTTCAGCACAGGAAAACGCGCCCCCGCCTCCGCCCGGCCGGAAGACTTCTGCTGCCACCGCTGCGTCACAGCCGAGGACATCGCCGCCGCCGAGCGCCGCAAGAAGGAGCGGCAGCGGAAGAAGGCAGGTATGCGAAAGGAGCGGGCCGACGCGGACCCCGACATCGAGGCGGGTGGCTGCTCGGGTCCTGCGGACAGCGAGGAGCACGCGGAGGAGCGCCGCAGCAAGGGGGACACCGAGCCCGCGGCTGTGGCCCCTGCGCCCGCCCCGGCACCGGCCACTGGCGAGGCGGAGAAGGAGGAGGACAAGAAGAAGAAGAGCGGCATGTGTGCAGCGCAGTAGGCACGACCTCTATGGACAACGCCGCACACCCTGCCCCTAACCCCGTTGGTGCTCCCTCCTCCAGCGCCTCCTCCTCTCCATCCAATTCCAATCACCTGCATCGCATACAAGAAGTGCCGGGCTGCGGGGATAACAACTAACCCCTTTTTTTTAAAAATCAAAAAAACAAAGAAAAAGAAGAATCCTTTCGAACAGTTAGAAGAATGAGGCGTGCACGTGTGTCTTCCATAGGCGGGCGGGTAGTTCGACCGCCATTATTATTATATTTTCCCCTCTCTTATATATACGCTATCGAGAAGAAAGCAGGGCTATGGGGCCATCCCATCCAGCACCGCCTTGGGCTGACAAAGCAGATGTAATGGGGAAGACGTGTGACCTTTGAAGAGAATGGCGCTAGTGCACCAGAGACCCCTCGTAACTCTCGCCGCCCTCTCCCGCCAGCCCCAAAGTAATCCTGTCGAGAGAGGGCGGCACCAAAGATAACCACTTACATTTGCACCTATATATATATTAATTATGTTATTGATGGATGAGCTGGTTGTGGTGTTCATACTGTTTCTCGCTCGCTGTTCTTGACCTTGTGGCCTCCGCTGCATGAGCGGACAACAGTTGTCTTACCAGTACATACACACGGCGGATGCCCCACACTCTCCTTCCGAACCTTCCTTGTAGCTAGCGATGAAACTTTAACATTGTCCCTCCCCCGCATTAGCGCTCATTTTCTTTCTCCCCCTTTTTTTTCCATTTTCTTTTTCCCTGCACTGGGTCCTTACTCGCACTCTTCACCGCTGCATCAACACCCAGCCTAGCCTAGCACTGGCAGCATCTATTAAAAGATTAGAACGAGAGACACCATTTAGGCTCTTGTCACATACAATGAACTAAACAATCAAATCAAATAATAAAAAAAAAACAAAACAAAAACAAACTAAAACTAAAAAAAACACTTGAAGTTGCACACACACACAGTGGTTTTGTGTTGAATCGGTGCTCTGTTGGGCCCACAGAGTGGAGGGAACGTCGCGTGGTCCCCAACAGTGCTCCTTCACCCCCCCCCCCCTGATCGATACTCCTCTCTCTCAATATATACGCACGCTACATACTTTGCGCTGTCTCCTTCCTCTCCCTCCCTTCCTTCTCTGCGTAGTTCTCGCTTCTCTTTGTTATTGTCATCCGTTCTCCCGAGGTATATTTATATCTCGTCTGACTGCTTTGCTTTCTCTTTCGTCTGCTTGGTATTCACGTGTCCCCCTGGTGCGCCAGTTTTCTTTCTATTCTTTTAATACTGATTATTATTATTATTATTATTATTATTATTATTGTTATCTGAGTGATTGCTAGCAATGGGTAGTTGCATCACTTCGATGATGGACTCGAAGGGTCAGAAGAGCCTCATCGAGGATCCCACATTCGCCGCGCGGCTCAAATACGGCCCCGTCAACGTGAAGATCACGGAGGACGAGGCGGACCGCTCTGGTATCTACCGCTGCGCTAATATCACTGCGGAGGAGCACAACCACTTCTTCAACGATTTCTACGCCAAGGAGAATCTCTTGCAGCAGCTCGAGTTCCGCTGCAAGGCCCACCCGGAGCAGAGAGCCATCGCGTATCGCAAGGTGGAGAAGGTGACCAAGGAGCAAGTGAAGGACGACAAGGGCCGCGTCAAGGACTGGGAGTTTCTCCATATGTCCAGCCCCAACTACATCACCTACGGCGAGTTCTGGAAGAAGCTCCTGGCCTTTGGGAAGGGCATGGCGGAGCTCGGCGTCAGGGCGGGGGGGAAGGTGGCGCTGTACGAGGACACCCGCTGGGAGTGGGTGACGAGCTGCCTCGGCCTCTGGACCCAGAACATCACGACCGTGACCGTGTACGCCAATCTGGGCCAGGACGGCTTGCTCTACGCCCTCAAGGAGGCCGAGTGCTTGGCCGTCGTCTGCAACGGTAGCAACGTCAAGAAGCTGATGGAGGTGACGCAGCAAGAGAGTTCTTTGGCCAATTTCATCATCATCTACCTCGACGAGCTCCCGGCAGATGTCCAGGTGAGGGACCACCAGATCGTCTCGTGGAAGTCCGTCGTTGAGCGGGGCGAGGCGAGCGACAAGCCCCACGTCGTCACAACGAACCCGGACGAGCCGCTTCTCATCATGTACACGAGCGGCACCGTCGCGGAACCGAAGGGGGTGATCCACACCATCGGGAGCCTGACCCACTCGGTGCACTTCTTAACCGATCGCCTGCGAGAACTCCTCGGACAGGAGCCCGACGAGACCTTCGTGTCGTACCTCCCCGCCGCCCACATCTTTGAGTTCGTGTGCGAGATGCTGTTCTTAACGGGCGGCCACACACTGCTCTGCTTCGGCTCCCCCCGCACCCTCACAGACGTGTCGGCCAGGCCGTGCGGCGACATCGCTTGCTACAAGCCGTTCTTTCTCATTGCGGTGCCCCGCATTCTGGAGACCATCAAGAAGGCGATCGAGGCCAAGCTGCCTCCCCCCGGGTCCTTCAAGCGGAAGGTCTTCAACTTAGCCTACCAGCGCCGGCGCGATGCGCTGCTGCAGGGCAAGGACACACCGTACTGGAACGAGAAGGTATTCAAGATCCCCCGCGCCATGATGGGCGGAAAGATGAGAGCCATCTGCTCCGGCGGCGCACCGCTGGCAGACACCACCCAGGAATGGATTACGACCGTCCTTGGCATTCCAGTCGCACAGGGGTATGGTATGACGGAGGCGTGCTGCAACGCGTGTGTGCAGCGTACCGGCGAGCTCACGTGTGTGGCCGGCCAGCTGCTCCGCGGTATGGAGATGCGCCTGCTGGATACGGAGGAGTACAAACACACCGATCAGCCCAACGCTCGCGGCGAGATGCTCATCCGGGGCAACTGCCTCTTCAAGGGATACTACAAGCAAGAGCAGAACACGAAGGACTGCATGCTACCAGGTGGGTGGCTCCGCACAGGGGATGTCGCCGAGGTATCCGCCAAGGACCACCAGGTGTACATTGTGGGCCGTGTGAAGGCGCTGGCCAAGAATCTTCTTGGCGAGTATATTGCTCTGGAGCAGCTCGAGGCGATCTACGGGCAGCACCCGGTGTGCACACCGAATGGCGCGTGTGTCCTGGTGCACACGCAGCGGACCTACATCACCGCGCTCATGCTCACAGACGAGGACAAGACAATGAAGTGGGCCGCTACCAACAACATTGCCGGCTCCTGGCCCGAGATTCTTGATCGCAAAGAGTTCCTCGACGCCGTGACCAAGAGCTGCCAGGACCTCGCCAAGAAGGCGAACAAGAAGCCGTTCGAGCTCGTTAAGTTCGTGAAGGTGCTGAATGACGAGTGGACCCCAGAGAATGGCCTCACTACGGCCAGCATGAAGCTGCGTCGCAACAAGATCGATGAGCGCTACGCCGCCGAGATCGCTGAGCTTTTCAAAGCCGAGTAGAGGGTTCAGCCAGGGCGAACCCCCCTGTGCGGAGGGGGGGGGGCGGGGCGGGGCGTGGCGGGGTGTATCCCCTCCCCTCCCCAGCTCGCTGCGTGCCAGCGCTACACTTTAGGGCGTACGTTACCGTACTGCTTTGGTGGGGGCAGCCGCAGGCCCCTTCTGAAGCTCCTGTGCTGCGCCACGACGCCTATCACGGCAAGTGGTGGTGGTGGGTGGGTGGGGGGGAGCCGCTGATAGCGAGCGAGACGAATGGGCATCAAAAGACACGAAAAAAAAGAAAAAGGAAACAACAATCCTCGCGATGAAGTCGATAAGAAAAAAAAAATGAGGAGGAGGAGGAGGAAGGAATAATTTTTCCTATTTTTAAGCTGTGCTTGCATACCTCATTCCATTCGGGGCTGCGAGAGGGTGTCTCTTCATCCATTTCTGTGTGTCACTCCATAACAACGTTCTATAGCCACGTCTCTTCTTTCTATACTATAACGATTGCATATTCTTTCTCATTCAGAAGAGTTTCGTATGAGCTGCGGTGCCGCCGCCCATACGAAACGAGGGAAGCGGATCTCTCAGAGTCGGAGGAAAAGATTGGACTTTTAGAACTAAGGATCTCTGTGCTGGCAAGGTCAATGAAAGCACAACACTCATATATTTATATTTACACTTCTCTTTAGTAATACTAATATATTTATACGCGCCTCCCCCCCCTCTTGTATTTCTGCACCTAATTGACGGTTCCGAAGAGAAATCATTTGCCATTTCAGGCATCACGCTGAACACAACTTTCCCTTTGCTTTCTCTTTTTGTTCTTTTTTTTTTTTGCACTCATCAGCTACTCTTTCCCGCTGCGTTGTAGTTGTGTGCACCACCTGAAATGCACAAGGAATGACGTTGGGCAGGGGGCTGCTGGCTGCTGGCGACAGACCAGTGAACAACTAAAAGGTTAGGCCACCATTGTCGAAGCTTCACGGAAGCCCGTCGAACTTGTTTACCTGGACTGGCTTCTACTGCAAGCTACCGTTGTTGTGAAATTGTTTTTTCCCATTACGCCAGGGACGGGGCGGAGCGGCATCCCCATGTGCACCACCCGTAGACCACCGCCCGTTATCAGAACGGCAGAATAATATTGCTGATACTTGCTAAAGCATCCCAAACTTTTTTTTTTTAACTATTGTTACTATTGTTATTATTGTTTTTTTTTTTTTTTCGTTTACGTGATGATAAGTTTACAATCTTCTTTACTATTGTTATTTACAGTATTCTTTTTTGTTTTTTGTTTGTTTCCCCGTCCATGTCCATGCTGTGAACCGCAAGGCATACTGTGCACTTCGTTCGCCTGTGGCTGCTAATAGGAGAAGACCATCAAGCAACTCAAACTAAAACAATAATAGAGCAGAGCATAAAGAGCCGCCGTTCATCGCCGTACAGAGATACTTCCCCACATCCCAATCTCTTTATCTCTATTTCTCTATCTCTATTTTTCTCTTTGGCTGTTCTTGCTGTGCCTGCGCCTGCGCTGGAATATGTCGCGATCTGCCAGTGTGCGACCCCTCTTTCGGCTTTAGGATATATAGTTTTTTTTTCCCCCGTTGTTTGTTCTCTGCCTCCTGTGACAGCCATCTTCTCTCAAGAGGAACAGATTAGAGATTGAACATCGTAGTAGTATATTTACGTACCGTCGTTCATCATGGGTGGCTGCGTCTCCGCTATTATGGAAAGCCGGAGCGAGGGCTCCCTCATTCCCCACCAGTTCATCCCCCCTTACCGCACATACGGCGTGCAATCAGGCGCCGTGCCTGGAACGGAGTCCAGTGCCGCTAGCCCCGTGTACAGATTCCGCACGCTGAGCGACGAGGAGCAGCGGGAGCTGGAGAAGGACATGTATTGGGAGACGAACTGGCCAAAGGTGCTCATGAGCAAAGCCGAGTCGATCCCCGACCAGCCCGCCGTGGCCTACCGCATCATTGAGCGAGTGGAGAACCGCCCGAGTATCATCAACGGGAAGGAGCGCATCGGGCAATTCTATCACTGCTCAGAGCGTAGGACACTGTCGTACAAGCAACTGTGGGAGAAGATGACAACGTTTGGCCGCGGGCTGCATTCCCTGGGCCTCGCGCCGAGGTCCAACGTCTGCATCTACGAGGAGACGCGCTGGGAGTGGCTCGTGGCGCTCTACGGCATCTGGACACAGAACTTGTTGGCCAGCACCGTATACGCCAACCTCGGCGAGGATGCGCTGCGCTATGCGTTACTGGAGAGTTCCGCTGCGGCCATTATCACAAGTGGCAAACAGCTGCCGATGCTGATCAAGCTACTCGTGTCGACGGACCTGCACCCTCTCATTATCTACCTGGATGCAGCGCCACAAGATCTGGACACGAAGGGCTATCGCCTGCACTCGTGGGATAGCATCATGGAGATGGGCGAACGCAACCAGGTGCCCCTGCAGCTCCCAGAGAACAACGAGACCGAAGCCCTTATCATGTACACGAGCGGCACCACAGGCGATCCGAAAGGGGTGATCCACACCCACGGCAGCCTGGCGGCAGGCTTCAAGGGTCTTAACCACCGCCTCACCGACCTCTACCCCAAGACGACCAAGAAGAACTTCTATGTCGCCTGCCTTCCGCTGGCGCACATTCTGGAGCTCAGTCTCGTCAACCTAACGCTCTACAACGAGATGATGGTTGGCTTCGGCAGCCCCCGCACCCTCACGGACACCTTCGCCGTCCCCCACGGCGATCTCCACGAGTTCGCCCCCAATTTCATTATTGGAGTGCCGCGCATCTTCGACACCATCAAGAAGTCGGTGGAGGCCAAACTGCCCGCCCCAAACACCTTCAAGCGAACCATCTTTGATAAGGCGTATGAATCGAGGCTCAACGCGCTGGACCAGGGCAAGGAGACACCGTACTGGAACAACAAGGTCTTCGCCACGGCCCGGGCCGTTTTGGGGCCGAACATGATCGGCATGCTCTCCGGTGGTGGCCCCTTGTCCGTGGCGACGCATCAGTTTATTAACGTGGTGTGCGGCGGCCCCATGCTGATCCAGGGGTGGGGGCTCACAGAGACTGTATGCTGTGGCACCACACAGCGGCTGGGCGACCTGGAGCCCCTCACTGCCGGGCAGCTTATTCGAGGTGCCGAGGTCAAGCTGGTCGACACCGAGGACTACAAGCACACCGACACCCCAGAGCCCCGCGGTGAGCTCTGCATCCGCGGCCCGTTCCTCTTCAAGGGGTACTACAAGCAGCCGGAGCTGACCAAGGAGGCGATTGACGAGGACGGCTGGTTCCACACAGGCGATGTGGGCAGCATGTCTGCCGATGGCCGTGTGCGGATCGTGGGCCGCATCAAGGCGCTGGCGAAGAATTGCCTTGGGGAGTACATCGCGCTAGAAACCCTGGAGGCGGTGTACTCCCAGAACGACCTGTGCGCTGTCAACGGTGTCTGTGTGTTTGTGCACCCGGACAGGCCGTACATTGTTGCGCTTGTTCTCACCGAGCCGAGCCGCGCGCTTCGGTTTGCCCAGGCGAATGGGATCAACTCGCCCAACACATACCCAGAGGTGCTGGAAAACCCCAAGTTTCATACAGCGGCGGCGGCGTCTCTGGCCAAGACGGCGAAGCAAGCGTCCCGGCAGAACTTCGAGGTGGTGAAGTTTGTCCGAGTTCTGAGCGACGAGTGGACGCCGGAAAATGGCCTGGTGACACCAACGTCAAAGCTGCGCCGCAGCAAGGTGCAGGAGCACTACCGTGCGGTGGTGGATGAACTCTTTAAATCGGAATAGAGACGTATTTTCATTGATATGTAGTGAAGGAGAAGTGAGACGGTAAGAACGTTATCTAGACAAGGCACGACCCCCCACGCCGTTCTATACCATGGGCGAATGGAGGAGAATAGACGTGAGGGATAAGAGAGGGATGATGCGGAGAAGGAACAGCATACTTCCAGATGGTCCATAAATGCCGTACCCTGTACCTTTTCTATCAATGGGTATTTCTTTTTCTTAACACAAACACATACACATACACACGCATCCTCTGCGCCTATTGGAGGCACACCATTCCCTACTCGTTGAGAAACATTTTGCTATTCAGATGCGGATGTCGCGACCAACTGGACGGCGACGGAAGGAATTTCCGAGGAATTTCTCTTTTTTTGATTTTTCGCGTCTTTTTTCACGAGCACCTCATCTCTTTGACTAATAAAAAAAAAAATAACGCGGTAAATCGAAAGCAACGGGCGTCTGTTCGTTTTATTTGCTCGACGTACCACGCCCAACTAACACCTTGACCAACAGAGCAGAACTTCCCGGGCCATCCATTCACATACTTCACACAGGCGCTCTACTGCGAATGTTTACGGATCCTGTTGCGGTCTCACGACTTCTTCGCCTTTTGAGGTCATCAAGACGATGAAACATCTTGAACTCAAACGTCTGTGGGCTTCATCTTTCTCTCTCTCTCTCTCTCTCTTTCTTATCACACTATCTCACTCCTTCACAGCAGCTTTCTCATCGTATCTAAAAAAAAAAAAAAATGGCCACCAAGTACAGTTTCGGCTGCGACTACAGCTCCGGCGCCCATCCCAGCATCTACGAGGCGCTGATGAAGGTCAACGACGAGCCGCAGCACGGCGTCTACGGGCAGGACGAGCACTGCTTCCATGCAGCGGATATCATCCGCGAAATGATTGGCCAGCCTGACGCTCAGGTGGAATTCATTTCCGGCGGAACGCAGACCAACCTCATTGCCCTGAGCTACTGCCTACAGTCATGGGAGGCGGTGGTGGCGGTGACGACGGGCCACGTTGCGGTGCACGAGACCGGAGCGATTGAGATGACCGGCCACAAGGTGATCGCCGTTCCCTCCGAGGACGGGAAAATGCACCCCAATCTCCTCGATGACGTCCTTGTTGAACACAATATGGCGGTGACGCACATGGTTGTTCCGAAGCTCGTTTTTATCTCGCAGTCCACGGAGATGGGCGGCCTGTACACTAAGGCTGAAGTCCAGGAGCTGCGCGCCTACTGCGACGAGAAGGGCCTGTACCTGCACCTCGACGGAGCTCGTATCGGCTCCGCCCTCGCTGCCGAATCCAACGACCTCACTCTCAAGGACATCGGGGCCCTTACCGACACTTTCTACATTGGCGGTACCAAGTCCGGCGCCATGTTCGGCGAGGCTCTTGTCGTTGTGAATCCGTCCCTTGCCGCTATCGGTGGACTGCGACACTCCATGAAGCAGCGCGGTGCGCTCCTGGCCAAGGGCTGGTTCCTTGGTGTTCAGTTTGAAAAGCTGCTGGAGAATGATGCAGAGCTGATGCTCAGTCTGTGCCGCCACGCCAACCGCATGGCAGCCATCATCAAGAACGGCTTCATATCCTGCGGCTTCGAGCCCGTGATGGACTCGAACACGAACTTACAGTTCTTTATCCTCCCAGCGGCTATGGTTGAGCGCATCGAAGAGAAGTTTTTGATGAGCCGCGAGCGGCTGTTCTACGAGGAGGACGGCCGGGTTTCCCGGATCATGGTCCGCCTCGTGACGATGTGGAACACCAAAGAGGAGCAGTGCCACCGCCTGGCGGCCCTCGTGCGGGAGCTGACCGACGAGATGCAGGCATAAACGAAGGCATGACGTGCGGACTCCCACTAGATGTGAAAGGCGACGACCTCCCCAAAAAAGAAGTGAATGGTATCGTTCCTTTTTGTGATCCTCTAGCTGTTCGCTATACTTGTATACTTCTGTTTTGCTTTCTCGTCAAGGGTTTGTGTGCTACGTGAACTGCTTGTGTTGTGCTTTTGTATTTTCTGTTCTAGATCCGGTTGATGTCCGTTGAGGAGTGTCGGAGTGAGCGGTGCAGAAAAGATTCTGCTTCTCGTTGTAATCTTCCAGTAGCGTGCCAGTCGTCTAAGGCGGATGTCGCGCTGCTCCGTGCGCCCGCGCGGCGGAAGAGACACGTACTAATTGGAGTCATTTACTAATTGGATCTCTTTCTATTGCTATTATACTCTCATTTCTTGTTGTCGAAGTGGCTGTGGCCCTCTCTGTGCCCTTATTCCTTCCATATTGATCATAAGTAATATGATATGATATGATAAGAGAGAGAGAGAGAGAGAGAGTGTGTGTGTGTGTGTATTTTGCTGTGTGTGCCCGCTGAATGGGAATGCTGCTGCGACGGATAGTGAAGGATCGAATGGTGCTGCACAGCCGCACTCAAGTCTTCTAACAGACTAACTACGCTGGCCCAGAGACTTTGGGAATCTGCTGTAGTTCGTGACGCTTGTACGAGAGCAGTCGTGGACTCCTCCTCGAAATTCTTCTTCGTCGTCTCCCCCTCTTCTTTCTCACTACAATACGCGGAACAACGGGTCCTAACCATTTTTTTTTTCTTTCTTGTTGTTGTTGTTGTCTAAATTAATTAATTTAATTAATTTATTTTTCGATACCTGCCTTACCTCCAGTTCCCCCTCTCTTTTGGGACCTTCTTCGCTTCCCCCAACACGCCTACTTCATACATCCCCCCTACACCCCATAGCACTCTCTCGCACTCTATTTTTCTTCTTCTTCTTCTTTGCGTAGCATTCGTATTCCTACTGTGTTGTGCCGCTTGCTGAACACATTTGTAGAAACTTTTTCTTCACTATTCTTCAAATTGGTATCTTAAAAAAAAAAAATGGCCACCAAGTACAGTTTCGGCTGCGACTACAGCTCCGGCGCCCATCCCAGCATCTACGAGGCGCTGATGAAGGTCAACGACGAGCCGCAGCACGGCGTCTACGGGCAGGACGAGCACTGCTTCCATGCAGCGGATATCATCCGCGAAATGATTGGCCAGCCTGACGCTCAGGTGGAATTCATTTCCGGCGGAACGCAGACCAACCTCATTGCCCTGAGCTACTGCCTACAGTCATGGGAGGCGGTGGTGGCGGTGACGACGGGCCACGTTGCGGTGCACGAGACCGGAGCGATTGAGATGACCGGCCACAAGGTGATCGCCGTTCCCTCCGAGGACGGGAAAATGCACCCCAATCTCCTCGATGACGTGCTGGACGAACATAGCCGGTACGGCGTTCACATGGTTGTTCCGAAGCTCGTTTTTATCTCGCAGTCCACGGAGATGGGCGGCCTGTACACTAAGGCTGAAGTCCAGGAGCTGCGCGCCTACTGCGACGAGAAGGGCCTGTACCTGCACCTCGACGGAGCTCGTATCGGCTCCGCCCTCGCTGCCGAATCCAACGACCTCACTCTCAAGGACATCGGGGCCCTTACCGACACTTTCTACATTGGCGGCACCAAGTCCGGCGCCATGTTCGGCGAGGCTCTTGTTCTGATCAACCCCTCATTCATCTCTAACCCTGGTATTCGCCACTCCATGAAGCAGCGCGGTGCGCTCCTGGCCAAGGGCTGGTTCCTTGGCGTTCAGTTTGAAAAGCTGCTGGAGAATGATGCAGAGCTGATGCTCAGTCTGTGCCGCCATGCCAACCGCATGGCAGCCATCATCAAGAACGGCTTCATATCCTGCGGCTTCGAGCCCGTGATGGACTCGAACACGAACTTACAGTTCTTTATCCTCCCAGCGGCTATGGTTGAGCGCATCGAAGAGAAGTTTTTGATGAGCCGCGAGCGGCTGTTCTACGAGGAGGACGGCCGGGTTTCCCGGATCATGGTCCGCCTCGTGACGATGTGGAACACCAAAGAGGAGCAGTGCCACCGCCTGGCGGCCCTCGTGCGGGAGCTGACCGACGAGATGCAGGCATAAACGAAGGCATGACGTGCGGACTCCCACTAGATGTGAAAGGCGACGACCTCCCCAAAAAGAAGTGAATGGTATCGTTCCTTTTTGTGATCCTCTAGCTGTTCGCTATACTTGTATACTTCTGTTTTGCTTTCTCGTCAAGGGTTTGTGTGCTACGTGAACTGCTTGTGTTGTGCTTTTGTATTTTCTGTTCTAGATCCGGTTGATGTCCGTTGAGGAGTGTCGGAGTGAGCGGTGCAGAAAAGATTCTGCTTCTCGTTGTAATCTTCCAGTAGCGTGCCAGTCGTCTAAGGCGGATGTCGCGCTGCTCCGTGCGCCCGCGCGGCGGAAGAGACACGTACTAATTGGAGTCATTTACTAATTGGATCTCTTTCTATTGCTATTATACTCTCATTTCTTGTTGTCGAAGTGGCTGTGGCCCTCTCTGTGCCCTTATTCCTTCCATATTGATCATAAGTAATATGATATGATATGATAGAGAGAGAGAGAGAGAGTGTGTGTGTGTGTATTTTGCTGTGTGTGCCCGCTGAATGGGAATGCTGCTGCGACGGATAGTGAAGGATCGAATGGTGCTGCACAGCCGCACTCAAGTCTTCTAACAGACTAACTACGCTGGCCCAGAGACTTTGGGAATCTGCTGTAGTTCGTGACGCTTGTACGAGAGCAGTCGTGGACTCCTCCTCGAAATTCTTCTTCGTCGTCTCCCCTCTTCTTTCTCACTACAATACGCGGAACAACGGGTCCTAACCATTTTTTTTTTCTTTCTTGTTGTTGTTGTTGTCTAAATTAATTAATTTAATTAATTTATTTTTCGATACCTGCCTTACCTCCAGTTCCCCCTCTCTTTTGGGACCTTCTTCGCTTCCCCCAACACGCCTACTTCATACATCCCCCCTACACCCCATAGCACTCTCTCGCACTCTATTTTTCTTCTTCTTCTTCTTTGCGTAGCATTCGTATTCCTACTGTGTTGTGCCGCTTGCTGAACACATTTGTAGAAACTTTTTCTTCACTATTCTTCAAATTGGTATCTTAAAAAAAAAAATGGCCACCAAGTACAGTTTCGGCTGCGACTACAGCTCCGGCGCCCATCCCAGCATCTACGAGGCGCTGATGAAGGTCAACGACGAGCCGCAGCACGGCGTCTACGGGCAGGACGAGCACTGCTTCCATGCAGCGGATATCATCCGCGAAATGATTGGCCAGCCTGACGCTCAGGTGGAATTCATTTCCGGCGGAACGCAGACCAACCTCATTGCCCTGAGCTACTGCCTACAGTCATGGGAGGCGGTGGTGGCGGTGACGACGGGCCACGTTGCGGTGCACGAGACCGGAGCGATTGAGATGACCGGCCACAAGGTGATCGCCGTTCCCTCCGAGGACGGGAAAATGCACCCCAATCTCCTCGATGACGTGCTGGACGAACATAGCCGGTACGGCGTTCACATGGTTGTTCCGAAGCTCGTTTTTATCTCGCAGTCCACGGAGATGGGCGGCCTGTACACTAAGGCTGAAGTCCAGGAGCTGCGCGCCTACTGCGACGAGAAGGGCCTGTACCTGCACCTCGACGGAGCTCGTATCGGCTCCGCCCTCGCTGCCGAATCCAACGACCTCACTCTCAAGGACATCGGGGCCCTTACCGACACTTTCTACATTGGCGGCACCAAGTCCGGCGCCATGTTCGGCGAGGCTCTTGTTCTGATCAACCCCTCATTCATCTCTAACCCTGGTATTCGCCACTCCATGAAGCAGCGCGGTGCGCTCCTGGCCAAGGGCTGGTTCCTTGGCGTTCAGTTTGAAAAGCTGCTGGAGAATGATGCAGAGCTGATGCTCAGTCTGTGCCGCCATGCCAACCGCATGGCAGCCATCATCAAGAACGGCTTCATATCCTGCGGCTTCGAGCCCGTGATGGACTCGAACACGAACTTACAGTTCTTTATCCTCCCAGCGGCTATGGTTGAGCGCATCGAAGAGAAGTTTTTGATGAGCCGCGAGCGGCTGTTCTACGAGGAGGACGGCCGGGTTTCCCGGATCATGGTCCGCCTCGTGACGATGTGGAACACCAAAGAGGAGCAGTGCCACCGCCTGGCGGCCCTCGTGCGGGAGCTGACCGACGAGATGCAGGGGATCGAGGCGTAGCTGCGTATTTATCGCTTTCCCTTTCTTTTTTTTCCCCTGAGAGTTATAGGATAAAATTACTGCCTAGGTGCCTCGAGTGGACGGCAAAAGACAATGAAAAAAAAAATCCAGCAGAGATTTGGAAAGATAATAGAAAGTGCTGGAAAAACAGAACAGAGTAGAGGTATTCAAACAAAGCAAAATGCAAACAGAAGAAGAAATGAAAACGAGTAGTACGATAAATGGCCTTATATGCAAATGTATTACGACGCCTTGGCTGCCTGTCAGCATGCCCCCCCGCGTTTTTATGTCCCATGGGGTTTAGGCTTCTGGGGCCTGTAGAGACGGAGACGTTTGGATGTGGCACAGAAAATGGATGAAATCGCGGTGCGTGCCGTACAGGATCTGTCTTCCACTCTCCTGTTGTTGGTGTCGTTTCCCCATTTTCCCCCTTTTCTTTTTTCTTTTTTTTTCTTCTTTTTTCGTGTGTTGCAGAGTTGTTAGTTGGCACTGGTGTATGACGATTCAGCGCCGCCATTTTATCTTTTTTTTGATTATTATTATTATTATTATTTTTGTTTAAGGCAGTGTATACACGCTACGCTGATCGACCGCGTTCAATATTTGTTCTTCCCTATATAACTGAAAACGACGTGAAATGAACCCTGGCCTTTAAACGATGTATCTTGTATTTCCAAGGAGGAACCCGGCACACGGTACACGGCTCGGTGGGGGAGGGATGGCTCTTCTACCGGGTCGCCGCACGCCAAACCGTCCCAGGGCCATTGGTGTGCGCTCTGTTCATCTATCCAGCCCCATTGCTTCGACATCAATCCTTCTTCTTCTCCGTATACGCGCTCTTATGGAAGTATACTTTTCACCTTTTTGAACACTATCATTATCTTGTAGTTTTTTTTTTTAGGTTTATCTTTTAGATTGTCTTCGTGTCACCAGTTCATAACTCTTTTCTTGTGTGTCTTCTCAGCGCCGTTGAAAGAGAAGCATCCATCGCAAAAGCTCGTCATGGGCAACTGCATCGCCGCCTCGATGGAGCGGTCCAACCGCAATTCCCTCATTCCAGATCCGACCCTGCAGGCGTACATGCACTACGGCGTCGAGAACATCCCGATACCGGACACCGAGACTTCTAACAGCACCCCTGTGTACCGCCACGCACAGTATGGCCAGCCCGGGGCCCACGAAGAGCTCATCGAGAAGAACTCGGGGGTCTGCATCACCCAGCGCCTCAAGGAGACGTGCGCCACGTACAAGAACGAGCAGCGCATCGCCTTCCGCCCGGTCCAGAAGAAGTCGTACGCGGAGGTGATGGGGAAGAGGGTCGAAGTAACACACCTCGGCCCCACCAACTACCTTTCTCTGGGCGAGCTATGGAAAAATATCGAAAACTTCGGCAGGGGCTTGAAGGAGATCGGCGTCGCGCCGAGGTCCAACGTCTGTATCTACGAGGACACTCGCTGGGAGTGGCTCGCGAGTATTTACGGCATCTGGTCCATGGACGCCGTGGCCAGCACTGTATACGCCAACCTCGGCGAGGATGCGCTGTGCTACGCCCTGCGTGAGACGGAGTGCTCCGCGATTATCTGCAACGGCAAAAATGTGCCGCTGCTGCTCAAAAGCGTCGCTGCGGGCCGTTTTCCTGCGTGCCGGATCATCTATCTTGATGGTGTTCCTGGTGGAGTACCAAGCAATACGTACGGCTGCGACGTGCGTCGCTGGGAAGACGTTGTGGAGCTCGGCGCAGCGTCCAGCCAGACCGTGATGACACAGGCAGCGGAGAATTGGGATGATCTCGCTCTGATCATGTATACGAGCGGCACCACTGGGGATCCAAAAGGGGTGATGCACTCCCACGGCAGCCTCACCGCAGGGACCCGCGCCCTCGAGCTCCTCCTCCTGGACATCCTGCCAGCCGCCTCCTCTGTAGATGGCGAGAGCTACTGCGCCTACCTCCCCCTGGCCCATGTCCTCGAGTTCGGCGTCGTGAACGTGTTTCTCTCACGTGGGGCGGTTGTGGGGTTCGGCAGTCCCCGAACACTGACCGACGTCACCACGCGGCCGCACGGCG
The DNA here is from genome assembly GCA_010157825.1 of Vickermania ingenoplastis. Lineage (NCBI taxonomy): Eukaryota > Euglenozoa > Kinetoplastea > Trypanosomatida > Trypanosomatidae > Vickermania > Vickermania ingenoplastis. The sequence goes on along the minus strand of VFSE01000256.1, from coordinate 106,910 downwards.
ATCTCAAAGAGTTCCAGCCGAGGTGTCTCGTCTCCGTCCCGAGGGTGTTCGACACCATCCGGAGGGCCGTAGAGGCCAAGCTGCCCCCGCCCGGCTCTTTTAAGAGGCGTATTTTTGATAACGCGTACAACGCGCGGCTTCAGGCAATCAAAGACGGCAACGACACGCCGTACTACAATGAAAAGGTCTTCCAGCAGCCACGCGCCCTGTTTGGCGGCAAGGTGAAACTGCTGCTGAGCGGCGGGGGCCCCATGTCTGCCAGCACAAAGGAGTTCGTGAGCGTCGTCTTTGGCAATATTGTCAACGGGTGGGGACTTACAGAGACGATGTGCGTCGGTGGCGTGCAGCGCCTCGGCGATCAGCATCCGACGAGCTGTGGCCAGGTACTGCCCATGAACGAAATAAAGCTGGTCGACACCCAGGACTACAAGCACACCGACAGCCCAGAGCCCCGCGGTGAGCTCTGCATCCGCGGCCCGTTCCTCTTCAAGGGGTACTACAAGCAGCCGGAGCTGACCAAGGAGGCGATTGACGAGGACGGCTGGTTCCACACAGGCGATGTGGGCAGTGTCTCAGCGGACGGGCGCATCAGCGTCATTGGCCGCATCAAGGCGCTGGCGAAGAATTGCCTTGGGGAGTACATCGCGCTAGAAACCCTGGAGTCCATCTACGCTGGTCATCCGCTGGTGCTGAACAACTGCATCTGCGTGATAGTCCATCCAGATCGGAACTACATTGGGGCGGTGCTGGTGACGGACGAGGCAAAGGTGAAAGCATTTGCTGCGGACTGCGGTGAAGAGTTCCAAGGAATCCCCGTTGGAGATCTTATTGCTGACCCAAATTTTTGCGATGTTGTCGCAAGATCTGTGGCACGCTTGGGCCGGTCGGCGAAGCGGTGCCCCTTCGAACTCCCGCGCCGGGTGTTCATCACGCTGGAGGAGTGGACGCCAGAAAATGAAATGCTGACGGTGGCGATGAAGCTGAAGCGGCGCTGTGTCGAAGAGAAGTTCAAGAAGGAGATCGACGCCATGTTTGCGTCGGAGTAGAAGGATTTTTCCTTTTCCAACGGATCGCTTTTACAAGTGGTACTGTCCTCACGAAATAAGGGCGTCGTGGCTCCCCCCTTTCTCGATGATTATTATTATTCTTTGCGCGTACTTTTGTTATGGTGGTGCTTGTGTGTATGAGCGCACCAGAAAGTCGCAGAGAAATCAAATCGCGCCTCAGGGAGCGCGGAAGAGAACGAGGGGGAAAGAGGCGGTGCAGGCACACTCCCTACTGCCTGAGCCGTCATGACCGCAGGGACATGAGCGATCCCACAGAGGCTGTGCCAAGTCGGAATAAAGAAAGCAGTGAATCCAGCAGAGAAACCCCGAAACCCCGCATGGGCACACATACGTCGGTTTCATTGTAGTGGGGTACCTACCTACGCCCTCTCCTATCGCGTTCACATACAACGCGGAATGAAGGCATGTCGTTCCGAGTGATTCCAGCTCCATTCCTCTATCCAGTGGCTCCATGTCGTTCTTTTTTTTCTTTGTTTTCAGTTTTTCTTTCTATTTTGCATTTTTAAAATTTATTTTATCCTTTTTATGTTTTGCTCTTCGGGTTCTGAGAAGCGCTTATCTAGGCGAAGTAGCTGTGTGTGTTGTTTTGTAACATAAAATATTGAACGGAAAGCCAACAACTACGTGCGCCGTGGAAGAGCGGCACCTCTACAACGTCTACAAGAGCTAGTAGCGTATAATATTTATATTATATTAGATCAACAAAAGATGAAAAGGGGGAGAAAAAAAAGAACAACTGAGGTGTGAGACAAGAAAAGAAATTCAGCTGTACGGACAATAGGGGAGGGTAGCGGCGGCACGTCACACAGATGTGGTTCTCACACGGAAGGTAAGCATTTCCCCTCCGCCTTCACTTTTTTTTTTTTGTTGATATCAACGAACCTATGGCAGGGTGGCTCTTCCACGGCTGGTTGTTGTTGTACTTCATAAATAATTTATTTATTCAGTATATCTTTTTGCCGTAAGTGGGTCCACCACTTGCGTTTTTTTTTTTGGTGGGTAAGGTTTCCTGTTGGGGTGGTTTTGTTTTACTTTATTTTTAGTACTCTATTTTATTGTTCTCTGAATGAAGTTCTATCACGTTTTCTTTTTTCTATTATTGTTTTGAAATTTCTTGAGTCTGCTGGGCCAGGTTCCTCTCGACACCCCGGTGGCGACTACGAAGGGCGCACCCTTAGCGTAGCCTAAGCCTACGCCTGCCATGCCCCTCGCCAGATCTCTAGTCGCGGGGCCCTGCAGGGGGGGTTTCAGCTCGTGACGGCTTCTTCCACTCACGTACACGAACTCAGCAGCACCTCTTCAACGAACGAGGGAGAGGAGTCTGCGCAGCCCCCCGATGAGAAGGTAACGAGACGCTTACAGTCGTCAACAACAGCTCTCATATGGTTACACACACCTCCCATTGCCCCTTGCCCGACACACGCACTAGCAGTGCGTGGCTTCCCGTACAAGTTGTTGGATCCTGATCCGAATGCGTTGAACTGCCCTCTCTCCCCTCCCTCTTCTGTCCCTGCGCTCCTCGGTTTCGTACTGGGTGCAGAGTCGTATAGCCCTTTACTTCCTAGACATTTTGATTTCTCGCTCCATCCATCCATCCATCTCTATTGTACTCTAATCATCGTCGACTTTGCCTCTCGGATCCTCGGCCCGCAGCACTAAACACGCCGGCACGGCACGGCTCGACTCTGAGAGATTCCTTCTCCTTTTCCTTTTTCCTTCCCTTCCTTGTTTACAGTTGACCTACCGCTCCAATGGGCTGCGTAACCTCGAGCCCCAGCCAAGATGAGCAGACCGCCCCAGATCCTCAGATCGTTGCCTTCAAGCTCTATGGCCCCTGCTCGATTGCAGAAAGCGGCTCGGAGACGCCCACCAGCTCCGCGGTGTTTCACCATACTCGCTACGCGGACCGCGCGGCTCGGGAGGAGTTCAACACGAGGTGCGGCAAGGTGCTGCAGCCGACACGCCTGCACGATCTGTCCCTCAGCAAACTTGATGCCGTCGCCATCAAGTACCGGCGCGTCCGCAAGATCGTGAATGAAAAGCGGACGGTAGGCGGTGTCACGAAACTAGCCCCGATAACGTACTTTGGCCGCCCCATCTGCATGACCTACCGCCAGCTGTGGGGGACGGTGGAGGCGTTCGCCAAGGGGCTGCGACTCCTTGGCGTGCAGGCCGGCGCCAAGGTGTGCCTGTTCGAGGACACTCGCTGGGAGTGGATCGTGTCGGCGTACAGCATCTGGCTGCAGCACAATGTGGCCGTTACCGTGCACGCCAACCTCGGCGAGGAGGCGCTGTGCTACGCCCTGCGTGAGACGGAGTGCTCCGCGATTATCTGCAACGGCGCCAGCGTAGAGGTGTTACTCAAGAGTGTCGCTGTGGGTCTTATCCCGCCTTGTGTGATCATATACTTGGACAGCCTTGAGATGAGCCGGACCCCAACCCCCGATGAGGCGCACGGCTGCACCGTCGTCAACTGGCTAGAGGTCGCCGAGAAGGGCTTGCGGTCGGACCAATGCCTCGTGCTCCCCACAGACCCCGATGAACTCGCTCTGATCATGTATACGAGCGGCACCACTGGGGACCCCAAAGGGGTGATGCACTCCCACGGCAGCCTCACCATAGCGTTTCAGAACATTCACGAATACTTAGAAAACAATTACAAGCAAGTGAAGGGAGACCTGTATATGGCGTATCTTCCGCTCGCCCACATCACGTCGTTCTGCGTCCTCAACGTATTTCTAGGCAACAACACCGTGGTGTGCTTCGGGAGCGCCAAGACCCTTACGAACCTGTACGCCAAGCCCAAGGGAGACATGATGACCTTCAAGCCAACCCTCATCATGGGCGTCCCCCGCATCTTCGACAAAATCGTGCGCACCTTGCGGGATGTCGTCGTTAATAAGGGAGCGTGCCAACGCCGCCTGTTTGCCAAGGCCTACCAGGCGCGCCTCAAGGCACTGCACCGCGGCAAGGATACTCCCTTGTACAACCTGACCGTCTTCTACAAGTACCGGCTGCATGCAGGCGGCAACCTTCGACTTATCTTCTGTGGCGGTGGGCCTCTCTCCGTCAGCACAAAGGAGTTTATGAGCGTCGTCATTGGCAAGATGGTCTGCGGCTGGGGCCTCACCGAGACCGCTTGCATCGGCGCCGCACAACGCGTCGGCGACACGGCACCAGACGTGGTCGGGCAGCCCTTCCCTTCCTCGGAGCTGAAGCTGGTCGACACCGAGGACTACAAGCACACCGACAGCCCAGAGCCCCGCGGTGAGCTCTGCATCCGCGGCCCGTTCCTCTTCAAGGGGTACTACAAGCAGCCGGAGCTGACCAAGGAGGCGATTGACGAGGACGGCTGGTTCCACACAGGCGATGTGGGCAGTGTCTCAGCGGACGGGCGCATCAGCGTCATTGGCCGCATCAAGGCGCTGGCGAAGAATTGCCTTGGGGAGTACATCGCGCTAGAAACCCTGGAGTCCATCTACGCTGGTCATCCGCTGGTGCTGAACAACTGCATCTGCGTGATAGTCCATCCAGATCGGAACTACATTGGGGCGGTGCTGGTGACGGACGATGCGAAGCTGTCGGCGTTCATTGCCCAGCACCACATCCAGGTGACGGCGAGCGACCCGGCGAAGGACAAGGCGGTTCATAGAAAGGTGGTGGAGAAGTTCGTAGAGATGGCGAAGGAGGCGAAGCGGCAGCCCTTCGAGTTCATCAAGAAGGTTATTATTGTTCGGGGCGAGTGGACGCCGGAGAACGATGTGCTGACGGCCGCCACCAAGCTGAAGCGGCGTGTGATCGATGTTAAGTACGCTGAGGAGATCAAGGAGTTGTTTGCGGGAGAGTGAGGGGGGGCTCTTAGTTGTAGAAGAGAGGCGGCACAGAGGTTAGTAGAGTGTTCTATGGGTGCGAGTGAGGCGTTTGGTGTGAAGGGCTGGCTCGTTATCCCTGAGCAGCGGTGCGGTGCGCAGATGAGAGATGTAGGTACTGTATCGGGCTCCTCAGGGAACCATGCGGTGGGGAGCCGCGTTTTCCTTCGGGTGTGTATGTGGGGGGGAGGGGGAACAACGAAGCTGACAGTTCATTTTTTTTTTTTCGTACTGTTGTGCTGGTGCCCTCTCTCTCTCCCTCCCGTCATTTGCTGCGGACTGCGGTGAAGAGTTCCAAGGGATCCCCGTTGGAGATCTCATTGCTGACCCAAATTTTTGCGATGTTGTCGCAAGATCTGTGGCACGCTTGGGCCGGTCGGCGAAGCGGTGCCCCCTTCGAACTCCCGCGCCGGGTGTTCATCACGCTGGAGGAGTGGACGCCAGAAAATGAAATGCTGACGGTGGGACTGAAGATAAAGCGGAAGAGCATTGAAGAAAAGTACGCCGCTGAGATGGACCTTCTCTTCGACGTTGGAAAGATCATCTAGTGAGAGCGACCCCTCACAACAACAACAACGAAACGCGCGGCGGAATGCATGCAGCGCCACGGTGCTCTCCCTCCTCGACATGTGGAGACCATCAAAAAGTAAATGCGTAGATACGAATGAAGAGCAGGCGCTTCTCTCGGCAGATCAGAGGGATCTCCCTCTTCACGTTCTGTACCTCTTTATACCTATATAGATGCATGTCATTCTGCTTTTCCTTTTTTTCACTGTTTTACTTCTGCCGCTCAGCACACGAATCTTTCAGCGAACCAAATGAGGCTGCGGCTGCATCAGACTCCAGACCGAAGTCCAGTGTGCCGCCAACGCTGGCCGATTGCCGTGTCGGTGTGGGCTCATGGCCGGCGGTTACGATCCGAGGCTTAAGTAAGTATGTGGCTTTGGCTCCGATACCGATTCTTTTCCTTTTTCTTCCCTCCCCTTTTTTTTTTCATTTTGAATTTGTATTTATGGATTACTGTTATCCTTATTGCTTTCAGTGCTCCTTTATTGTTGTTGCAGTCGCATACACCTGTCTTCCTGGCACAGCCAGTGCACAACGGTTCAGCAGGTAGCGCCAGTAACAGAAGAAATAAACAAATTCTCTATCAAACGCTCCTATGTATCTTCTCACTCTTCTTCCTCGCCTTGCCCCTCCCTAACTGTAGTTACCGGGCGTGCAGGATAGACATGTGTATCACTCGATGGAACGTTGGTGCGGCACCGACTCACCATCTCCGCTTGGCGCTCGAGAAAACAACATAAATCCCCTATGGCAGCGCCGTACGACACGAACTGAGTGGCTCCATATACGTGTTGATTTTTTTTTTTTTTTGTGCATCAACTGAAGAAATAGAAAGTAACGCACACACACACAGAGAGAGAGAGAGAGAGAGAGAGAGACAAAATAGCTCGGAAGAGAGACGAGAGCGTACGATGAAGTTCCCTGCGTGAAACTTTCATACTAATATATTATTATATAACTAACGAACTCAGTATATAACGAACTCAGTTATGTGTAGCGTTCGCGCATACCATCAACGTAGATTGGACATAAGTGTTCACGAAAACGAAATAAATAATAAATATACAAGTTTTTTTTTTATTATTATCTGTTATGTTTATTTTGATTTTTTTTTTTTTATTTTCCGCATATACATTGATCGTATTTCATACTCTTAAGTATATGTACCACAAATTGAAACGAAGGCCCCTTCCAGGCTTCTTCTTTTTTTTAAAATTATTTATACCTTTTACGCCGTAATACGATTCCCTCTCCGCCAACAGCGTTGAAGGGATTACTCCCCCCTCCTAAACTTTTTCGATACATATAAGCAGCTTGCGAACCAGTCTCCCTCCCATCATTGGGGTTGGATTATGGTTTCCTGGCACCTCAACTACCCTTTGCAATGCGTTGCATGTGTGGTGTGCGTGCAGAGTGCTCGGTCTCTATGCCGACAACGGTTCCGCCCTCCTTGTGACAAGCTGGACCGGAACAGGACGACAGCGGAAACACCTACTTGTCTCCACTGGAAAGACACTCTACAAAACTATCCTCAAAAATAACAAAGCAAAGCAAAAAAAAAAAAATAAATAATCTAGTAAAGAAATATATGTACGCAAATGTTCTAGTTCTCCTTTGTGAAGAGCGACGTTCCGATCCATCAAAAAATAAAAAAAAAAATAAAAAAAAACGCTTTGAAGGCGCACACTCACTGGAGTACACTCACTGGAGGCCCATCTCATATTAAATTGCCCTCTACAGCGTTGTGACTTCCCCTCTTCTTCTGCTCTTCCCTTTGCTGTTGTTTGCTTTGATTCTTCCTTTTTACTTCTTTTTTTCTTTTCTTTTCAATGTTATTGCTGCCTTCCTTGCTGCTCTCGCCACAGTGATTCACAGCGCTCTACTGTAGCCCCACTGACGGAGTGACCCAAAAGCGCCGCATTCCGCCACTAACTAGCTGACCCTAACCCTAACGGCTGTTGGAGCTTCTTCTTAACTCGCTTCACCTTAACTCTTTACTCCGCAAATAGAAGTCGTTTACCGTTGATTGTGCGTGAAGTTCGTAACTTCAAACCATGGGCGGGTGTGTTCTTTCGCGTATGGACTCGAGCCACGAGAAGTCCCTCGTACCGGATAAGCAGATCCGCAGCTTCCGCAACTACGGCCCCAACTCGCTGCCGGTCAGCGGAACGGAGACGGCCACCAGCACAGCGATCTACCGCAACGCGCAGCACCACTCGGACGAGGCGCGGAACAAGTTCTTCCGCCAGGCCCTCTCGCAGCTGCAGCCCAGCCGCATGTACGAGGTGTGCCAGACCAAGTCCTCCAAGACGGCCTTCCAGTACCGCAAGGTCCTCAAGGTGCAACAAGAAGAAAGTGTCGTGGGCGGAGAGAAGAAGATGATGGAGGTTTCGTACATGAGCGATCCTATTAGCATGACGTACAAGGAGCTGTGGGGGACGGTCGAGAGCCTAGCCAAGGGCCTGAAGGAGATCGGCGTCGCGCCGAGATCCAACGTCTGTATCTACGAGGACACTCGCTGGGAGTGGCTCGCCACTGTCTATGCTATTTGGGGTCTCGATGGCGTCACTAGCACCGTATACGCCAACCTCGGCGAGGATGCGCTGTGCTACGCCCTGCGTGAGACGGAGTGCTCCGCGATTATCTGCAACGGCAAACATGTGCCGCTGCTGCTGCGAAATGCCGCTGCGGGCCGTTTTCCTGCGTGCCGGATCGTGTACCTGGATGAGCTGCCGGCTGGCACGGATTGCTCTGATACCAACGGGTGCACTGTGGTGAGCTGGTTGGATGTGGTGGAGAAGGGCAGCAAGTCTCAGGCCACCCTTCAACTGCCAACGGATGCGGAATCCCTCGCTCTGATCATGTACACGAGCGGCACCACTGGGGACCCCAAAGGGGTGATGCACTCCCACGGCAGCCTCACCGTCGGCGTTCAAACGCTCAATAACTGGATGTTCGACAACTACGGCCAGCTGCCGGACGACCTGTACATCTCCTATTTGCCGCTGGCTCATATTCTAGCGTTTGGTGTCGTGAACATCTTCCTGGCGAATAACACAATGGTTTGCTTCGGCTCCCCGAGAACGCTTACGGATGCCACTGCCCGCCCCAAGGGGGATCTCGCTACCTTTAGGCCAACAATGATCATTGGTGTTCCCCGCATCTACGACACCGTGCGGCGCGGTATTGAGGCCAAGCTGCCGCCTCCCGGCTCTCTGAAGCGCAGGGTGTTCGATCAGGCCTACCAGTCCCGCCTCAAGGCGCTGAAAGATGGCAACGACACGCCGTACTACAATGAGAAGGTCTTCAAGATGGCCCGCGCTGCCATGGGTGGCCGGCTGCGCCTCATTCTAACTGGCGGTGGCCCCATCTCTGCTGCCACACAGGAGTTTATGAACGTCGTCATTGGCAAGATAGTCTGCGGCTGGGGCCTCACCGAGACCGTCTGCGTGGGCGGTGTGCAGCGCTTTGGCGATGTGGATATCGGGTACTGCGGCCAGGTCCTCATTGGAGAGGAATTGAAGCTGGTCGACACCCAGGACTACAAGCACACCGACACCCCAGAGCCCCGCGGTGAGCTCTGCATCCGCGGCCCGTTCCTCTTCAAGGGGTACTACAAGCAGCCGGAGCTGACCAAGGAGGCGATTGACGAGGACGGCTGGTTCCACACAGGCGATGTGGGCAGTGTCTCAGCGGACGGGCGCATCAGCGTCATTGGCCGCATCAAGGCGCTGGCGAAGAATTGCCTTGGGGAGTACATCGCGCTAGAAACCCTGGAGTCCATCTACGCTGGTCATCCGCTGGTGCTGAACAACTGCATCTGCGTGATAGTCCATCCAGATCGGAACTACATTGGGGCGGTGCTGGTGACGGACGATGCGAAGCTGTCGGCGTTCATTGCCCAGCACCACATCCAGGTGACGGCGAGCGACCCGGCGAAGGACAAGGCGGTTCATAGAAAGGTGGTGGAGAAGTTCGTAGAGATGGCGAAGGAGGCGAAGCGGCAGCCCTTCGAGTTCATCAAGAAGGTTATTATTGTTCGGGGCGAGTGGACGCCGGAGAACGATGTGCTGACGGCCGCCACCAAGCTGAAGCGGCGTGTGATCGATGTTAAGTACGCTGAGGAGATCAAGGAGCTGTTTGAAGAGGAATAGGGCCTGCGGAAGAAATGATGATGTTGGCAGGGGAGCTTTGTGCTTTTTTTTTTAAATGGTGTGTTGTGGTTAACCCGGCCGGTTGTTCTTTTTTCTCTTATTTTTTCTTTTCCATGGAAGCTGTGTTTATTCTGTGCGAGCACCGCCCAATGCTGTCGACGAGGCCGTGGCGTTGCGCCTAGCTGCGCCCATCCCACCTCCCATTGGAAGGCAGCACCAGCTGCTTTCAAAAGGTGAAGGATCGAGATGGACGGCGATGCAGCGGTTCTCCCCCGGTTAGGCTACAGGGAGCATCTAGTGGGGAGGGCCGTGCACTCGCAGAGTTGCCATTTTTTTTTTTTGGGGGGGGATAAGAACCGTTGTTCCGCTTCTGATGCACACACGCTCTAGTCCTTCTGATGCCGTTGGGGCTTCTCTTTAAAGAGTTGTGTGTACTTTGATTCACTTCAGAAAATAATATTAGTTGTTTTTTTTTTATGTGTGTAGACGGTGTTTATACTTGGTGAAGAGGTCTTGCTGACCAAATCCTGCCCACTCTACAGCATTCTGGATGTCGCCACCTTGAATAGCGCTACTCTCCTGAATAATGTGTCGCTTCAATCTCTCACTTCGCTTCTTCTTGTTCTTGACACTCGACTACCACGTGCAGGTCTATTATCGTGGTTTGTTTTCTGTTTTGTTTTCGCTTTTACCTACCTCGTTTCATTATACATCGCTCTATTTTGATCGTTGTGCTTCTCGAATCCCGGTAAGCCCCGCATCAACAGAAGCGCAACACTCTTTCCTTTCTCCTTTCTTTCTCATTAAAAAGATTATTTGCAACATTTCAAGCTCCCAACAGCAGCAGTTCGTAACTTCAAACCATGGGCGGGTGTGTTCTTTCGCGTATGGACTCGAGCCACGAGAAGTCCCTCGTACCGGATAAGCAGATCCGCAGCTTCCGCAACTACGGCCCCAACTCGCTGCCGGTCAGCGGAACGGAGACGGCCACCAGCACAGCGATCTACCGCAACGCGCAGCACCACTCGGACGAGGCCAAGAAGAAGTTCACCGACGAGACCTTGGCGCGGCTGCAATTCACCCGCATGTACGAGGTGTGCCAGACCAAGTCCTCCAAGACGGCCTTCCAGTACCGCAAGGTCCTCAAGGTGGAGAAGGAGGAAATGGAGGTCGGTAAACAGAAGAAGATGATGGAGGTTTCGTACATGAGCGATCCCATCAGCATGACGTACAAGGAGCTGTGGGGGACGGTCGAGAGCCTAGCCAAGGGCCTGAAGGAGATCGGCGTCGCGCCGAGGTCCAACGTCTGTATCTACGAGGACACTCGCTGGGAGTGGCTCGCGAGTATTTACGGCATCTGGGCCATGGACGCCGTGGCCAGCACTGTATACGCCAACCTCGGCGAGGAGGCGCTGTGCTACGCCCTGCGTGAGACGGAGTGCTCCGCGATTATCTGCAACGGCAAAAATGTGCCGCTGCTGCTCAAAAGCGTCGCTGCGGGCCGTTTTCCTGCGTGCCGGATCGTGTACCTGGATGAGCTGCCGGCTGGCACGGATTGCTCTGATACCAACGGGTGCACTGTGGTGAGCTGGTTGGATGTGGTGGAGAAGGGCAGCAAGTCTCAGGCCACCCTGCAGTTTCCAACGGATGCGGAATCCCTCGCTCTGATCATGTACACGAGCGGCACCACTGGGGACCCCAAAGGGGTGATGCACTCCCACGGCAGCCTCACCGTCGGCGTGCAGGCGCTAGGCAATTGGCTATACAGTAATGGTCCACAGGAGCCGGACGACCTGTACATCTCCTATCTGCCGCTGGCTCATATTCTAGCGTTTGGTGTCGTGAGCATCTTCCTGGCGAATAACACAATGGTTTGCTTCGGCTCCCCGAGAACGCTTACGGATGCCACTGCCCGCCCCAAGGGGGATCTCGCTACCTTTAGACCGACGCTGTTGATCGGTGTTCCCCGCATCTTCGACACCGTGCGGCGCGGTATTGAGGCCAAGCTGCCGCCTCCCGGCTCTCTGAAGCGCAGGGTGTTCGATCAGGCCTACCAGTCCCGCCTCAAGGCGCTGAAAGACGGCAACGACACGCCGTACTACAATGAGAAGGTCTTCAAGATGGCCCGCGCTGCCATGGGTGGCCGGCTGCGCCTGATGCTGTCGGGCGGCGGCCCTCTCTCCGCCTCTACGCAGGAGTTCGTTAATGTTGTATTGGGCCGCATGGTGTGCGGCTGGGGCCTCACCGAGACCGTCTGTGTGGGCGGTGTGCAGCGTTCAGGCGATCTTGATGCGGAGGTGGCGGGCCAGGTTTTGGTTTCAGAGGAATTGAAGCTGGTCGACACCGAGGACTACAAGCACACCGACACCCCAGAGCCCCGCGGTGAGCTCTGCATCCGCGGCCCGTTCCTCTTCAAGGGGTACTACAAGCAGCCGGAGCTGACCAAGGAGGCGATTGACGGGGACGGCTGGTTCCACACAGGCGACGTAGGCAGCTTTACGGCAGATGGCCGCGTGCGTGTGGTAGGCCGCATCAAGGCGCTGGCGAAGAATTGCCTTGGGGAGTACATCGCGCTAGAAACCCTGGAGTCCATCTACGCTGGTCATCCGCTGGTGCTGAACAACTGCATCTGTGTGGTAGTCCATCCAGATCGGAACTACATTGGGGCGGTGCTGGTGACGGACGATGCGAAGCTGTCGGCGTTCATTGCCCAGCACCACATCCAGGTGACGGCGAGCGACCCGGCGAAGGACAAGGCGGTTCATAGAAAGGTGGTGGAGAAGTTCGTAGAGATGGCGAAGGAGGCGAAGCGGCAGCCCTTCGAGTTCATCAAGAAGGTTATTATTGTTCGGGGCGAGTGGACGCCGGAGAACGATGTGCTGACGGCCGCCACCAAGCTGAAGCGGCGTGTGATCGATGTTAAGTACGCTGAGGAGATCAAGGAGTTGTTTGCGGGAGAGTGAGGGGGGCTCTTAGTTGTAGAAGAGAGGCGGCACAGAGGTTAGTAGAGTGTTCTATGGGTGCGAGTGAGGCGTTTGGTGTGAAGGGCTGGCTCGTTATCCCTGAGCAGCGTTGTGGTGCTCAGATGAGAGGTGTAGGTACTGCACCGGGCTCCTCAGGGAACCATGCGGTGGGGAGCCGCCTTTTCCTTCGGGTGTGTATGTGGGGGGGAGGGGGAACAACGAAGCTGACAGTTCATTTTTTTTTTTTCGTACTGTTGTGCTGGTGCCCTCTCTCTCTCCCTCCCAGGGCTTTGGATAATACGATGCTTCTTCTAACCTTTACTCATGGCGCCAGTCGCTAGGAGAGACGAGGGGGGGGTGCTGCCCTTCTCGTCCCCCATTTCTCTCTTTTTTTTTGCTGTTTTTATGCTTCTACAAGGGTGGAGGAGGCACACAGAGGCGAATAGACAAGCATTGTGAAGACGAGCTACCTCTCTTGTACGCAAGGAGGTGTGCGGAGCTGTACGGCGGCGTGCATCACTAGCCATGCTGCGGCTGTGAATGTGAAGGCCATTTCTACCCAGGGCAGCATCTACCGGCTGGTTCCCACCGGCAAAGATATACAACGCTGTGGAAGAACGGAAATTTGACGTTCCGAAACTGCGGCGGATCGGCTGAGGCTTTTTCTATTGTTTAAGATGCTCCACGGCCATTTCTTTTACGTCGGAGATCTCGTTCTCTTCTTTTTCACGAGCGAGATCCGGTAAAAGACTAAAATCGAACCGAACAGGCCAGCGCTGCAGCACCTCATCATCCATCCACGCCCAATTCTGGCCGTGGGGCGGGGGAAAGAGCAGAGCAGCCCCCATGCATGGCACTGCACTCGTGGGGACTGGGTCCGCCAGCCACCCGGGTCAAACATAACGTTTCCCCTCTTTGTCTGGCGACTCTTCGTATAATTTTTTCCTTTTTCTTTTCTTTTCATTTCATTTCTCTTTCTTGTGGCTCAGACCATCTACCTGTTTCGCTGTTTTCCTTTCCTCTTGTAATAAAGGAGATACAGGCGAAAATAATAAGAAATCAACGAAATAACAAATTCCCTGCGCCCCCACGCGATGAACTGCGGTGCTCCCGTTTGCGGCCCCTTGAACTCCTTGAGAAGTTGCCATCACCCACCTATGATTCTGCACAGTTCGTTGCTCATCTCTCTCTCTCTCTCTCTTTACCTTTTTTTTTTTTTACAACTCCGTGATCTAATGGCAACTTGTTTCCTATCAGGGACCGAAATCCTTCTCGCCGCATCATTTCTATTTGTCATTACCTTCCACAGCAACACAAACAAGCCTAGCCAGCGCCACGTGGTACGAGCCTTCGCTCCAGTGAAACGAGTGCTCGCCGTTGCCTCCCCTACAGCCCTCGGGCCACATATCAAAAGCGACTCGCATCCCCCCAAAACACACACACACACACATCATCTTGGGAAGGATCAAGAGTGTACGCACGTGTGTCTTTGCTCTCGGTGTGTCCACCAGTCGCTGCAGTACGAGCCCCGTGCCGTATCTACGTACGTACACACACACACACGTATCCCACCACCGAACCCCGGAGTTTTGGCCCCCGTATCCATCTAATATTGCTATTGGATAAACCTTGGTATACTCGACGTATATCTATATCCTTATATATATATATATATATATATATATATTAACGATTATTATTATTATTATTATTATTTTCGTTGGTCGATGGGGACCTTCATCTCGCTTGTGTTTGAGTGGCGGAGCGAGTTCAGCGCGGTGCCCAGTTCGGGGACGCTGGCCGGCCATCAGCTCTGCCGCAGTGTGCAGGTCTCCGCCCCAGCCGCCGCACCGCCGCTCCAACCGTCCAGCGAGTCTATCGCCGCACCAGAGAAAACGGCCCCACCGCTCGGCGCCGCGGCGAGCAGCCCGGGGTACACGCTGCCCAGCCCGGGGTACACGCTGCCCGGCGCCTCGCCGCCGTCCTTCGCTGCCGATTCGCTGTGCGCCAAGCCGCGGCGGCGCCGCTGCCGGGCGCGCTGGCGGCGGCGCCGCGGCGGCCAGCGACCCGACGCCCGCGGCTACTACTATCCAATGGCCGCCCTCGCCCTCCCGCCGGAGCGCGACGCCGCCGGCGCGGCGGTGGAGTTGGAAGAGGAGCTGCAGGAACTCGGGCCACTCGACTGCGTTGACGTGTACGCCTTTCTCGAGGACCACGCGGCGCGGACAGCCGCCGTCCCGCCGCTTCGGTTCTGCGACAGCGCCGTGTTCCGTCACCCGGCCAACCAGCGCCTCACCCCCGACGAAATACGGTGTAAGTACGTGTTCCCCCCGCTCCACGCAGCACCCCTCGCCCTCGCCGGGGCCCCGCCGGGCTGCGCGGCACCCCTCCTCTTGGCGGCGGCGGCCGGCCCCGGCGAGGGCAGCGGCGACGTGCTGCGAAGCAGCCGCTCCTTCTACTCGGTGGTGCAGGAGCTGCGCGATGCGTGCGAGGCAGACCCCGCCGGAATCGCCGTCTCGTGGCGGCGGGTGGAGCACGTGACCCCGTCGAGCGCCGCCGGCCCCTCGCGGCAGCGCGGCGCCCTGGCGCAGGCGGTGGGCAGCGGCTTGGCGCAGTTCGCCTCAGCCTACTCACTCTCGCGGCGGGCCTACGCCCGGTCGCAGCGCCATGTGTACTATCTCGGGCCACAGCAGCACTGGAGCCGGATGGAGTGGTGGCACCTCACGCTGGACATGGCGCACGGCCTGCGCCGCCTCGGTCTCAAGCCCGGTAACAAACTGCTGCTGGTTGACGACACGCGGTGGGAGCTGCTGCTCGCCTGCTACGCCGCCTGGGCCGCCGGCCTCGTCGTCGCGCTGGTTCCTCCCAGCCTCGCTTGTCTGCGGCAGGCTGCGGTGGACCTTCGGGAGGAGGTCAAGGCCGTCGTCTGCCCGCGGGACAGCCGGGTGCTCGGCCTGGTGCGGCGCTGCTGGCGCGACGCGGAGGCGCTTCACCACGAAGTGGAAGCCGAGCAGGCCTCGGCACAGCTACAGCACGGCCTCGACCCCAGCGTCAGCGCCACCCTGCCCGACGACGGGTCCCCAGCGCTCGATGGCACGCCGCTGCGCAGCGGCCGCCATGCGCTGGCACTCTCCCCGGGCCACGGGCCGCTCTTCATCACCACTGAGCGCCTGGTGACGGCCGCACAGGAAGAAGCCCCCGCCGCGGGGGAGGAGGACAGCGCCGCGCAAGCAGAACGGGCCGATGCGGCCGACGACGGCAGCGGCGCAAGCCTCTGGTGGGGCGACGTGCTGGAGCACGGCCAGCGGTGGCGGCGCTTCCAGCAGCAGGCCGAGGAGGCGCAGCAGGGCCAGCGCAGCACCTCGGCCGGGGCAGGGGCCAGGGAGGTGGAGGAGGGCCGCGTCGACTCGGATAGGGCGGCCTTCTCGCCCTTCCGGAGCTTCGAGCCGGCGCCGGCGCAGCGCTCCCCCGTGCCAGCACCACTGCGGGCGACAGACCTCGCGCTCATTCTGTACGCCTCCGGCGAGCCAAAGGGCATTCTGCACACCCACGGCGGGCTGCGCGCGGCCATGACGGGCTACGAGGAGCAGCTGCGGCGCATGGGGCAGCCGCTGCGACCGCCTGCCAGGCCCCGGAACGGCGACGGCGAGGAGCTGCGCCCCGACCCACGGCGCTGGCTGATGGAGCACGTGCCGCCCGCCGGCCTCAATCCCACGCCCCGGGCCTACGAGAGCCAGCCGGCGTATGTGGCCCACATGCCCATCACGCATTTCTTAACAGAGCTGGTGCTGGAGCTTGTGCTTCTCCCGCGCGGGTTCCGGGTGTGCTACGGCTCGGCGCACACACTCTGGGACAACCAGGTCGCTCGCCCTCGGTGCGACGTGCAGGAGTACTGCCCGACTCTCATCCTCGGCGTGCCGGCAGTCTTCCACCGCCTGTGTGCGCTCATTGAGGGCTCGCTCACCAGCGGCGGCCTCCCACGGCGGTTGTTCGACATCAGCTTCGAGCACCGGCGGCAGGCGCTGCGGCGCGGCTTCGACACCCCGTTTCTGAACAGGTCCGCCTTTCAGCAGCCGAGGCAGATGCTGGGCGGCCGCTGCGCCGCCGTCATGTCTGTCGGTGCTCCGCTCTCCGCGGCAGTGCTGGAGTTTCTGCACGTGGTGTGCGGCGTCGCGGTGCACCAGGTGTACGGCCTGAAGGAATCCGCCGCCTGCGGCCTCGTGCAGACCTTCGGCGATGGATTCCGTAGCAGCGTTGGGGGGCCACTGGGGCCCATTGAGGTGAAAATCCGCGGCTCTCGCCAGGGCGGGGAGCCGACCCGCGGGGAACTGCTGCTGCGCGGCCCGACCATTATGTGCGGGTACCACCACCAAGCGCAGCAGAGCATCGAAGTGATGGAGCCGAGCGCCGATGGGGAGAGCAAGTCGTGGTGGCTGCGCACAGGTGACGTGGCGGAGCGCTGCCCGAGCGACGGCTCGTTCCGCATTCTTGGCCCGGTGAAGAACGTTTTCAAGAACACCATCGGCATAGCGATGGGCGTCGAGTCGCTGGAGCAGCTCTACGCGGAGCACCAGCTCTGCAGCCCCGGTGGCATCTGCATCGTGGTGCACCCGTATCGGTCGTACATCTGCGGTCTGGTGCTCACCAACGAGGAGCGGGCCAACGCCTTCTCCCGCCACCCGGGCATCGAAGCCGCCCCGCCGCGGCGCTCCCCGATGGCGGTGCCGGCTCCCGCCTCGAGCGGCTGGCCGCATTGCCTTCGAGATCCAACCTTCAACGCCGCCGCCGCCGCATCACTGAACCGTTTCGCAGTGGAGCGGGGCGGGGTGCTACCGCATGAGTTGCTGCGCCACGTCCGCGTGCTCTACGACGAGTGGACGCCGGCCAACGCCCTGCGGACCTCTACGGGGCGGCTGCACCGCCACCACATTGCGCAGCGGTACCGCGGTGTTATGGAGGAGATGTTTGAAGAACTCCTCTGAGTTGACGAGGGTTAGCCACCGGACGATCCTACTCCTTTTCCTTCCCTTTTTTTTTAAAAAAAAAATCTTTTTGGCTGAGTCGAGAGTTAAACTGATACACATCATTTGTGAATTGGTTTCCTTTGAGGGGTGGCCGTGGGAGAGACCACCGCTTGACCATCTCTGGCCGGCGCGCCATGCGGTGAGCAGCGACCGAGAAGGACACGGACACGCGGCGCTCTCAGGTCCGCCAAAATGGTCGAGAGCGACAAAAAAAAAGAGCAGGTACGGCAGCCACGCGGAGCGGGTTACCCTGCAATCGTGTCACGTGGTGGTTCCACTGAGTGAAACGATCCATTATTTTACTTCCGTACGAACTTTTGGTGTCGCCGTTTTTTTTTTTTTGGTTTCTTTTGGTCATGGATCAACGTCCCATCAAAGGCGCCGTTCCTATTATCTTCTCTTCCCTTTCCGCACACGCCCTCAAACGACGGACTGATGATTGATCTGTAGAACTCCTCCTCTCTCGCCCTACACGTCTTCTTCCTTTTCTTTTTTGTTTAATATTTATTTTTTGTTTTGTTTGTTTGTTTGCAGATTTCTGCCTTTCCTTTTGTTTTCCTTGAGTGTGTGTGTGTGCAGAGCTGATAGGACAGAGCGGACGTGCCACGAGCTCCCCCGGCTTCTTCCCCTCAACTCTTAACTCCCTCCACTCTCGTCGCGTATCCGAGTAGCGCGCGTTAGAGGGCGATGGCCGCACCGGTGCTCGACTTCTACGCGCCGGCGCCGGACCACCGGCGGACGAACAAGGAAAAACTCAGCCGGCAGCGCGACGCGCTCTACAGCTGGCGGGCGGACCACCAGAAGACCACCTTCGACCCCAAGACGGGCGCCCGTAAGCCCATATTGAATAGCTACGAGATGGCTCCCAAGCAGGTGATCATGCCGGGGAGCCAGCGCGAGGCGGCACTGCTGCACAAGAAGCGCCAGCAGGAGGAAACCATCTGGGATTTCGCCTCCGGCACACCGTGCGACCGGCGCAGGGAGTGGCGGGCGACCGGCTTCACCTTCGACGCGGAGCACTTCCGCACGAGCGATGACCCGCGCAGCAAGTACTACCCCAAGAACAAGCCGCCCATCACCGCCTCATCACTCCGGGCCAAGCAGCGCGCCATACAGACCAACCCGTACAAGCCCTACTACCACGACGCCATCCTCCTTAGCTGCCCCCCCGCCGGCTCCGAGGTGACGTGCCTTGCCGTCACGTACAACAAGGCGGAGGCCGTCCAGCGCGAACTGCACGCGGCGAAGGCGTCTCGCCAGGCTCGACTGATGCGCAAGGAGCCGGGGGAGGAGGACCCGGCGCCGGCCTCGTGGTGTGAGGCGCTCGGCCCCGCCATCTCCGCCAAGCAGCGCAACATGGAGCTGGCCGAGCACATGTACCAGGACCTGGTGTGCCGCCAGGCAGCCCTCACCGACACGGAGGTGGGGAGCCCGGAGTCGCTCGACATCCAGATCCCGACCAGCGAGATCGCGTACAGCCTCCGGGCGGAGTACCTCAAGAAGCACAGCACAAACCACCCCGGCGCCACGCAGGGAGAGCGCAGCGCAGGCCAGGGCACCAGCGCCAGCCCCGAGTCCGGCAGCGGCGAGCCCGTCACCATGGGCAACGGCTCGCGCCGCGCGCCGGGCATGCGGCAGCACTTTCTGCCGGCCGAGGCCAAGTCGACCCGGCTGTACGCCATCGCCCTGCGGCGCTACTTCTGCAACGAGGAGTCCTCCATGACGCAGCGACAAGAGCCGGTGCGCCAGGGCGTCGCCGTAGACCTCCCGGCGTCCTGGCAGTCACCCCTCATGAACGGAACGTAACGCCCGACCCGGGCGAGAGAGCGGGGGTGCACCTACCCACTGGGAGAAGGCCAGCCGCTGCTCATTCGTTGTGGCGTCGCGTCCCTCTCTCGTAAAGACACCCGGCGGCCCAGGGTCCCACCCCGGTGTTAGGGTATACCCTAACCCCAACCCACTCCACATGTGCTACTCCTGCAGTACATATTCCCCTTTTTTTTGTTGTTGTTTTATGACCTGCAGGGAAGCCAGTTTCTATGTTCCATACAACGAGATTTCCCTCTCTGACGCCTCTGACGCCTACTCCCGCTGTACTCCATAGACGAGATGCGGGCGAAGCGGAGGGGCTGTTGGTTTTGTGGTTCGTGATAGAGCAGGAGAACTCAAAGGGTGGATGGATGACCTCCTTCCCGTCTTCGCTTTCCTTTTTTATTTTATTTATCAATGGTTTTTTGTTAAGGGTTTTCTTCACATCCCTATGCCAGTGCCAGTGCCCCTGGCCTTCGATGTTGGAGTCATGTAAACCAGCAACAGCAACCTTTATGTAGATACGATGCCAACTGCACTAACTGTGTTCCCCCCTTTCATATGCCGCTCCAAAAACAAGAGAGTGCCGAGAGTGCGCACCCACGCTGCAGCCTCCAAGAGGGGGACACAGAGAGGGTCTAGCTTTATATAAATACACACGTGTATTACGCCACACTACACGCGTTGACAATTTTTGAAAGCCAGGTGCTTTCCTTTTAGCCGCATGGAGCGGCTTTTCAGGGGGGTATAGATTACAGGCGGCGGATGTGCGTGCGCTGGGGGGGGGGAGGGGTGACGGTGCCTGTAGCCCAAATGCTACGACGCATTTTACTATATTTTTTCTTTTCCTTTTCCCTAGACCTATGCCAGGGAGGAGGAGGATGTGCCCCCCCCCCCTCTCCCGCCAGAACATTGGATGGACTGAACTGACTTCTCTTCCTACTCTGTGTCTGTCTGCCGTACAAGTGCATCGCATAGAGCTTGATGCAAAACAACTCTCGCATGACAGAACTACAGCACAAAAAAAAGGGGGAAAAAGGGAAAATTCACACGAGCTTACCCCGTTACCAACGCAGTCCCAAACTGTAGCTCCTAGCTCCTGCTGCACCAAAAAAGATTAGCGATTTCTCTTTCTCTCTTCTTTCTCTTTCTCTTTCTCTTTCTCTTTTGGACGTCATGTCGTTGTCCTCCGCGGCAACATGTGGAGGAGCCTTTGCTGTAGGTGGCACGCGTCTCTCGTGCTTTGCAGCCCCTGTCCCGCTGGCAGCCAGTCCATCCATCCGCTGCACCTAATAAAACAGAAACTTCAAAGCTCGTCGTGGTGCCGCACATACACACACAGACCCCTATGGCCACGACTTCCCACTCACAGCCCAGCAAGGCGCACGGCAACGTGCTCTTCTACGGCCTCCCTTCCATCGCCGACCGGCGCTTCCTCGAGACGGTCCTCCAGACGCGGATCGGCCGTGCGCTCTTCTTTGGCTTTGGCGTCGAGCGCATGGCCATCGCAGAGCTCATTGAGGCGGGGGCCGCGAAGGCGATCCACGCTGCCCTGCAGAACGGCATCCCGGAAGGGGAGCTGGGGGCCCGGACCGCAGACGTTGACACGCCGCTCTGCGACTTGTTCTTTGGCGGGGCACCAGAGTACGCGTATCTGCACTTCCTGCGCTTCCGCCGCAGCACCATCAGAGTCGTGTGGAGCCCCCTTCCCGTAGACGCCTTCTACCAGCTCGGGGCGGTCGTACCGGAGCACAAGGCGCCCGACACTCGCAAGCGGCCCGGACACGACCAAGACGCCGGGCCCGCACATGGGGTCAAGCGGGTCCACAGGGAGGTCCAGGAGACAGAGGCCGACGCCGCGGTCGTCCTCGCGCCGCCCTCTAGCAAACCGCGGGCCTTTTTCCCAAAGAACTGTTGCCAGAAGTGCGGGTCACCAGATCATTTCACCCGCCACTGCGACGCCCCAGCAGCTGCTGATCTCCTCCCAACGGCTGCAGCGGAGGACATAGTCTCCAAGCCCTCACCCAAGGCCCAACAGGAGCAGCGTCGGGCGGCGGATGCGCCACAGCCGAGCGCTCCGGTTAGGAGCAGCAAGGACCAGTGCAAGCACTGCGGCAGCGAGGAGCACCTCTCTCGTCATTGCCCCAACAAGTAGTTGTTTGTCATTCCCCCCTCCCCCTCGCTCCAGCATATAAGACTCGTATAACAGATACCCTGCCCAGCGGTGTACACTTACTAATCAACAATCGATCATGATCACTACCGAGTCCTGTACGGCGAACACAGCATGCACTAACACGCAGTGCAAGAGCAACTGCCAGCACGCCTCCATCGGTTGATCTCCCTCCTCCCTCCTCCTTCTTCTTGATTGCATTATTCGAATATCCTGAAGTTGTTCTAACAGATAGTAGCAGTAGTCAGGTGGTGCACCATCCATCCCTGCATCGCATGTCACGCCGGCCCATTCGCCTGGATGATGCGGAGATCGACTTTGCGACCGCGACTGCCCCCACCAGCGCCGCCACCCCGCTCTCCGTCGAGGCGCTGCTCGGGCACGGCACCGCCCCCGAGGCCCCCAAGGCAGCGCCCACCGCCGTCGACCCACGGCTGCAGAATTACGTGGCCAGCAAGGCGCGCCTGGGCGGAATCCGGCGCCGCCGCGGCTTCTTCACGGAGGCCGCCACACAGCCGCAGCACCCCGTGAGTGCGGAGACGAGCGAGGCCGTGCAGGCGGCGCTGGAGAATGTCACACAGCGCAAGACCCCGCAGCAACGTCGCGACGCTTTCGAGGCCCAGGCCCGCGAGCTGTGCCAAGCCGGCCCCTGCAGAAGCAGCAGCAGCAGCACGGAGAAGGGTTCAACCCAGGCCCTCCCATCCTTATCCTTCGTTGATGACCTCCTGGAGAGCGTTCCCGACGTCGAGCCGTGGGACCGCTGGGCCCTCACGGCGCCGCGCTACGACCGCCGAGCTCTCGTGATCCCTACAGCCGCCGTCACCTACATGCACGCCAGTACCGCATCCACCCCCGGCAGCAGCTCTGTCGAGCCGAACGCTGTGGTGCTCAGCGCCAACACGAGGGCGGCCGCAGCCAAAGCGGGAGTCGATCTCGTCCACATACCTGTCATCCCCGACTCGCTGTACACGCGGTACTACCAGTTCGAGCGCCGGGCGGGGCCGCCGCCGCCGCCGCCGCCCAAAACGAAGGAAGAGAAGCGTCAGGAGCGCCGGGAGAAGCAGCGCCAGAGGCAGCTGGACCTGAAGCGGCGGCGGGAGGCCGGCGAGAAGATCAAGGATCGCCTTAGCAAGCGCAACCTGCTGGAGAAGCGAATGGTGGAGCAGAGCGTACTGAACCCTCTCGCGACGGACACGGTGGTGCTCTCACAGTATGCGGAGCGCTTCTATGAGCACCAGCGCATGAACTTTGAGCGCCACATGGCTGCGCTGCCGCATCAGATTGCGAAGCGGGCGCTGGACGCCAAGCGCCACGCCGAGGAGAACCCCGTACTGCGCTGCTACCGCATCTTTCCGGTGTACAGCGCGAGGCACCTCGGTATGCTGCGCAACATGGCCAACGATAACCGTCTTCGCGGCTTCTTCGCGTGGACGGCGGAGGTGGAGGCCGTGGTGGTGCTGGCCGGCGGCGAGGTGGCCGCCCGGCACTTGGACCGCTGGATCCTGCACAAAACTGCGTGGGAAAGCGATGAGACGACCGCTGTGCGGGTGTGCTCCATCCGCCTGCAGAGCGCCGCACAGTTCTCCTTTCACGCTCGACCGGGGCCGAAGCGGCCGAGGGAGGCAGAAGGGGAGGGGGAGGCAGAAGGGGAGGCAGAGGCGGAGGGCCGGGAAGCTGTGTTCCTCGCCTTCTTCGACTCCGTGGAGGAGACGTGCCGTTTCTTCGCGCAGGGGCAGCCCGCCACCACAGCCGGCCGCCCCGGCCAGCCCCACCCCTCACCGTGGTCCTCCTTGCTCGGGCTCTGGCGTGCGGCGTGCCTCGGACCTCTGCTGGAGGCTCAGCAAGGGGCCCGCCACAAGGTGCAGCGGTAGGGGTGGGGCCGCCGCCCTCGCCACTCGTTGCAGTACAAATGGAACGGGAGAGCGGCTCTTGTTTGGATCATGGTGAACTTAACTTGCTATTGCTATTGATATTGACTAAAGGCTGGATGACTGCCCCTCTAGGAGAGTTTCTGTGGGTCGATATACACCCAATTGCATTGAAAGTGTTACAAAAATAAGATTGTGCCTCATATGCTCGCTGTTGCTGAACTCTCTTCCCATTGGCTCTTGGAACCTTTGCTCTACCCCATGCCATCACATGGACCAACAGCAAAAAGTAGTCTGAAGCATCACAGCCCTTCACCCCCCAGCGACTCATCCATCACATCCATCCATCCTAACTGTCCATCCTTCCGAAGCAATGCCCTCCGCCTACCCGCCCTTCTCTGACACCAAGCCACTCTACGACATGAGCACCTTTGGCGGGCGGCTGCGGCACTGGACCCGCGCCCTCAACCCGACACTGCTCCTCGAGAACCCAAGCTCTCTCGCTAAGGCGCAGCAGATACTGGACGACCACCGGCAGGGACGGCGGGGGAGGGCCACCGACGCGGAGCTCTGGCACGCCCGCATGGCGGTCGAGAGCTGCGTCCACCCCACCACCCACGAGGTGATCAGCCCGTGGTTCCGCATGAGCATGTTCCTGCCCATGAACTACGTGATCGTCCCTGCCATGATGGCACCAGCGACCCTCTCCTCCTTCTACCTCACCGCCGGCGTGCAGTGGGCCAACCAGAGCTACAACTCAGCAGTGAACTACTGCAACCGGTCCAGCGACAAGCAGCCCACCTCGGATATCATGAAGGCGTATGCCGCCACCGTCGTCGTCGCTGTCGGCGGCAATCTCTGTGCCGCCGCCTGGCTCCGCCGCATCCCCCCGGGCACCGCCGCAGCAACTGTGGTCCGCGCGACCATGCCATTCCTGGCCGTCGCGGGGGCAGCCTCCGCCAACCTCGCACTGATGCGCAAGAACGAGTGGATGTCCTCTGGCCAGGGCCTGCTCGTGAAGGACGAGGACGGCGTGGCGCGGGGTACCAGTGTGATCGCCGGCCGCGACAGCCTCTACAAGTGCTGTATGGCCCGCGTTCTCTGGAACATACCGTGCATGGTGCTGCCCACCGTCTGCGCCGTGCCCCTCCGCAAGTTCGTCCCCGCCGCCCGCCGTAATCCGTACATTACCGAAGTTCTGCTGCAGGTCGTCGGCCTCACCGCGGGTGTTCCACCGGCGCTCGCCTTCTACGACGTCACGCAGACGCTCCCTGCCGACAGGCTGGAGCCACAGTTCCACGGCCTGAAGCGGAGGGACGGCTCCCCCGTGAAGGAGCTCACCTACTACAAGGGTCTGTAAACCCTCGTGTACAAACAAAGAAGCAAAACGAAACAACGAAAAAGGGGAAAAAATACAATATTATTCAATATTGTGATAAGGAGCTCACGTTTCTCTCTCTCTCTCTCTCTTCTTAAATGATCCTTGTTGTTTTTATCATTCCTTTAGAACAAAGAACAAACAGCCCCGCTCTTGGTACCAATACTGATCTCAGCAACTCCTCACACAGGACTGAAAAGGGGTACGGCGGTAAACAACAATCACTCCATACAATTCCATCAAGTGAATCAGTTGTACTTCTCTGTATACGGTACCAGCACCGTCTGCCGCCCAGCAGACGAGCAGATGTGACGGGCGCACCCCCTTTATAAACGATTGATTTCTTTATATATTCTTTGAGTTTCTTTGATCACAACAAATAGAAATAAGCAAACAAACAAACAACAACAACAACAAAAAATGTGTACGCACCGTCACTTCCTTCCTTCCCTTTGTTGTTTTTTGTGGCGAAGCGGGCCACCGTTGCCAGCGCCAGCCCTCCGCGGGTGGTAACGGGGTTCACTGTTGTGCACTTCACCGTTGAATGCTCTTAACACTTCCCTCTGCGCTTCTTTTCTTACTTTTTTTTTTGGCGCTCTAGCTTTGCCTGGCGAGTCCCCCGTAGCATCTTTTAAACGAATAGTGGTTGGTGTCAGTTTTGTGGCCTCAGCACCCTCTACCGTTGGCTTCGGATCTCTGATTGTTGACTCTCTCCCCTCCTCCCACCTGGTTCTGCCCGCTGCTTTTTATTCCATTGCTGCTGCCACTGCGTACCGTTGCGGGACAGCAGAAGCCGGGAACCCCTCTCCTCCTCCCCTCCCCCCTTAGTCGAATCATTTGCTGTTTTTTTGATGGATGTTGGCGGATCTTATTCTACCTCTT
Source organism: Vickermania ingenoplastis (assembly GCA_010157825.1). Classification (NCBI taxonomy): domain Eukaryota; phylum Euglenozoa; class Kinetoplastea; order Trypanosomatida; family Trypanosomatidae; genus Vickermania; species Vickermania ingenoplastis. The sequence goes on along the minus strand of VFSE01000256.1, from coordinate 81,156 downwards.
CACTTCTTGTTCTTTGTTTCTTTTTTAAAATATATTTATGTGTGTGCGGCTCCACGAAGCATCTACTATTCATCGCGATAACAGTCGATCTTTTTTGGATTTTGATTGATAAGCCATAACATCCTTATACGCCATCTACTGCATTGTCAGAGACGCTGCGCTTCCGGTAGTTGTGCGTTACGTAAAGCATAACATAGAGAGTCTCCCAACGTCTGGGCCACGCCTTTCCCCAGCACTAGCGAGCTGCCTTCCGTTGGTGTATCCAGCTCCCCTACCTCTTCTCGACTCGAAGTCGCTGTTCGACCATGTCCAGCCCAGCGCCTGCAGCGAGGCCTGTGTGGCCCGCCTACTACAACGACCCCGTTACGAAGGGTGCGTGTTGCATCGCCCTGTCTACCACGACAGAGCCGCCGGAGGCCTCCGCAGCCGACGCGGTCATCAGCGCAGGAGACCCGCACTACGTCACGCCGCCCACGCACCTGCAGTGCGCCCCCAACACGCCGCACGTGCTGCTGCGCTGCGAGGACAGCGCGACCAACTCCCTCCCGGCCGCCTACCACAGCAATGGATACCCAAGCGTGACCGGCCAGCCCAACGGCACCGTGTACAACGCCTTCGCGGACCTCAAGTGCGTGTCGCTCAGCTCTGTCAACCTCCCCCCCACGGAGTCGGTCGTCGTGGGCCGCGCCGCGCCACCAGCGCCGCCGTACAACAAGCCCTCCTTCCACTCCCCCTTCATAGCTCCATGGGAACTCTCGACGACGACTTCGACGTCGACGTCGCCCTCCCGCCTCGCCATGCTATGACGCCGCAGCGGACCGACTCCGTGATGAGCACCACCGGCGCCGAGATGGAGACACTGATGCACATCGAGTGGAACCGCGCTGGAAACGTATTCGAGGGCAAGGCCAAGACCAGCACTGACCCAACGCCACCAAATTTCACGATGCTGCAGACGCTGCCTCAGTACCTCAAGCGCTTCCCGGAAGGCATTCATTCCATTCAAACGAGTGAGCACATGGAGCGCCTCGTCGTGCGCGGCGACTTGCCTCTGGAGGGCGACGGGATTCCATCCGCCCACCACATCTGCTACCCGCCCAGCGTGCACCACCACCCGCCGACCACCACCGCCGCCGCTGCCAAGAGACCGTCGGTGCCAAAGCCGGCAGCCGACACAGACAAGGATGCCGGTGAGACGAAAGAGAAGCCGGCTACCCCGCCTGCCCCCGCCCCGGCGCCTCCAGTGCACTACATCAAGGCCAAGCCACCCCGCGGCTCGGCGCCCGTACAACACACGCTGACAGCCGTTAATACGTACACTCACCTGACGGTCTACTTCACGGCACACCAGGACAGCCGCGTGCTGCTGAACACCCCCGTGCAGACCTTCTCCGCTAGCATTGCCACGAAGAAGATCACGGCACAGAAGCTGCTGCTGGTGGGGCGACACGAGAGTGTCAACCGCCGCTGCGAGGGGTCGCCGCACTCACCCGGCAGCTCCTCGTCCTACGTCTTCGAGTCCTCGCACGCGGTGTCCGTCCCACGCCGCGACGGGTCGGCCGGCTCTCTCCCGTACAGCGCCCGGCTCGCCTCCTCTCTCCCGAGGCCCGCCGCGGTCCCGGCGAAGCGATTCGTCTTTGTGGATGTTCCTCTGGAGGATCACGAGCAGGCGGTCTTCTGCGCCGCCGCCGGGTCCCCCAGCTGCGGGGGTGGACCGAAGTTTCGCGGCGTCGACGGCGCGCGGCGCACCATATCCGTCGCACCGTGCGCCCTCACGGTTTCCCCTATGATTCTTGTGGGCAACCAGTCCGGCGATCTCCTGCTCATTGATATCCTTGAGCAGGAAATCGTGCTGCGGCTCAACTACAGCGCCCCGGCGCCGGAGGCAAAGGCCCCGCTGCACTCTGCCCACGACCACAGCGGGCCGACCGCCTCCCCCAGCTCGACCGGCGGGAAGGTCATCAGCGCTGCCGTCACCTGCATCGCGGAGGTGGAGTGCGGCGTTGAGAAGTACCTCAGCTCCCTCATCCAGTCCGCCGCCGCCGCGCGCCGCGACGGTATCTCCACCTTCGACTGCTTCTGCGCCACCCACAAGGATCCGGCGCAGACGTCGGTAAGCCCATCACTCTACGCCGTCGGCTTCGAAGACGGCCAGCTGCTGCTGGTCTGCATCATGAGTGAGGGCGGCTGGACGCTGCGGCACTTCCCCTCCACCTTCGGATCGCACCCCATTGAGGACATCGCTGTGCGGCGCTACGACTTCTTCATGCGGCTCTGGGTGAGCTACGACGCCGCGGAGGAACGCAGTGAGAGCAACCACCGGCGCACCAGCGCTGCGGGCCGGCCCCTCGAGTCCGGGCCTCGGTACCAGCACACCTCCACCATTACGTCGGACCAGATGCTGAACATCTCGGAGCGCAGTATCGCCGCCATCGCATGCAACGGCGGCACCATCAAGCTGGTGCAGCTGCCCGACATGGAGGTCCTCTACATCTTGTCCGTGCTCGACTTCAACGCGGTGGGATACCTCCACAGCCTGCGCTGGGTCCCCAGCCAGCGCGAGGCGCTGCTCGCCCCCGACTTACTTCTCGCCGCGGGCGAGGACGATACGATCACCAGCTTCTGCCTCGTCACCACCCCACACAGTGCCACGGCCGCCCCTCTCGTGCCCCCACCCGTGCCGCCCAGCCCCAAGCCGAGGCCCACAGGCATCAGCGCCTCCGTGCCGGTCCCAGTCCGGCCGCGGGTCGGCAGCTACGCCTCAGGCGGGCCGGGCACCCTGAGTGGGAGCCGCGGCGGTGCGTCGTACGGCTCCGTCGGCAGCCCGCTTCCGCCGTGGGCAGCCACCCCCACGCCGGAGCGCGCCACAACCGCTGGGGTGGCGCTGCGGGTCCTGGAGAAGAAGGCGTTCCATCGCAGCTGGGTGACCTCGATGGGCCTCATGCCCCTCGTCGTCCCGCAGGAGCGCAGCGGCGGCGGCATGCCCAAGTACCACGGCGTCGTCGTGATGGCCACCTCCTACGACGGCAGCCAGTCCTTCTGGCCCCACATCTTCCCCTCCAACCCCCTCGCAGCCGTCGCACGGCGCGAAAGCTCGCAGGGCCAGTTCGACGGCCCCGGCTCCGCCACCGGCCGCAGTATCGGCCGTCCCTCCGGCAGTCCAACGAGGCCACCGGGGGCGGATAGTGTAGGATTCGGCGGGCCCAGCGGGTCGCCGATGCGGCTCTACCTGCCCGCGCCCGACAAGCGGAACTCTGGCCTACCGCAGAGCGAGTCGATGGGAAGCTTCTGCTCGGTCAGCGGCGGCCGCGTCGGGGACGGGCGCCTGCTGCTCATCCACGGCCCTTCCTCGGTGTACCGCATGCACTCGGACCTTGTCGTGCGAGCGTCGTGTTCCGGCGCAGGAACGAGCTTCTTCATGACGACCGTCTGCTGCCGCGGCAAGGTGAAGTGCTGGTCCCTCAACTTGCGAGAGGAGGTGCAGAACTGAGCGGCGGCACCCAGGCGGGCGAGGGTGTGTGAGCTGGGCTGACCTGGGCTTCTTTGTCTGCCCCACACAAGTCCCCATAAAACAGTGACGACACGAACGCATCAATACACACATCTATAGATAACAACATCTATTCAGTGGGGCCGTATGGTCAGATCGGGTACAAAGTACACCGACCATTCCGTGGCTCCTCCGCCACTAGTGCCGTGCCACCATCTCGCTCTTTCTCTCTCTCTCTTCTTTCCTTTTCCTTCTGTACTTTTTTATCTTTGTTGTTGTCGTGTACGCCAGTTGCACACGTACTAGCACCCTGCAATCGTGTGGACCACTGCTGGCCGTTGGAGACCTTGCTGCATCACTGCCAGGCATCATTCCCCCCCCCCCCCTTCCGTCCTCCCTCTTTCTCTCTCTCTCTCGATGCTTCGTCTGAGCCTTCGCCTGTGCCTGCCCCTCCAGCGCTGCGCCACGCCGGCGCTGCGGCGCTGTGTTCCCTTCCCGCCAGCGCTGCTCGCCAGAGGCGGCGCCCCCCCCCGCCGGGCGTACATGCCGCTGCCCAAGGACCAGGAGGACTTCACGGCGTACACCGAGATCGACTTGCCGTCCGAGTCCCGCATCGAGACCATCCGCCGCGCAGGCCTCGCTGGGCCGGGGCAGGAGTGGATCGCGTGCGAGAAGGTCCACGGTGCCAACTTTGGTGTGTACCTGCTGCACGAAGAGGAGGTGCGGTTCGCGAAGCGCAGCGGCATCATGGACCCCAATGAGAACTTCTTTGGCTACCACGTCCTTCTCGACCAGTTCACTGCTCAGATCCACATCATGCGGGACCTCCTCAAGCAGAAGTATAATCTAAGCCGCATCGAGCGCGTCATTCTCAACGGCGAGATCTTTGGGGCCAAGTACGAGCACCCCCTGGTACCAAAGAGCACCAAGTGGTGCGTGCTGCCCAACGGGAAGAAGGTCCCCATCGCTGGCATTGAAATCCAGCGGGAGCCGTTCCCGCAGTACAGCCCCGAGCTCCAGTTCTACGCCTTCGACATGAAGTACAGCGTGTCTGGGGCGGAGGAGGACCTGGTCATGCTCGACTTCGACGAGTTCACGGAGATTGCCTCCAAGATTCCCAACCTGCTCTACTCGAAGCCCATTGTGCGGGGATCGCTCGACGAGTGCCTCGCGTTTGACGTTGAGAACTTCTATACACCGCTGCCGGCGCTGCTCGGCCTCGGCAACTACCCGCTGGAGGGCAATCTTGCCGAAGGCGTCGTCATCCGCCACGTCAAGCGCGGCCACCCGCAGATCGAGAAGTTCAACGTGTCCACCATTATCAAGCTGCGGTGCAGCAGTTTCATGGAGCTGAAGCACCCCGGCAAGCAGAAGGAGCTGAAGGAGACGTTCATCGACACCGTCCGCGCCGGCGCGCTGCGCCGCGTCAAGGGCGGGATGACCGTGATGTCCAAATCGATGCTGCCGCAGGTGGAGGCCGCCGCCTGCGACCTGCTGCTGAACCATGTCAGCGAGGGACGGCTCAGCAACGTGTTGAGCAAGGTGGGCCGTGAGCCGCTGCTGGCGGGCGAGCTGAGCCAGACACGCGTGGGAGAGATGCTGGCGAAGGACGCTATGAAGGACTTCCTGAAGGAAGGCGACGAGCTCGTTCTCAACACGCCCATCATGTTCCGCAAGAAACTTATTGAGGCGGTCTACTGGGCCGCGCAGGATCTCGTCGCCAGCAAGTGGGATGCACTCCTCAAGGAGGAACGAGCCAAACAGCAGGAGCAGGAGCAGCGGGACCCAGCCGCAGCCACAGCCGCAGCCACAGCTACAACTGCGGCTTCTTAAGAGAACTGCCCCCGTCCCCCGTGTTCTTCATAGGAGCCACAGCCATCACATATTCCATCACAGGATAAAAGAATCCGACCCACCTCGCCTCTTTCAAGAGGACTCCAAGAGCCTGGGAGAGGAACCCCTCCCCCCCCCTCCGCCCTTCTATTGCCTGTGTGCTGCCATCTGCTCCTACTCCCTCTCTCTTTTGTTGCTGTCATTTACTTTTCATTCTCCTTTCTCTTTTTCAGAACACCAATAACGCAAGAGTACAGAAAAACAAACAAACAAACAAACAACAACAACAACACGGGCCACACAAACAAACCACTTGACTAGCACTTTATTCGTTTGCTGCTCGCAACACACCAGTCGTCCGGTGTGGCTATCGCTCAGGGGCGACACGTGACACAACAACTTTTTCTTCTTTCTACTTTTTTGTAGCCGTTGAAGGCGGATGACACCGACCTCCCACAGCTCCTTCTTCCAGGCGGCCGGCCCCAGCGCACCTCCCCCCGCCGCCGACGCGACGCGCTCGCTGGTGGCGGCCGCAGCGCAGACCATCCTACCCCTCGGATGGGCGTGTGAGGACTGGGCGCGCCTCGAGGAGGCCGTGCAGCTGGTCGTCCACCGCTTCCGCGATGCCCTGCTGCTCATGCGGCGCAGCGCCGGTGGCGGAGGTCAGTGCGCCGACGCGGAGCTTCTGGCGCGGCATGTGCGTGTGCCGCTCGAGTGCCTCGTGACGGGGCCTACCTTCCTCACCGCCACGCCCCTTGGCACCGCCTCTGCCCCACATCGCGCGACCTCCATCTCCTCCCCTTCCTCTTTCTCGAACGGCTCTCCCACTGTGTCCTCTCCATCTGCGGCGGGGCCCTCTGACACGCCGACACCCTCCGCAGCACCCGGCGCTGGAGTCGCGTTGGACTGGTTGCTGCTCCAGGAGGAGGACGGCTACACTCTTCTCGACCATCTCCACCAGCACCGCCGTGCAATGCCGTGCTTTCGAAAGTACAGCTGCCAACCTGCGGGGGACCACGACCAGCCTCTGCCCGCCGGCCAGGTGCACCGGCTCTGGACGGCCCTCTGGGGCACAGCGGGCGCCGTGTGGCGGCAGCGCCGGCTGCTGTTTCCCCCGGCCCTTCTCCGGGAGGGCAGCGCTCCCGCCGATGCCGACGACAGCGAAAATGAAGAGATGGAGCCCGGGATGGAGGTGCAGCCAACGGGCTTGCTGTGGCTCCTCCGGCCCCCCGTAGCCGACAACGCGGCGAAGGCGGAGCTGCTGCCCCACACCGCCGCCCCATCCGCTGCCGCACCCCCGCAGTACACGGACCCATGCGACGACACGCAGCTGGGGCACCTGCCGGCGGAGCCCGTCGCGGGCCGAGCCGCCGCCGCCTACCCCCCCTACGGCCCACTCACCCCGGCCGATATCGGCGTCTGCCCCAGCGCCCGTGGCGCGCTGCACTCCCCTGCCGCGGGCTGCAGGGCGTGTGCGGCAGGCCCGGGCGGGCCGCTGAGCACATACACGCTGCAGTCGCCTCTCCGTCAGCTGCTGACCAACGGCCTGCGGCTCGCCGGCGCTGCCGCGGTCGATGATTGGGAGCCGGAGCCGCGCCTGGCCGGCGATCCGACCCCGTCGCCTGACTGCCACGCCGCCACCACCGCCGCCGCAGCCCATGCACCGCTGTGGGCAGTGGGTGGCTGCGAGGGGCAGCCAGGCCTCGGCAGTGCGTGGCCGGCGGCGGTGGAGGCGCGTCTGGCGGAGGTCGTGCCGTACCTCGCGCCCCAGTCCTTCCACGCCGTGCGCCGCGGGCTGCTGGCCCACCGGAGCGGGGCCGCGGAGGGAGGCGGGCGCGACGCGGAGGCAGCGGTGCGCAGCCATCTTCTCGGTGACCCGCGGGACAGCGGCTGGAACGCCGCCGTTCTCTGCCTGGAGGCGGCGCTCGTTTCCTTCGACCCTCGCCGGCACTCGCACATCGCCACTGTCGCGGGCGCTGACCCCAGTCACCCGCCTCACTGCAGCGCCTCGGTCTTTGACGACGTTCAGCAGTGCCTCCACCCGCGGCCGGCCGCCGCCCGCCAGGCCTTCCTCTACGCCGCGCTCTTCTACCTGACGGAAGAACTGCTGCCGGCGCTGCTCGAGGCCGCCGCAGCGACGACGGAGACGACGCTGGACGAGGCCCTGGCTCCCGCCCTCGGCAGCCACCAGTCGGACCGCCCAGAGCCGCGGCGCCTCGCCGCAGAGTGGCTGCTCCACCTGCACCGCTGCTATCCGTCGCAGCGGACCGCCGCACAGGCGCACACAGCACCCGCTGATCCAGCCGCGTTTGGCGCCTTCTTCTCGCCCTGTATCGCACAGCTGCTGCTGGAGTGCCACGCAGGGGCGCTGCGGTGGGGCGCCGCGTGCCGTCGTCGCGCCTTCGTGGCGGCGCACGCACCCAGCGGCTATGGGGAGTCTGTCTCGGTGCGGAGGCGGCTGGCGGAGGTCCGCGCCAGAACGGCAGCTCTGCGCTTTCCCTTGCTCGCTCTCTGCCGCCTCCCAGAGGGGGCGGCGCTCCGGCCCGGCGGGGCTCGCACCGAGGTGGACCTGCTGGCGGAGGTGTGGGAGGCGCTGGTCCACGGCTTTCTCCTTCTGCAGGGCGTCCCGCACGGCGGCTCGGCCCACGGGAAACGGGTGGCCGACGCGCTGCAGCAGCGGCGGGCGGCGGAGGCGTGGCGACTGTGGCTGCTGCAGTTTCTGCTGCTCTCCCAGGCCGCCGACCACCACGGCGATGAGGAGCGGATGTTCAATGCGTGGGCGGCGCTGCAGCACACGTGGCTCAACGTACGCCGGGGGACCACCAGCGTTCTCACCGCAATCCCACCGCAGCAGCCGGCGCCCGATGCGGCTGGATGCGTGCCGCCAGCGCTGCGGCACGTCGCCTTGCCACTGTTGCACCGGCTGGTGCGGTGCTGGTGGGGGAGAGAAGGCCGGCAGCTCCTCCGGGCCGAGTACGCCCGCCACGTGCTTAGTGGGCCGCGGCAGCAGCAGTTCCGCGGTGTGCTGCACCCCTTGATTGGTGCAGGGGACAGCGTGGCGCCGCCCACCCTCACAGCCGCCGCGCCGTCGCTGCAAGAGGAGGTGCGCCGCGTTCTCGCCCTCGACGGACCCGTAGAGGCGCATACGGATGCCCTCCATCCTCGCCCGCTCGCTAGCTTAAACCATGGCGGGTGCAGTGTTGTGTACGTCCAGGCGCTGCGCCGGCTGCTGGTCGGCCTGCGGCTGCGCTGCCCGGGGGCGGTGCCGAAGGCGGCTGTTCTTCGCCACTTTCTGCGCTATTACCCACGGGGGGATGGCGGTGGCGTCTCCCTGCAGACCCCGGCGGTGCCGCCGGTGCTGCGCCTAGAGGTGTGGGAGGTGCTGCTCGGACTTCCCACCCGCGAGGAGCAGCACTGCAACTTCCAGACGATCTGGCAGGCGCGGCAGCACATGCTGCGCGGCAGTGACACGGACCGGCAGCCACCCCACGAGCTGGAACCCACGACCGCCGCTGGAATGAGGGTGAGGCGCCGCCGCCTGCTGGAGCAACAGGACAAGCAGATCCGTGTCGACCTCCCTCGCTGCCATGCGGCCGATCCCGTGCTATCCGGCGGCGCCGGCCAGGCCGCACTGCTCCGCGTGCTGCAGGGCTTCATCGTCTCGCGTTATCTGCCGGCCGGCCGAGGCCTCGCCGCCGCCGCCGCCGCTCCTGCGGCGTGCCGCACCGTGTACTACCAAGGCCTCGATAGTCTCTGCGCCGTGCTGGTGCGGCTCGCCGGGCCGTCGCAGGAGGCGGTGGCGTACGCACTGCTCGATAGCATTGTGCAGGGATTCGTCGCCTATGATATCCAGCTCGCCACAACGGGGGAGACGCCAGAGGAGCAGCCTAGCACCACAGCCCACCGCGGACCCACCGTGGCCGCCTCGACGCCGGCGCCGCTCACCCGCGTGTCCATGGCCGACCAGCTGGGGCGGCTGGCGGCGACGCTGGCCTACGAGGACCCCGAGCTGTTCCAGCATCTGCTCAACCCACGCCGCCGCCCCCAACGCGTCAAGGCGAAGCACGTCAGGATACGCTCTCCGCACACCCCGGGGGCCCTGGCGGGGGAGACAGGAGGAGCCCCGCCCCCCTTCGCCTTCGACCCCTGCAGCGCCGCCGACGTTGGCCCCGGGATCATCAAGAGCGGCGGCCCGGCTCGGCGCGGCGGCGGCGGCGGCGAGGGGGCCGACGAGGCGGTCTCACCCGATATTTTTTCTATTTCGTGGTTCCTTGCGCTCTTCGCCTACCGCCTGCCGCACAACAAGGTGCTCCGCCTGTGGGACTTTCTATTCTTCCACGCCCCCCCGCTCATGATGCCGCCGCGCCAGCGCCACGATCTCGCCGACGGGCCGGCCCTGCTGTCCAAACTGCTTGCAGCGCTAGATCCCGATCTCAGCAGGGGGGCCGACGAGGTGGCGGCGCTGGCGGAGCAGTGCGGGTGGGACGTGTACCCGCACTGCTTGCTGTGCCTGTGTGTGGCGATGCTGGTCCTCCACCGGGATGAGCTGCTCGCCCAGTACTCCTTCTCGGGCTGCCTCGCGGTGCTCAACCGGTGCGCTGCGACGGTGGGGGTGATCGCCCTGCTCGGCTGCACCGAGCGGCTCATGGAGGTGGTACCCGTCTCCCTCGCCCTCCAGCCCTACAGCGACGGGGAGGCCGCACTGCTGCGCTCTCCAGCCGAAGCCGCACAGCCCAGCGCCGCGTCCATGATGTGGCGGCCGTGCCACGCCCTGCCGGCCCCTTCTGCCGCCAGCGCCAGCGCCAGCGCCGACCAGGCGGCAGGCCAGCGGCTCTACCAGGAGTGCGTGCCGTTCCTCGCCGCCCATGAGCTGCGTCACCTCTGCGAGCGCCACGCCAGCGGCCGGCTGCCCCGCGACTTTCCGGGTCTCTACCTTATCGACGGCCGCACCCCACCCCCACCCCATGGCTTCGACACAGCGGGGCAGCTGAACGACCACCACCGGCACCCACCCCGCTGCCGCTGCCACGAGTGCGGCGCCATTGCCCGAGCGCTGCGACTACCGCTGCTGCTGCACGACCCCACCGCCGTCGACGACGTTTGTGTCGAAGTCCAGCTGCGGCTGCGACACCCGCACCTGGCCCTCGTGCCGCCCCCGGCCGCCACCGCTGTGGAGACCGAGGACGGCACACCACCGCGAGCGGCCACCCCTTCAGCCGACGCCACGGAGCCCCACAGCGTGCCGCACCCGCATGTGGCGCTGGTGCTGGCCTCGTCCTACAGCAACACCGAGGCCGCGGGGGAACTGCTGGAGAGGGAGGCGAGCGTCGCGATAGCCACCGTGCGGCGCCTGCAGGAGCAGTATGGAGTGTCCCGCGTCAGTCTTGTGGCCGGCGGGGCCGCTGCCCTCCACGCGGCGTGGCCAGACTGCTTCCTCCCCAGCAGGCCGTCACCCGCTGGCGCCGTACCAGGCCCCTCACTGCCCTCACCGTAGCGCCACAGTCACGTCGAGCCGCACCTCCCCTCTCTCACCTATCGGCCGTTGCGCTTCATCTGTGCCATCAGAACGAAATTTCTATTGTGTCGTGTTGCTGCATGGGCACCTCACCGCAAAAAAAAAAAAGCCAACAACAGTTTGACTTCTAAATCTCCAAAGTTAAGGGAAGAAGAAGGCCGGGAACGGACGTCATCCTCTCTCGGCCCCTCAGTGTCTGCCCCACACGGCAGCGTGCGGGCTGCAGCGCCTTACTCGTCGGTGGTGTCCCTCTCTCCTAGCCCTGCCCGCTTTTTCCCTCTCGTCATTCTTTACATTCAATCTTCATTGTATAGGTGCAACAGATAGATTATATATTTCTGTCCATTAGGGCCAGTACTTCCCCTTCCCCTTCCCCTTTCTCTCACTCTATCCTATCGAGCCCCTTTATACATCAAATTCTGCCGTGAAACGCTCCTCCCGCCGCTCGCCCCGAAGCGCATCGCCTCTGCCCCTCCTATCCCGCACCAACTGCGGCGCCGGCACCGCTATCCCCCGCGCCTCATGCGTTTCAACTGCAAGCGAGATATTGTCGCCGCCTCGTACGACCTCGATCCGGGCGCGGACACGGTGGAAGACCTCTTCGTCCTCATCGCGTCCGACTTTCAACTCCCGATCGATGTGATTGCCGTCCGCTGCGGCACGCACCCGTCGTGGAACAGCGACCGGCTGGAGCAGCGCCTCAGCCAGATGGTGGATGCCTTCACCCCACCCACAGGCCCCACGCCACTCGCGCTGGATCTCCACGTGATGACTCGGGACATGGCACGTACGCTGGACAACGCGGCCGCCCGAATCGAGAGCCTCTTCTCCTCCCCGCCCGTCGTGCCGGCTCCATCCGCGCGGCTGGAGGACGAGGAGATCCAGCGCCGGCTGTATGAGGAGATCCAGCGGCGGAACATCGACGAAAACCTGAAGTCGGCCTACGAGTACACCCCCGAGGCCTTCGTCCCTGTCACCATGCTGTACGTTCCATGCACCATTAACGGGGTGAAGATCAAGGCCTTCGTCGACTCGGGTGCACAAATGAGCATTATGAACGTCAAGACCGCAGAGCGGTGTGGACTGCTGCGGCTGGTGGACAAGCGCATGAAGGGCGTTGCCGTGGGGGTTGGGAAGCAGACCATCATTGGTCGCATCCACCTCGTCACGGTGAAGCTCGACTCGCTGCACATCCCCTTCTCCTTCTCGGTGCTGGAGGAGCAGCAGATGGACGTCATCATTGGGCTGGACCAGCTCAAGCGGCACCGGTTCGTTCTTGACCTGAGGGAGAACTGCCTTTGCTACGAGGACAAGAAGATCTCCTTCCTGCCAGAGAGCGAGATCCCAGACTTCGCAAAGCTGATGGGGGTCTCCAGCCTCAAAGCCCCCAGTCAGGGCCGGGAGGAGAGCGACGTGCCGGAGCGGCACCGCAGCATGAAGCCCAGCCCGCCCCCCAAGAAGTCCGCTTCCCCAGCCGCCGGGGTGAAGAGAGCGCATCGCGCAGGAAGCAGCACACCCCCGCTGCCCGCCGTGAAGGCACCGCGGGACCGCACGCCGCCGGTCGCGCCACGATCCCCGGGGGGCACGAGCCCCAACCCGCGGCATGAAACACCCTCCAGCAAGCACAGGCGGCTGGTGCAAGAGCTGATGAGCGCGACGGGCATCCAGTCGGAGGGGGAGGCGATGGGGCTGCTCAGCGTCTCGGACTGGGATGTCGGGACCGCCGCGAGCCTGTACTTTGCCCAGCATGAGGATCTCCTGTAGAGGAGGAGGTGGACATGGGAGGATAAACACCGGCCAGCGGCTGCGGCTGCGGCGCGTGGGCGTCATCCCCCACAAGACTCCTCTAGGAACGTCTGCTGCGCGTTTCTGTAGCACACGCCTGCTGCCGCGTGTTGCTGCTTTCCAGCCTTTTCTCGGCTGCTAGTCCATCGCCACAAACATTTCACTTGTTTGTTGTGGTTATTATTATTGTTGTTGTACTGCACTCGTATTGTGTACAGCGAGAGAATCCGCGTTTCACTAAGTTGGATCGTCTTGCACAGTGGGAACTCCTTGAGCCCAATGCGAGTGAGCCCGGTGGTACCAGGACGCAGATGAAGAAGTACGAACACGATTTTCTCTCCATAATTGGGCTCTGGGGGTGGTGCTGTGGGCAGCCCAATAGCCCCCCCCCCAGAATTCCGTGTTGTGCTACAAAATCTTTCTTCCATTCTCTCCTCCTTTCTCCTCTCATCGGCTTAACAGGTAGTTTTTATATTATTATAGATAGCAGCGCTCGTACCCTGCCTTACACACGCCTCTACCATCTCCCCTGACGTGACTCCTCCCCACACACACATATTCATATACTTTAGTTTTCTCCGCAGACCACCATGGAGGGAGAAAAGCCCGCCGACGCGCCGCACGCCGAGGAGGCCGCTGAGAAGCAGGAGGTCCTGTCCGCCAACGGCTCCGTGGCCACCGCGCCGTTTGACCACTTGGAGGAGGATGACAACGACATGCACATGAGCGGGCTGGAGACCCCCAAGGACGAGCAGGCGATGGAGATGTCGAAGAGTTGGTTCACGAACCCGGCGGATCTCACCGATCGCGTGCGGGCCCTGGCCCCCACGCTAGCCAGCATTCCAGAGCTGACCCTCGACGAGGCGAGCCACGTCCGCAACAGCTTCACACAGGTGATGGGCGAGCGGGAAAACATAACCAGCACCCTGGAGCTCCGCGTGCTGCTCGGCGACCTGGGCTTCTACCCCCCCGAGAAGGAACTTCTGCTACTGCTGCAGGCCTACCGGAGCCGGGTCAACCTCTCTGGCTTGATTCGATTTCTGCGCTTCTACAAGAAGGACTACCCCACCACGGAGATCGCCCCGCCAAAGGGCGACGTGTTCGCGCAGCTCACCACAAAAAACATTGGCGTCTCCCGCGACCCGGATGCGATCCGGGCGTTCATCTCCCTCGGTGGGCATGAGGACGGCACGGGGGCCATTCGCATCGACCGCCTGCAGGCTGCCCTCCAGGAGTTCGGCGTGACGGTGGAGTTTACCGAAGAGATGCTCGAGAATGAGGAGATCGACTTTTCTGACTTCTGCGGGCTCTGGCAGGACCCCAACCAGATACCCAGCGGCGGGGCTGCCGGCGGATTCATCCCCTTCGAGGCCGAGAAGTCCATGTGCTCCTTCTCCACCCTCAACCCCCAGACCCCCGGCGCCCAGTCCCTGCTGCTCTCCCGCCGCACTTCCGCTCTCCCTAAGCGTATTCTATCCCTCCTGGGCCGCGCTAGTGTCCGCAGCGGCGGCAGTATCTCCGCCGGGCAGCCCGGGTGGAAGACGAAGACACCTGGGAGTGGCGGCCCCAGTAGCAACCAGGAGGGCAGCGTCTCGGGCGCCTCGCGGCCCCGCTCGCCCCCGGCGCCAACCACCACAGCGCTGCACAACGACCCCATTACGGAGGACGAGCGCGCCCAGCTCCTGTGCATGTATCTCTTTCCCGAGCGCTACGAGACGCGCCGCACACGGTTCACGCTGCCGGAGCGGAAGCAGGCCTCCACGGCCAACTCCAAGCAGCCGCAGGGCCAGCGCCTCGCGCGCGACGGGTCTCTGCGCCGCCGCCGCTCCAAGAAGCGGATGTTCGGTGCGAAGAAGGATGCGAAGGAGGACGAGAGCGACGATGACGACTTTTTGACACAGAAGAACGGCGGGGTGTACCGCCCCCCGAGCCCCATGATCCTCTCGCTGCGCAACAGCACCGCATACAAGAAGCACCAGCGCACGCAGCAGATCAAGCGCCAGAGGGAAGCCCAGCAGCAGAATAATTCAAACCAGGTTACCTTCAATGGCACGAACACCAGCAGCGATATGCGGGTCATCAACTAGACCGAAGGAGCGCCGTGAGCGGTGTGTGGATGTGCCTGGTGTTGGGGCTTCGCCAGGCGGTGGAGATCGATCAATAAATAGAGGGTGTGAAACCGAGAACGGGAGCGGAAGGGGTCCTCCTCCTCCTACTCCGTTCTCGTCCGGCGTGGTTGCCGCCCCACGCCGGACGAGAACCACAGATGTACCAAAGGAGAAGAGTGTATCGCTCGTGTGGCCGACTCGCCGGGAGCATCGGCTGCTCCTTGGCGACGAGTGAGCGCTCAGCGCGTGGCACGCCTGCAATTGGCAAGAACAAAGACTGACGTCGAACAACAGGAGCCCCTCTTGAGAGGGGAAGGGGGAGGAGAACACAGTTTGAGGACAGGGGACATGCAGTAGGCCTGTTGACGAGCTAGCGGTGCGCTACTGCCCCGATTCACTGAACTCCGTTCGCTGCAGCGGCGGTGTATATTTCACCTTCTCCCTCCCTCCCTCTCTGTCCTGCCTCCACCCAACCCCCCTCCTCTCTCTGCGGGGGGCACGGGAGGCCGGGGTGAGGGGATGGGTGAGGATAGCGTGTGACGTGTTGACGTTAGTATGTCCCTTGTGTAGAATAAGCGAGAAGATTTTTTTAAAAAAAATAAATAAAAAAATAGAGAGAATAGAGCTCTTCCCGTCACCCGTGACTAGCGCCCACACCAGTAATCCAGCAACAATGAACGGCTAGGGTTGGGCCCTCGGTCGCTGATGGCTATCTATATCTATATCTACCTGTACACTTTACTGCCTTGATTCTTCTCTCTTTTGGTTTCTGCCGTCGGAAGATCGATATTTACATTCTTTCCTTCTTTTTGGTTGTATCAACGCACTTCTCGCCGAGTGGTACGCCGGAAGTCTTGGCCCCTGCTCCCACTGCATACGGAGAGGTGCCGCGCGCAGCGAATCTCATAATAATATATTAATTAGTAGTAATAAATTCTAACTACTCACAGCGTCGTTAGCAGAGCTTGGTGCTGCTATGGCCCACCATCGGCGCGCCGCGAGACAGCCCTGGTGGCCGGTGCAGGTGCTGGTGCTGGTGGTGGCAGCACTCGTCCTCCTGGCGCTGTGCCGTGGGGCTTCGGCCACGGTAGTGGAGACGAAGCTTCTGGGGGTGGACCTTGGCTCGCACTCCGTCAAGACCTCTGCCTACACCCTCACCTACATCAACCCCACCAGTACCACTCCCGAGACGAAGATGGTTCTCAATGACCAGACCAACCGTAAGAGCCCCGCCTGCATCGCGCTGCGCTACGTCCCCGAGCCCCCGCCGGCAAACCACTCCGCCGCCACCCCTGGGTATATCCTCGAGCGGTCCTTTGCCGAGCCGGCCGACGCGCTGCTCTACCGATTCCCGCTGCAGACCGTGTGCCACCCCGGCACCCTGCTGCCCCACAGCCGCATCACGGAGGCGGAGGAGAAAGCAGCCGCGGCAGATCTCTTGGCAAGGCCTGGGACGGGTGGCTCGCTGTCCCGCTTTAACACGGTGCACCAGCTGCCGCACCCGAACAGAACGGCGCGTCTGGTGGCTGTGCCGCACAAGCCGCAGCTCATGGCGCCGAGCGCCACCGCGGCCGCCACGTCCGCCGATTTCGAGACCTACTCGGCCGAGGAGGTGCTCGCCATGTTGCTGCGGCATGCGAAGAAGTTGGCCGAGCGCAGCGACGAGACCGTCAACCGCGTGACACCGCGTCGGAGGGCAACGATTGCCCGGCAGATGACGCACCGGAAACTGGGGGAGGAGGACGACGTGGCCTCCCAGCACCCCGTTCGCCACGGCGTGCTGGCCATTCCTTCCGACCTCACCGTGGCGGAGCGCCAGTCGCTGATGGATGCTGGGGCGATCAGCGGGATCCGGGTGACGCGCCTCCTGCACAGCACCACGGCGGCGGTGCACCAGTTCCTAAATCTGAAGTCCAACTGGGTCAACTTGGCGATTCTCAAGCGGCACTACAAGGACGGAAGGGAGATCGAGGGCCGCAAGGACGGCGAGCTCAAGAAAGACATGGGCATCGTTGGAAAGAAGAACGCCGTGTACTTAATGGTGTTCGACATGGGGTATCAGCGGTCGGAGGCGGCAGTGTTTGAGCTCTCGCGGCCCACCAAAGGCCTCCACGACGTTGCCGGCGTTATTGGAACTTCCCGCGGCTCGCCCGGGGCCGACCCGCGCTCGGTGCAGGTTGTCGTGCAGCGCATGGCCACCAGCAGCTCCGACTCCCTCGGCGGTCAAGCTTTCGACCACTGCATCGCCTCGTACTGGGACACCACTTTTCTGGGCGGGACCGTCATGCGACCACAAAGCGGGGCGCCGACAGCGGAGCAGGTGAAGGATCGCCTCGCCCTCCTCCGCGCTGCCGAGCAGGCCCGCGAACGCCTCTCTGTGAACCAGGCGGCCCCCGTTACAGTGGAGCGCATCCGCCTCCCTGGCTCCAAGAGCTCCTTTACAACGTCTCTGAACCGCACCACGTTCGAGAAGGTGTGCGCACCGCTCGTTCAGCAGGCCGTACAGCTGGCCAAGGATGCCTGGGCCTTCGTGGACGACCTCTATGTCCCCCTTGATATGCGTCTCTCCACGCTGGCGAAGGAGGAGGTCGAGCATCTGCTGCCCCGCCTCGAGCGTCTCGAGCTGATTGGGGCCGCGGCCCGCATGCCGGTGCTGCAGCACGAGCTGGGATCCTTCCCTAGCAAGTCCTCCGGCGTCTGCGCCGAACACCCAGTGATTGGCGCGCAGCAGAGTCTCAATGCAGACGAGTCCGTCGTTCTCGGCGCCGTCAGCCTCGCCGCCGCGCAGCTGCAGTCCTCGCTGCGTTTCCCCAACGGTCTCCTCTTGAACGAGTGGATCCCACACAACATCTACTTCCAGGTGACGCCCAGCGCCGTCACACACGAGAAGGTGGCGCCCAACGCCACCGCTGTGGTCGACCCAGAGGCAGACGTCGTCCCTACGGCGCTCAGCGGGGAGGCCACCACGCTGCCACCTCCACCGCTGACGCTGCTCTTCCCGAAACGTACCACCGCCATGCCGACGGTGTACACGGTGGAGCTGCCCGACCGCGAGAATCCGTTTGTGTTCAGTCTCTATTCCCCGCCAGCGGGCTTTACAGACGACGCGGAGGAGGCCGCGTGGCTCTCGCAGCACATCGCCGCGGGGCACCGGCTGCCAGCCGGTGTCTTCGCACGCCACTACCACATCAGCGACTTGGATCGGATGCTCGAGGCCATCCACGTGGCTGCGTGGCGGGATAGCCACCAGAACGCGACACACAGGACGGTGTTCCGCGTACTCGACTCGTCCGTCTCGGTGGAGGTGGCGCTCACCCAGGACGGGATCCCCCAGCTCTACAAGGCGTACCTCGATGTTCGGCTGGAGCGCACCGCCTTCCGCCGCGGCCCGCCACAGGTGGAGGGGCAGGAGGCAGAGCCGCTCAACACGGAAGGAGACGCCAGCGCTTCAAACGCAACGCCGGAGGAACAGGATGAGCGTGGGGCCGAGATGGCCGTTCCGCCGTCTGCGTCGTCGGACATGAACGATGCGCTGATGGCAGAAGCGCATACACCCTGGGAGCTGGCCTCTCGGGACGTGCTGAACCGCTCGGTGCTGCTCCAGACCGAGGTGGTGGACGGCGGCGTGGCGCTGCGGCTGAACGTGACACACCAGCACCCGTACAGCATCTCTGCCGAGACGAAGGAACCACTGCCAGGGGAGGCGATCGCAGCCGCCACGACACAGGTGGAGGTGGCGCTGCCCATCGGCAGCAACATGAACGCTGCGGAGCTGCAACGGTCGTATGAGCGGCTCGCGGCGCTGCAGGAGGCCGAGGAGGAGCAGCACCGGCGGGGCCAGCTGCGCAACGAGATCGAGGGTTTGCTGGTGTCGGTGCGCTCCTCGGCGGTGTGGGACCACGTGGCAGTGTTCTCCGAACACGCTTCCAAGGGAATCGCGGCGGAGTTTGCCGCGGTGTGGCAGACGACGAACAGAGACGACGACTCCGGCGCGGACTGGAGCATGCGGACCCCGACGGCGTGGAGAGGGATTGTCGAGCTCGTCTCCCGGTGGCTGGAGGACGACGGAGAGCATGCGACGGTGCACAGCCTAAAGGCACAGCTCAACATGGCAAAGGCGGCGAAGGATCGCATGGAGGCGGCCAAAGCGGCGGTACTCCAGTTCGCCGCCACCCCACACCATCCCGAGACGGAGGCGAATGAGAAGTAGTAGCCCGTCACACAGCAAACAACTACACAGAGGAAGAAAATTAAAAGGGGTAGGGAGAGATGACGCAGCTCTGCCATCTTATGTCATCTTAAAGTACCGATAACTGCGGCGAACGACGATCCTTGAAGAACGGCGCTTGACTCGCTCTCGCTTTTGTTCCGCCATCTCCCTTCGGCCTGCGCTGTGTGTGTGCGACACCCTCTCTGCTCTCTGGTCCCCTATTGTACTTTTTTGTTTGCTTTAAAGTAAAAAATAATAAAAAAAAATAAAATAATAATAACAATAATAAAAAGAGAGACCAACAACACGCCATCTTCGTTGGCTCTTCTTTTAAAGAACGGCGCAGCGTGACCCGAAGCCGCAGCCAGCCGCACACACGCGACAGCTGCATGCGGGTCCTCTCACCAAGGGCAACCTGCGTCCTTCCTAGCTAAGCTCGCAGCCTTCTCGCAGCCTTCGCCGTTCCCAAGATGTTTCCGTTTCGCGGCTGGGCGACCCGCACGGAGAGCGGAGAGAGCGCTCGCCCCCCCTCCACCCCTGGCAGGGGCACACTCCCGCCAGCCCTCGTTCGCGCCCTCTCGGCGTGCGCAGAGGAGGAACCAATAGCGGTGCTCACCAGCGCGCCGCGCCGGTCGTGGGGCAGCAGGCGGCCGCCTCAAGAGGCGGAGGCGGAGGCGGAGCGCGACTTCTGGCTGGATGAGGAGGAAGAGGCCCGTTCGTCTCCCGGCCCCAGCCGGCGGAGCGGTACAGCGCTGCTCCCGCACACCCCGGCCCGTTCTTCTTTCGCGGGAGGGGTTCAGCAGTGGGCCACCACCCCGCAGCAGTCGGGCTTGGGTACGAGCGCACACGGGGCGGAGACCGAGTCGCCCGCCATTCGCCTCCCATGCGCCGCACCCGATGCCCCTCCCCCCCCCTCTCCCGGCAGCCGCCTCCACCTCCACGTAGAAGAAAAACACGAAGAAGGAGGAGGAGGAGTAATGGGCCACCGCGAGTCCTCTTCGGGATCTCATGGGGGAGGTGCGGCACCGCTCCCGCTCCCGGCGCGGCAGTCCCTGGAGCTCCAGCAGATGTCGCAACACATCCTCCTAGGCGGCAGCAGCACCAGCAGCGAGCGATCCGCCACGGGGCAGGTCGCCCCCGACGCCAAGGCATCGCTGCACAGCATGGCCGACTTTGTACTGTGCGGCGATGACTCGGACGATGACGAGGTGGCGGAGTTGCTGCCGCCGCCGCAGGGCCTGCCAGCACCTTCCCTGTCATCTGAGCGGGGGGTAGAGACGCCCCCTACGCCGTGCCGCCACGCCGATCGCCCCCCGCGGTACCGCAATACAGCGGGGTATTGCTGCAGCTACTGCTGCTTCACGGTCTGCTACAGGTGCTACGAGCGGGTGGTGTGGCCCGCCCTCCCACTCTCGCGCCGCAACCCCCCCCGCACAGAAGCAGAGGAGAGGGGCCGAGGCAGCGCAGAGACCGCCGCCATCGACCAGAGCGGCTGCGCAATTATGTTCGAGTCCGTGCGCCGCGCGCTGCTGGCGCCGGCCCCCAGCGCTGCCGCGAGTGCCAGTCCGCCGACCCCCACCCTCCACACACCGCAGCAGGTCCGTCGATCCCGCGCCGTGGAGGGGGGGGCGGGCTGCCCCAGCAGCACAGCGCCAGGGCTCGACGTCGCCGGCAGGGGCGCTGCCGTCCCTCCCCACCCGCCCCAGACATGCCTCATCTGTCGCAGCGGTGTTCTGGAGAGAGCCGCCGCGCTGCTCCACGAGTGGAGCTGCGAGGGGCCAGAGTACGCGTCGGCCCGGCGCAACGCCGCCCAGCGGCTGCGCCAGGTGTACGAGACGGAGCAGCTCCAGAGGTACCACTTCATCAAGGAGCAGCGCCGGCAGCGGCAGGCCTCCACGGCCCGGCTGCATGCCGTGTTCCTAGGCAGGGATCCCCCCAGCCCCCTCTTCGCACTGCAGCAGCAGCAGCAGCAGGAGGAGGAGGAGGCGGCGGCGTCTTCAACTCCCCCGCAGCGGACACCGCCGGAGGAGCGCACGCGGTCCGCCCGCACCGCTCACTCAGGGCCGTCCCTCTCGGGCCCCGGCCCCGGCCGGCCGGTGTGCGAGGAGGGCGGCAGCTTCTACTTTGGCGTCCATAACCCGCGGCTCGAGACGGCCTGCGTGTGGTGCGCCGTCAACTTCACAGGCTGGCGGGAGGAGCTGGCCGCCTTCGCCCCGGGCGCTACCGTTGTGCCGCTGCTGTCCTTTCTCTGCCCGCCCTCGCTGCCCGGTCTGCCGCCCCGGACGCTGCGAGTGACGGTGCCGTACGGATGCTACGCGCTGCACTCCCCCGCCGGCGCCGCCCCCGCGGTGCAGGCCCTGGCCCTCTACACCAAGGCAGACATCTATCGCAAGGCGGTCCCCGGCCTCGCGCAGGACGGCGGGCTGCGGCTGGTCAAGCGGGCGCCTGCGCCGCTCGTGAAGCCGCTGCTCGTCGTTGAAGTGCTGCACCATGTCGCGACAACCCCAACCCCCATCCAGCTGCAGCCGACGCGCGGGCCGCGGGGCTCGCCGCCCTCGGCCGGGGCGGAGGCCTCGTGGCCGGCCTGGACGAGCCCCGCGGAGCTGCGCCTCTGCGTGGATCACCTGCTGCAGGGCCGCTCCGTGGCCGTTTTTGGCATCGGCTCCAAGGCGCCGTTCCTCCGCCACCTCCTCCAGTCTGCGCAGCTGCAGAACTTCACTCCATTTGTTCTCGACACCGTCAGCGCCACACTCGACAGCCAGTGCTGCGCCGCCGACGACCGCGGCGACTACGCCGCTCCGAGCATACCCGCGGCCGCCTCCCCAGCGGCCCGCGCCGCGCGGCGTGTGCTCGAGGAGCTGCGGCGCTTCTTGGACTCCCCGCCACCACCGCCGCCGCCGGTGCGAGCCGGGCAGGAGACAGATACGAGCAGCGATGCGGAGGCCGATGCGCCGCCCTTTCGGGGCTGGGCGGCAGCAGAAGACGAGCTGGAGAGCCCCGTGGCGGAGGAGGGCAGCCATGGCGACCCCACCAGCGAGGATATGGGCGTTCGCCTGGCAGAGTGGTCATCGCTGTTCGACATGGTGCTGCCGTCGGGCGCGGATCAGGAGTCCACCGCCGCGAGCCCCGGCGCGAGCCCCCCCACAGTATCCTTCAGCACCTGGCTGCGCGCCCATCGCTGCCGCCCCGTGACGGCAGCCCGGCGCGAGCGGCGCGGCGCTGGCTGCGTGAAGACGGCCACACGGCTGCTGTCCCTGCGACTGCGGCGCCAAGCCACTTCCCCCACGGCGTCGCAGCCTGTTGTGGTGCTGAACGACGAGGAGGAGGCCGCGCGGCTGCAGGCGATTGAGGGGCCGGCAGACTTCCGCTTCCTTTTGCCGTGGCGCACGGAGGACGACACCATCGCCGCCTACTGCAGCGCCACGCAGCGGCGGATCGTCATCCGGCCGGCCCCTGCCGGCTGCCCTGGCCGGGGGAGGGCCAAGGCTGTGCGACACACACAGGAAGATGCCGTCGCCGGCGTGTTGCATGACCCGCAGGAACTAAGGAATGCGATCGATCGCCTCATGGACCCACGCCGGCACGAGCGGCGGTGCGTGCGCTGGCTAAAAGCGCCGTCAGGTCCCACGCCCACACCGGTGGCGGCCAACACCCGTGCAGGTGATGGGCCGGCGCTCCTCGTTCTCCCCCGTATCGATCTCCTCGACCCCGATCTGCTCTCGCGGGTCGCAGCGCTGTGCGTCGCCTACGCCGCGCCGGCCTCGCTGTCGGCAGTCGGGCCACCACCGGGGCGCCGACTGCTGCTGGTAGCGGCGTTCGACCACCCGAGCTGGCCTCGCTCTGCTGCCTGCGCCGCCCTCGGGGCCCCGCTGGCGTACGTCCAGCTCGCCACGGCTCACTGGCCGCGGCTGGACGAGCGCCGGGCCGTGCGGCCGCTGGATTTTCTGCTGCAGCACGAGACCAGCCACGGCGTTCAGCGCGGAGACGGCCGCCACCGGCTCCCGCTCTCCGACACGCTAAGGCGCGTCCTGCACAGTCTGCCCGCGAGCTTTGGACCGCTGCTGCAGCACCTCATTGCCGCGCAGGAGGAGGCCGGCGAGGGCCACTACGTCTCGGTTTTCCTCCTTGTGGAGATTCTGGAGCAACGAACGGGAACCATGCTGTCGCAGGGCCGCTGGAGAGCGCTGCAGCGCGAGCTCACCTCCAATCGGCTTGCCCTCTACGACCCCGCGGAGCATGCGCTGCTGATACCGCAGCCCCGGCGCCTCCTAAAGGTCCTTGAGGAGGTCACGAAGGAGCGCGAGGCGCGCGACACCGGATGGGCCGAGGGCTGAACGCGTCGCACCTCCCTACAGACCGTGATAGGTGTGGCACGCGGGGAAAATCAAAACAGCCGCTGCCCTTCATCCTTCCTATCTTATCCTTATTCTTTACACCCCATCATGTAAGAGAGTTCTTCTCTGGGGTGCTCTCGACTTGGTGCTTTCTCCTGGTGTTGAACCGGGATGCTAACGGCATCCCGGAGGTCTTTCTCGTGTCGATCCTGCCTCTTCCCCACCCCTATTTCTTCGCCTCTTCCTCCACACCTCCTCTTTTGTTGTTGTCCCATGGCTCATCCCTCCCAGCGCGGCGGCCTTGTTTACCTTTGGATTGCTATACATCTCATTATTATCAGTTATTTTTGTTTGCATTCTAGTCACCGCTGGTCGTTGGTTCTATCCGGCACACCGTTACCCCTCCTCCAGGAGCTTCATCCTGCGCCGCCGCAGCGTGAGGCAAACGTATCGACGTGAGGTGAGCGCAGCTCTACACTTTCTCTCTCTTTCTCCATCTGATCTGATCTGTGGTGTATGCCAGACGGGACCAGCAGCAGCAGCCGCCGCTTTCAGTACCCCTCTCTCCTCGCCGCGACGAATCAGCCGGACATGCGGGCGACACACCAGCACAAGCCGCACCATCGCCAGCCCGCGCCGCAGCCAGCGGTCGGGGGTTACCCCCCGCAGCAGCTCCACGCGACAGCGTCCCCGCAGGGCGGCCCAGCACTCTTTATGCCGCTACATCCACTGCTAGCCCCGCATCCGCAGCAGCAGCAGCAGCAGCTGTCGACCCAGCCAGGAGGCCGGCGCCACCATAGCAGCGGCCGCCCGGCGCCCATTGGCGCAGCCCCGCCGCCCGCCAGGCCACGTCCCCATCATCAAACCCAAAGCAGAAGCAAGAGCAAGAGGGCTGCCAGTGGGTCCAGGCCCTGGCCGGAGGTGTGGCCCCCGCCGTTCGCCCCGATGGACGGCACGGAAGCGGAGCGAAAGCACAGCAGCCAGCGCCGCTATCCAGCTGCGGGAGGCCGCCAGGCGTCTCCGCCGCGGCACGCCTCCAGCCCTCACCCTCACCCCCAGCCGCTCCAGCCCCTGCCCCCGCTCGCTACACCGAGCCCAAAGCCGCAGCCATCGCAAGCCGGCAGGCCCCGGCCCCGTCGGGCGCCGTGTGAAGCGGCCGCCGCACCAGCGCTCCCTGCCGTCCCCCACAGCGCGGCCCCCTCAAAGACGAGGGCGGTCCCCTCGCCGCGGTCGCGGAGCCGGAGGACCGAGCCTGGCCCCGGTGCCGTCGAGCTACTTCTCGAGGCCGCCGGCTCCCCCTCGCCGCCCTTGCCGGCCGGCAGTGGTACGAACACCACGGCGTCGCTGCGGGCACCGGTCGTGGTGAAGGCATCCGGCTTTCAGCGCCGCATCGGCCACGCCATCCTCCACCGCGAGACAGAGGTGCTCCGAACCCTGCTGCAGCTCTACGGCGAGCTCAAGGCGAGGGAAGGCGCCAGTGGCCCGCAACACGCCCGCCGCCCCTCCGGTCTCTCCTGCGATGTCACCCTGTATGGCAAGAGCGTGGTGTTCGTCGACGATCTGACCCCGCCGGCGATGCCTGTGATGCGCGACGGGGTTCTGTATGTGCCGCCAGCGCTCTCCATCCTCGACACGGTGTGCGACATGGAAACCGGCTTCACGCTCATGCACCTCGCCGTCCTGAGTGAAGACCCGGAACTGGTGGATATCTGCCTGCAGTCCGGCGGCTCGTCGCCGCACCGAGTAGAGGATGTGCGGGGGGACACGCCGCTCACGCTCGCCATGCGCCACGCCCCGAGCTGCGTCCTGCCCCTCTTCCAGCAGGGCATACGCCTCGACGCTCACCGGGAGGTCGCCAGCACAAGGGACGCCGCCAGGAGCCCGGCCCCTCGCGCTGCCTTCACCGCGGAGGAGATCGCACAGCCCGGCTCATCACCCCGTCGCTCCCTGCTGCCGCGTGGGCGCAGTGGTACGGCGGAGGGGCAGGCGGGGCAGGCTCCGTCGCTGCACCACGTGGTGGATTCGAACCCTGTCGCCGTCACCCGGACTTCCTACCTCCTGCGGCACACGCTGCTCCACTGCGCTGTGTCAGCGGACAGCTTCTCGCCGCCGTGGCCAGGCCGGCTCGACTTCATCAAGATGCTGGTGGAAGAGTATGGACTGCGAGCAACGCAGGAGAACGCGCTGGGCTTCACGCCGGCCATGTGGGCCAAGGAGAACGCAGCGTACTTTTCCGGGGGCAAGGTCGAGGCGCGCCGCATCATTCGCTATCTCGAAGCCGCCGAGGCGCAGGAGCTGCAGCGGGAGCAGCAGGACCCGAAGCGCTGGCTCCTACGCCAGGCCGGGGTGCGGGTGTCGCCCTCCCAGCCATCGCGCGGGGCGGCGGCGGCGGAGGAGGAGGAGCCCGACCCCGTGCGCCCGCCAACGGCGCCGACCACTGTTGGCCTCGTGACGCACAGCCCGTCGCCAGTGCCGCACCTGCAGCCGGGCGGAAAGCGCGTCGGCTTCGCCGACGTGTCGGACCCGGTGCCGGAGCGGTCACGCACGGCAACCCCGTCGCCGTCGCCAACGGCCCGCGCTGCCGGCCCCCCGTCGCCCGACAACGGCCGCTTCGCAGCAGCGCTGACGCGCACCCTGAGCAACTCGCGGGCCCGCGCCGAGGGCAGCGTCCCCCGCGGGGTGTCGCCGTCGGTCCGCATGGCGCTCAGCTACGTCGAGCCGTCCGAGGCCCGCGCGCCGTCGCTGCTGCCGCCCGCGGCGCTGCGCCGCGAAGAAGACCAGCAGCGACGGCGCGCGGCGGCCGCTGCCGGGGGGAAGACGGCAGCCCACAACTTGACCTCCGCCGCCGCGCTCCCGCTGCTGCGCATGTCGCTTGTCTCGTCTCCGGCGGAGCGAACTCGTTGGTGGCTGCAGTGCCCAGCGGCCCGACTGATGGTCCTCGGCCTGCTGTGGCTCCTGCAGCAGCTCACCTTTGCGACGGACACCTCCGGCAGCGTGGAGCGCGTCTGGCGCTGCGAGCTGTGGGGGACGGTTTGGAACGCTCTCTTCTCGGCGTGGGGGACGCTGACCTTCTTTATGGGCATGTGCCGCGTGGGCCTGCTGCTCGTCTTTGGGTACGCGCTGGGGTATCGGCTGCTGCCGTGGGTGGTGGGCCGGGTGGTGGGGGTGAGGCTGTTGCGGCTGCCCATCATGGGGGCGCAGAGCGTGGAGGAGAGAAACTTCGCACAGGTCGCCTTTGGGCTGCTCTTCGCATCCTACTACCGCCCCTCGCGGCGGTATCAGATGCTGCTGCGGCCTGTGGGGGTCGTCGCCGGGATCTACCTTGCCGCCAAGGTGTACAACGCCCTCCTG
This sequence comes from Vickermania ingenoplastis, assembly GCA_010157825.1. NCBI lineage: Eukaryota > Euglenozoa > Kinetoplastea > Trypanosomatida > Trypanosomatidae > Vickermania > Vickermania ingenoplastis. The sequence continues at coordinate 54,530 of VFSE01000256.1, read as the reverse complement.
CGGTGGTGCTGGCCGGCGGCGTACGCCCAGTGGGCCACCGTATCCCCCGTCTTCACCACCTTTGGCGCCGGCAACCCGGCATGGTTTCACTCCTCGGCGCGGCTCACCGCATGGGGCGTCGCGTCGGCCCTCAGCCTCCTCGCCATCGCGTATGCCGCAGACCTGATGTACCAGCAGGGCTCTCTCAACGTCTATCTCCCGCACTACCGCTACGACCAGTTCGCCAACTGGATCGACGCCGCCGTGTACCCCTGGCTCACCGCCCACCCGGCTGTCGGCGGCATCCTGCTTTTCCCCGCTCGCCTCCACGTGCGACTGCCATGGCGCTCCCCGGGCGATGTCCTGCTCGCGTGGTGCCGCCGTTCCTGCGAGAAGGCCGAGGTAACAGACACCACCACCACCACCACCAGCAACAGCAACAGCAGCAGCAGCAGCAGCAGCATGGCCACCTCGAAAGGCGCCGTCTCTAGCAGCAGCCCCGGCATGCCGCAGAGCAGCGGCAGCGGTGGCAGTAGCGGCCTGGGCCGGCTCGGCCACCGTGGCGGACAGTTGTATGTTCGGCGCGACGCCTCTGTGGCGTCCCTTCGTCTATTGCTATTTTGGGAGCTGCTCGTTGCCGCCTGGCTGCTGTGCTGTGCTCCGCTCTTCATTGCTGCCGCGGCAGTGCGGCACAACGGCTACGTGCTGAACGATCCGCAGCAGCTCGACGCCCCGTGCGTCTCGACCGGCACGCTCGTGCAGGCGTGGTGGAGCGCGTGGCTGGCGTCTCTCGGGCTGGTGTGCGCCGTGACCGCGTGCTTGCAGGAGTGGAACTGGCCGTCCCACAACGTACACGCCTCCGTGTCGTACCCGGGTGGGGTCCTCCCCAGCACGTATCCCCACCCCTCCCTCCTCTTCTTCCTGCTTCTCGCGGCGCTCGGCTCGGTGGACATGCGCATGCTGGTCGAGAACAGCCGTGTCATGGTGCGCTACGGCTCCCGCGGCGCCCCCGTCGGCGTCCTGCTTGCCGCGCTGCCCGCCGCGGTGGCGCTGCTGGTGCTGCTGGCCGCCCTCCTCTCCACGTCGCTGCGAGTGATGGCGTGGATGCTTCGCCGCGAGGCCGTCGCCGCTGCCTCTGGCGCAGGTAGGCCGCCCGGCCCAAAGTCCAAGGTGCTTCGCCGGGCGTACGAGGTGTGGCGCTTATGGGCCATGGGCCGTCACCTGTTCTCGTTGCCCGTGCCGGCCGTGTTCGGCGTACTGCGCTACGTGGAGCCGGCGCTCCCGGCCTGGGAGCTCCTCAACGAGCGACCTGGCGGCCCCGCCATTACAGATCCCCGCTTGGCCAGCGAGATCGCTGCCGCCGCCCCCCCGGTGGACGGGGAGCAGGCGAAACCGCCGGCTGCCGGCGCGGTGCTGGCGCTGCCGCTGGAGGAGGCGGTGTACCGGGTGGCGGTCACGGACCTGGTGGAGCAGCTGGAGGCGAGCCGTCTGCTCGACCGCATCGCCAACAACTGGGCCCGCAAGGAACGCCAGGAAGGCGCCAGCAGCAGTAGCGACACCGACACCGACACCGACACCGGTTCCAAGGGCAACGGCAACGGCCTCGGCGGCGACGCCCCGATGGAGCCGAACCCCGCGGACGGCAGCAGCCTCTCCCTCGCAGCAAGTCAGCTGCTGCTGACCGTGCTGCGCCGGCGTCAGGCCTTTGCGCAGCGCCGCCGGCACCTCCACCGCGCCAGAGCCATGATACAGGTGGCGTCCTGCACCAGCGCTGGCGGCACCTCCACCCGACGCCACGACGCGACAGAGCCGGTGGCCGGGGTGGACGACAGCGTTGCGCGGCAACGCCGCTACGAGAACAAGCGGGAAGCGTATCGGCGGCAGATGCAGGCCCATCACGACGACTAGCCGGGTATAGTGGTGATGGTGGTGAGTGGTGGACTCAGTCCCTGTGGCGCAGCGGCATTTTATTTATTTATTTATTTATTTATTATTATTATTATTATTATTTGTCCCCTGTATTCTTCTCTGTATTGTATTCTCTGCTAGCGTGAGACAGCCCGTTGCGCACCTCTCGAATTTTCCAACTGGGAGAGCCACGACGAGGTGTGTGTGGCGTGGTCTCCATCGCCACGCACCCACCTCACCAAAGCTTTATATTATTTTTTTCTTTTTCTTGCTGAAACGATTTCACCTTAGTTTATTTTTTGTTCTCCCTTGCCCCTAAGGTTTGCTTGAACGACTTCGATTCGCAACAGGCGCCTGAGAGACACAGGCGGCGCCTGAGAGACACAGGTGCAGCGGGACGTGCCTAGTAGCGGGGCCTACCCTAACGTGCACCTGGACGCATCAACAGTACCTGTCGCTGGTGTGGGCGTATCATTTGCCTCCCGTCTCCGTCCTTCGGTATTCCATTCCGTAGGCATCGAAACAATGGATTCATAAGAAGAAGTCGCTGGAGGTCTGATGCTGGCGGCTGGGTCAACGACAAGACCCAGTTGGCCCCATTGGGGGGTATGCTGCCCACCAGCCTCGGTCTGACACTCCAACACTGAAGTGTTCTCTGAGCGGAATTTTCATGGAGTCCCGTTTCCATTCTCTCTCTGTCTCTGTCTCTCTCATTTTGTTCTATTTTCTCCCACCCCGCATAGATTCCGTGCCCAGTAGCTCGCTTCTCAACGCGAAAGGTTTAGAGCAGCTCCTTCTCTCCTTCAGCGCTTGTTTTGGTGATAACGTTTTTGTTGTTGTTTTTTTATCTTTTTCTTTTTTTGACGTTGTTTCTGTGGTTCACAAGATTATTAGAGTAGACACGGTCACACTAGAGCTCCCCACTCATACACTACACTAGACTTCCATTATAACTACTATTATTACCTTCATCCCCTACGCGATTTCTCCCACCCCAGATCCCCAGATTCCCTTCGCCCTCTACGCCTACCCGCCCTCAGATTAAGTCCAGTTTCATCAGTTCGAGTTCGATCCAACTCCCCCACAGCACATCACGGTGGCAACGCTATTTGGAACACGAAATCAACCAGCATAACATACACTGGACTCTTTTTTTTAAAAAAAAAACGGCATCTGCTCATCTCAGCACCGCAGTGATCCAACTTCCACTTCCGGGTATATTTCATTCCACCAACAGAAACTTTCTTTAACTCCGCGACAGGGAAAGCTACGAGTGAAGCGGCTGCCCCTTCCCCCTCCCCCCCCCCCGTCGCCGCTCGCACGCTATCGACACGCGAACTCTCTTTCCCTCAAGTCATCCCCGACGGCCCTTCTGCCGTGCGATTGAGTTTATCGCCTTTTTTTTCATTTTCTACCAGCACAGATTCAAAAAGAGTAAAAACAAAGAATAAAATCCCACGGAAACACGTCAGAGAGCAAACAAGTGCTGTCCTCCCCCTACCAGACTTTCATATTATAATCCTGAGAACCGGTTCTGCTCCATGTGGCGCCACCAGCCCTACGAGGCCGCAAGCATCCACTGCTCCAGGCCCAGCGGCTATGCCTCGCTCTTCTCGTCAAATGCGCCCGCCGCACAATCCGAGAGCGGCAACCAAAAGCGTCGAGTGATCGTCAGCGCACCGCAGCGTAGAGGAGCCAATGACCGCCGCACAGCCAGCGTGTCCACGACGCCGGTGGGCCTGCAGGGGTGGACACACGAGGATTATGCGCTTGCCCTGCAGGAGACGATGGCCCAGCAGTGGCTGCATAGCGAGTCGTACGCGGAAGACACGGACGCCACCCCGACACTGGATGCGCGCGCCGTCTGCGGTGCCTCCCTCTCCCGGCGGTACCAGCGCCGGCTCCGCGCCTTCGCCCAGCCCCCCTTCCCCTTCTGCTGCGGCTACGGCGCCGCCGCCGCCGGCGTCCCGCTGCCCCTCGAGCTCTGCTGCGATCGCCACAGGAATGTGCTGCTCTCCCTGATGTGCGTCAAGGCGATGTACCCCAGCCCGGGCAGTGGCCCGTACCAGCACAGCTCCCGCCCCGCGCCAAGGAGGGACCGACGCAGCCCCGCGCCGCACTGCCCGCACTGCAGCGCCTGCGGCAGATGGGCGGCGCACTCGTCGGTGCGTGGGGCGGCCGAGCTGCAGTGCTGCGGAACCCCGCCGGTTCAAACATTTCCGTTGGACTCGCTTCAGCCGCCTCCCGTGGCGCACGACGCCTTAGCGCTGACCCCCTCACACAGGACCCCCTCACAGGACGACAGCAGCGCTGCGCCGAACAGGAAAGGGGCCGAAGATGCGCCACAGGAGGAAGGGGTGACGATCAACGCCTTCAATGTCAATTACTACGCTACCGTGTGCTGCTACATGTGTGGGAGCTCGGCGCACACGCACCGCACCTGCCCCGCCCTCCTCACGGACTCCAAGGACTGGCTCATCAACAACCCTGCGTTCCACTACACGTACGGCCGTGAGGCGCCCCAGGGCGAATGTATCGCCGACGACGACGCCCTTCCGCTGATCGTTTTTTGCGAGATGGACGCCAAGGTCCGCATGGTCCAGCCGCCTCCTATTTTCACCAAGCCGCTGGGTCACGTGGAGGAGATGGCGGAGGGCGTGTTCATCTATGCGGATGTGATGGCAGCGTTGGAAGAAGCGCTGCAGCTGGAGGCGGAGCGCCTGGAGCTGTGGTGGAACGGCCAGTGCATCTACCGCGGGGGGGATGCTCCAGCGTCACCCCCAGCGTCGCCCGGGACCTCTCTCTCTTTCTGCGGTGGACTACCGGCCCGCCACGTGTGGCTGCTGGGGGCCCCTCTGCAGCCCCACTCGGAGAGATCAGCACCAGACATCCCGCTGGCGCGCGACCGCCTCGCCACGCTGCCGCAGTCGACGGGTGCCGCTGCGCTGCACTTCATGCTGCTCCCTGGCGATATCGCGTACCTCCGTAAGCGGAGTTCTCCGTCCCCTCGCAGGGACGGCCCCATCGCACAACCGCCCACCGAGCCAGTTCCTGCTCCCGCTCCCGCCCCTCACCCAACCGCCTCCCCAGTGAACGAGGGCGGGCAGCAGGTGGCGAGCCAGCAGCATCCAAGAACGTCGGCGTCGATCGTCTCGCCACCCCTGGACAGCGCTCCCCCACTGCCACTACCACCGCCGCCGCCACCGCTGCCTCCAGCTCCAGCGGCTATTGCAGCTCCATCTCCTGTTGCCCAGCCATATCCCACGCCTTTCATGCCGTTTCACTTTCATCATCTGCCCCCCTGGCAGCGCGACGCCTCCGCCGCAGCGGCCAAGGCGCGCATCGACACGGAAAAAACTTCGCCCGCCATCTCTGAGCCGCGCAGCACGAGCCCCGGGGTGACGCCCGCGGCGTCCGAAACGCGCACCGCCAGCCATCCCACCCCCTCCCAAGGCAGCGCTGCGCAGCTCTCGGCGGAGGCGGAGGCGGAGGCGGTCCCCCGCACACGGAACAGCACTGAACCGAATCCGAAGGCGGAGCCGCCGTGCGATGGCCGCCCCTTGACCTGGGCGCAGCAGCTGCTTCTGAAGCCAAAGAACCAGGCGCCACAGCTGCCGCCTGTGTTTCTAAAAGTGGAGGCACGCGAGCCCGCCGCCAGCACCCCAGCACGGTCCGACCACACGTGCGGCACGCGCTCCCCCGCTGGAGTGACGCCGCCCACCCCGACCCCACCGCGGCGCTCGGCCGAGGCGGAGCAGGAGCAGGAGCAGGAGCGGAGCCCCTCACGCTACGGCCGGCGCATCGAGTCGGAGCGGTTCAGTAAGGCGAAGAAGGAACCAGCCCCGGAGTGTCGCTCGCTGGCACATCTCAGCCGGGAGCAGCTGCTGGAGGGCCACTTCCCACTCGCGCTGCTCCCCAGCCCCAGCGAGCCCCCCATGAAGGAAAGGGCGTCGGGCCACCTTAGCAGGGTGGCCCCGCTCAACACCATCTACATCCGCTTTCTCCCCCCCAAGCTGACCCACAGGGAGCTGCGGGACCTGCTGGAAGCCAAGAAGGGCGCAGGCGAGGTGTCCAAGGTCCGTGTGGTCGCTGGCTACACCACCAGCACCGCCGTCCAGCACCACCCCTGCTCCTCTCGAGGGTCCTACAAGCTCGCCTTTGTGGAGTACGCCAGCCCGGAGGCCGCCGCGGAGGCGCGAGAGCACCTCCGGAAGAAGGTGGTGGGGCGCAACACTCTCGTCGTACAGCTGGCCCGGCATCCCATCGAGGGCGCCTACCTCTCGGACGCTAGCCCTAGCAAACCGTGTACCTTTGGTCTACCAGAGGAGGAACTGGTGGCGCTGTACAATGCCGGCTGCTACACGGCGTACCAGTGCGACCTCTTTGACCAGCAATGGGCCACCACCACTCCCGCCAAGGAAGAAGGAGAGGAAGGCGCGAGGACGTGGACGAGGGGGAGTCCAGCCAGGCGAGACAAGGACAGCGGGAGAGAACGCTGCAGGCGGCGCCACAGCTAGCACAATATGCGACGATGACTGGTGATGGGCTGCACACACATCTTTTTTGACACCGTCTCTCTCTCTCTTGGGCAACTTAACTTAGTATGAATATTATTATTATTATTTTTATTATTATTATGACTCTGTGTGGTGTTTCAGAAATCTCTTTACGCTTTCTATTATTGTTCTATTTATTTTATTTTATTTTTGTTTTTCTTTTATTCTTTTCTTGATAGACATCACCTCTCTTCACAGAGGTGGTAACCCGAATAAACCATCAGACTAGCTTCCTTTTTAAAAAGACATCATTTTTCTCTTCTTTTTTTTTTCTTTCTGTTCTGTTGTGGTGTTAGGGTAGCCCCTTTTGCGTGGGTCGCCTGCTCCCTTCGAACCCGTGTGGTGTGGCGCGCGGCCGCCTAAGACTTCTGCTATCCGACTTCAAATCAAAAAATGAATAATAATAATAAATAAACGCATTTGCCTGCAAGATATTCAAGTCGCTGCTGGATCTGCACGTGTAACTATAACTTCATCTGATGCGTTTTTTCTTTCTTTTTTTTCTTTTTTTTTTGGTTCTCTCCGTCTCCGCTCTACCGCACTGCCCTCATCTCCCTGCCTTCATGTCTAGGTCGGTACCTCTCCTTCGTTGTGAGACGGTCTGGTAGCGCTGTTTGCTACCGGGATCGACGTCGCCCCTCCGCTGTTCCGAATAATAATATCATACCCTATCTCTCACTCACGAGCACCGAGCACCGACACCGCTCCGCTGGACGGTGGCGCAGAGGCGTGGCACGTTCTGTATGACGTCTCTTTCGCCCAGCACCTCTGGACATCCATTGATATTCCTTTGTACGACGTCCTTCGTTGCCTCCCCAAACAAACTTAGGCAAAGAAAAGAAGCGCCACCGCACCTTCAACTGCTTTGCGTGTAACAGTGCAGGCAGTCCTTTTTCTTTTCTTTTCTTTTCCTCTCCTTCACTCCCACCTCTGACGAGGGGGGTTATCTAATATATATCCATTGAGTAGATTCGTTTTTTCTTCGTTGTTGCTGGATTGTGTCACACCTCCAGTTGGTGCGGTCGCCCCCCTCCACCGTATCGTATTCCCCTAGGCCTGAAATGTTTCAGGCGTGCCGCCGGCCTCGGCGCCACGCACAGAGCAAATTCGGCCCCTACGCCAAGGAGGAAGAGCGCCGCCACCGGCAGGATGCTGATGTGGAGAACAAGTCGAGCCGCGACCCGGACCGCAGCGGCGCCTCCATCTCCGCCACCTCCGCCGCGCTGGGGCGCCAGTCGACATCGCAGCAGATGATCGAGTGGAGCGCACGTCTGCCCTCGCTGTCCCACCGGGCGACTCCCCCGCAGCCCAGCACCGCCAAGCCTCCATCCGGCTTTTTTGAGATCCCCGTCAATAGCATGCGCCGACGCAATCAGGCCGCGCTCGAGAGCGTCACCCGCCCCTTCGACATCAAGCCGGAGCCAAAGCCGCTGCCCCCCACCCTGCTCCACGTGCGTGAGCCGCCGCCGCCCCTCAAGCCCGTCCTCCACCTCGAGACGCTCGCCAACATCGCCGCCGGGCGACCGCAGGCCTCCCGGAAGGCGGTGGGCCTTCTGCCCCCCCTCTCGCCGCAGCAGTCCGTGGACGTGAGCGGCATCGTCACCGCCATAAAGCGCATGGAGCACGAGAAGCAGCGCTCCGTCCGCAGGGAGCGGCAGCGGCTGCAGCAGCTCGAGGAAGAGCTCGAGTTCGCGCTGCGGGACGACGAGAGTGTGCGGCGGCTCTCGTGGATGGTCCCCCGGCTCGCCTCCCCCCGCAGCCGCTGCGACACCAGCTTCCCGGCCAGCCCGGTGTCGATCATGACCACCTCCCCCCGCAGGTTGCCCACCTCCCAGCGCGCCATCTCGCCCACCTCCTTCCGCATCGCGTCCCCTCTGCAGAGCGCCCGGCAGTCTCGCGCGGAGATCCACGGCGGGATCGTGGCGAAGAGCCGTGACGTCTCGGGCAGTGTGGCCGCCGGCTCCAGGGCGGGGTCCATCCAAAGCCCAAACGCTGCCGCACCGCCGCATCCCCCGGAGGAGTATGACGAGAGCGAGTTCCTGCATTACTGGGAGCTCTTCGACTGCTACGACGAGACGGACTTGACGGACACGCTCCGCAAGCAGCGCCGCCGCATCCCCCCGATGGCCCCCTGCCTCCCGGGCCGCGTCCTCTCCACCAACTTGAAGGACCCGGTGACTGGCATCAGCCTTACCTCCAACCCCTCCAGCACGCCGCGGCGCAGCAGGCACACGTGCTGCGGCCCCTCGTCGCCCGAGGATGACGTCGACGAGGTGGAGGAGGAGCGCCTGATCGAGGAGCAGGCCCATTCGCCGCACTTCCAACGACTCCGCAACGTACTGCAGAAGAAACGTACCAGGGTCCTCCACCGCGGGATCTATCACCTGGACAAGCAGTTATACGCCTGGCTGCACCCCGCGGAGATGCAGCGGCGGGCGGACAAGCGCTACGAGAAGCGGCTGCTGCACGACCCACTCGTTCTCCGCGATGTCTACGGCCTGCCAACGTGGCAGATGGCGCGCTACCAGGGACTCATCTTTGAGGAACAGGAGCACCGGCTTATGGTGGAGAAGGAGGAAATACGCGCCTTCCGGCACGACATCTGGGCGAGACGCCTCGAGCTCAACATGCACACCGCATTTCAGTGGGTGAATGAGAACGAACGCGTGGCGTAATGCACAGGCACAGCGCAGGCTATCTGCGGTGAGAGACAGTGTGTGTGTGTGTGTGTGTGCCTGCCTCACATCAACGTATACCTCCCTTTTTTTATTTATATAGAAATCCATAGAATCCATCAATCGGAGCGAGCGCCGTCTAACGTCATACGCATGCCGCGTGAAGGCCCCGCCCTTGAGGCTCTGTCGTTGCTTCCAGCTTCTTGCTGAGCACATCTGGAGCGCATACTACTGTCTGTCGTGTGTGTACTACTGTGTACTTCTGTCCCTCCATCGGTTTGTGGATACCAGCAGTACGGAGCGAGATTATACAAGTATGACAACCTACTCTCATGCACCGCCCCTTTCAACCGCCCCCCTTCTCTCAAACGTGGGGGAGTTGCCGGCGCCCTTTACCATCACAGCACGGCACAGCGCATCACCCGTAAACGTATCACCTTGTCTTTTCTCTGTCGCTCTCTTCGAGAGCACGCAGGTTGGGGGTAGCCAACCGTCGCTCGCCCCGTGGTTATCTTTTGTGACTCCTACCCTTCTGGCTGCGTCACAGCACGAAACCTCTTACATGATTGCCTGGAGCAGGTTCTTCATCCGTAAAGAACACCAAACCACTTCTACTCTTCGTTGTCCTATACAACTGAGTGGATGCTCTTAAATATGATATATAGATTTCATATGGTATGCTGCTCTCTCTTCGTCTCGCTCTCATTCATCTTCTTGTACTGAATAATAATACCGCTAACGTGCAAGCGCCAACAGCAACCACCTTGACGACGATTCGGCCGGTGGAGCCTCTCTCCAACACCACCCCCTCCACCTCCATTCCACTACTCGTTCTATCGGTGTCATCTCTACGCGCTAAAAGGCGAAACTTTAGTCGTTCCGTCGTCGCTGGGCCAACAAAGCGTAGAGCGCACGAGGCGGCAGTGAGAGTTACCTCTCGCACAACACGCTCTGAGAGTGCAGAACAGAAAAGACATCAAAACCAAAAAAAAAAAGGCACCAACAAGATATAAACACCATCAAGCACTTCCTTTCTCTCCCCTAGTAAAGGAACGCCACCACAGGGGCACCTTCGCCAACTCGCGATCCAAGTCCGAGGCACGCCAGTAATGCTCCCGTATCGTACCCAATACCCGGTACCGCCTGCCTCGGAGCCCAGAGAAGAGTCGTGGCCCAGAGAAGAGAAGAATCGTACCCAGGTCTCGGACCGGCGGTACCCCCCGGAGCTCGGTTCTCTGCCGCACGGCGCGCGGCTCTCCTCAGCGACGGACTCCGACTCGAGTTGTGCGCCGCAGCACAGCGGCTGCACGGCCAAGTCGCATCCCGGTGACGGCAGCGAGGGCATCACGCAGCCGTCTTCTGCCGCCACTCCCTTTGTGCCCGTGTGCATGGGCGGCGCGGTCCCGACTGCCCAGGAGGAAAGGAATCGCATGGACGCCGTCTGGGCTCGCCCCCTGCCCGCCTCCCTCCCCGCAGACGCCGCGCCGGAGCTCAACGGCGAGGACGACGCCGTGCCGCCACCTCAGTATCGCCCAGAGAAGTATGCGCCGCCGCCGCCGGGCCAGGAACAGCAGCACCCTGTGATTCGCTCGCCCATCAAGCCGGCACAGCCGCCGCCGCCGCCCAGTCATAGTAGCAGCATGCCGCCACAGCACCCGTCCAGCTGGAGGTCCGACGAGCGACAGCAGCCGGAGCCAACCCCATTCCCCGGAGGCCGCACCGTACGCCTACGCGGGCCCGGAGGTGGCCATGGCGATCCGACTCAACCCCACCCCGCAGCCAGAGGGGCCGGGCGGCGATATCGAGGCCCGTGGCCCCACCGAGACGGCCCCCCTCGCCGCCCCCCCCTCCGTGACAACTGGCTGGACCGCCAACCCGTGGCGCCCCATGGCCGACCCCCGCACCCTCTGGGATGCCCTCTTCTGCCCCCTGCCTCCTCACCAGCGCCCACGTTTTAGCGCTGCGATCCAGCGGGGCCCAGAGTCCGGAGCGGCACAATGTCAGCGTTGGGCTGGCGGTGGGGCTGTGCTGTGCGATGCAATGCATGCCCGGGACGGCCGCGCTGCAGGGCTGCGCCGCCTGCCTTAGCGGGCTGCCGGTGCTGGGTCTCGCGACGTGCGTCGTACGCCAGATGATCCGCACCCGCTTCAATATCCAAGCGACGGTCGGGCCGCTGGACCAGCCCGGAGAGACGGTTCAGAACGCCCTCACCGACCTTGCGCTCAGCTGCTTTTGCATGCCGTGCGTGATGGCCCAGCACCACCGTGAGCTGGTGTATCGCGGGCGCTTCCAGGGCTACGTTGTATTCAGCCACAGCAGCAGCCTCAATTCCAACTACGAGATGCTCTAGCGCGAGACGAGCTGCCCATTTGATATCTCTCTCTTTCTCTCTATATTTCTTGCTTATTTTAATCGAATCCACCCATCGTCGCACCCCTTGGCGGACTGCTGCACATGCGTACCGAACACAACACAACACAACACAAAACAAAACAAAACAAACAAATTCGCAGAAGAACCAAGAAAGCGAACTCGTGCGCTCTTTCCATATGCAAGCGGAGCAGAGGGATGGCGGAAACATCCTGGCTCTCGCCTGCATGCGCACCTCCCCCGGGAGGGGTGGTTATTTGTATATCCGTATCTAGGTAAATATATATATATATATATATATATATGGTGGCCGAATAAGAACACAGCGGACGCACACTCCTCTCTCCTCTTGCCTTCCCTATCTTGTGCCTCCCTCATCTCTCCCACCTCTCTTATATATGTGGTAGAGTTCCAGAGCAGAGCAGCCTTCCTTTTGCGTTATCGTCTCGGATAGTTCTCGTTCTTTTCCCTGCTTGTGGTGGTCTGCTCACCTTTTTGCATTTCAGTGGCAGCATGGAGCATGGACCTCCGCCTGCAGAGCCGGCCAACCCCTACTCCCACGTCTCCGCGCCGGAGGAGGACGACCCATTCCATGGAGACGCCCCCCACCTGAGTCCACAGCCAGAGGAGGACGAGGATCCCTTGCCTCCGCCGCAGTACGTGATCCCTACGCTTCCCCTCTCTAGTAGCAGCGACGCGACAGCCCTGTTCAACATGCGCCTCTCTACGGGGCGCACCGACCCCGGCAGTGGGCCATCCCCCCCCGCATGTATGAGAACAATGCAAAGCTAATGGATCCGGAGCCCTCGCTTGGCAGCGGCTGCTGCACTGCCGCTCCCGTCCCGATGCCGATGCCCCTCTCAGACGATCGGGAGCCGGTGGACGGAACGCCGATCCCTTCGGTGGCAGTGGGTATCACGCTGGGGTACCACACGGAGGCAAATCCTAATCCTGCCGGACCCCAGAACCCATCGGCTGTTCTACCAGGGCAGGGGCAGCAGCCCCCACAAACGGAAGTGCAGCTAGAGTCTCAGGGAGCCCCGCGGGGGCAGTGGCAAGAGTCGGTGTGGGCCTTTTTACGCCGATACCGGCACCTTCTGGGATGCCCTTCTCTGTCCTTGCGTGCTCGCCAGCGCCGACTTCGACGCGCTGTTTCACCCGCATCGCGTGCAGATGGCCGGTCAACACAACTGCAATTGCCCAATAGCATTTGTCCTGTGTGTCGGCATGTGCTGCAGCTGCTGCATGCTGGAGAGCGACGTTGCCGGCTGCGGCATCTGCTGCGGGTGCTGGCCGTTCATGGGCCTGGTGGGGTGTCTCTTGCGGCAGAAGATGAGGAGGAAGTACAACATCGGAGGCCTGGGTCTGGCGTCCCCTGCGCCAAGCTGTAAGGACAAGGGCTACGACTGCCTAGAGGACTTCCTGACGAGCTGCTACTGCATGCCGTGCGTCCTCGCGCAGCAGCATCGCGAGCTGGTGCGACGCGGTGATTACAAAGGCAGCGTCGTCTTCAGCTCCAGCACATCACTGGCTCCCGTCGTTCCCCAGTAGCGTAGCAAGACCTGGCCTGCACTCCCCTGCTTCACGCTATTCATGGCGGTGCAGTCCCTCCTCCTTCGCTTCTAACGCATTCCACTCCATCTTCTATACGATCTTTTCTCTTTTGGCGTTGGATTGCTTTTACATCGCATGGATCCGTTGCTTCTCGCTGTCGTCTCCCCGCGGCATACAATATGCCCCCCCCGCCCCCTTATACGCATCTACTTCTCCTCGCTGCCCTTTTTTTTAAAAAAATGGCAGCGGTGCCTACGACGAGGTAATCCTAACCTCCATTTGTTGCTACACTTCCTCTCAAGATGAAATAATAATAATAATAATAATAGGAATAAAAGGAAAGTGGCGGGGGAGGCAACGGAAGGGGGTGGCCCCTTCCCTTACGGTGGTTCCCTCAAAGGTATGTACTGTATTGTGTTCATTATGAAGGCACACGGATGTGGTCTGGCGCGTTACTCGCTTCTCACCTTCTCTCTCCCATTGTCTTTCCCCCTGTTGCGGCGGATGCAACTGCTACCGGATTAGACCACCTAACTACTTTTTTTTTTCTCCGGAGGATCCCTGCAGTACTCCGTTGCCACACGACTCGGGAGTGTAGTATTATTATTATTATTTGGTGGGCGTTGATATCATCTTCCCCTTCTTTTTAGTGTTTCACCTTCCCGTTCACTCACCGCTGTGCCGACCGGCTGACGGCCACCCTTCTCACCATCATCATGCTACCCGCGGGCCCTGAGAAGCCGCCGCACAGCAATGAAGAGGAGGACGCTCTCCCTCAGCCGCAGTATCGCATGACGTCAGAGTACGCCAACGAGGGCTCCGCCCCGCGGGAGGAGATGGAGTCCGACCCACGGCCGCCAGAGCCGCCGAGCTTCTTTGAAAACAATGAGAAGCTCCGCGACCCGCCAGCCAGCGAGTACTCCAGCGTGGTGAAGCCCGGGCAGGGCCCCTCACCGTACCCTGTGGCCTACCCGCTGCCGCAGGGCGCCGGCGTTGCGATGGGCATCACCATGGGGCAGCCGGCCAGCGGCTACCAGCCGGAGGTGGTGCCGGAGATGCCGCTGCCGTCCCCGGACTTGATGCCAGGCCCGCCACCGCCAAGCGGCTGGATGGCCTCGCTGTGGCACCCCTGCGCGGACCCCGGCACCTTCTGGGATGCCTGCATCTGCCCCTGCGTGCTTGCGAGCGGGGACTACGACGCCCTCTTTCACCCGCACCGCGTTCAGAACCCCGAGCGGCACAACTACAACTGCCCCGTGGCGTTTGGGCTGCTGTGCCTGATGTGCTGCGTTTGTGTAATCCCGACGGTCTCCATCAACAGCCCCATCATTTCGTGCTCCACCGCCTGCTGCTGCTACCCCGCGCTCTCCATCGTCAACGTTGTGCTGCGGCAGATTGTGCGCTCCCGGTACCACATCATCGGCCACACAGACCTCCCCCCAGAGCCAATCGGCGCCGCCCGCAGCTGCCGTGATGGGTGCGTGGACGTGCTGCTCGCTGTTTTCTGCCAGCCCTGCATCATGTCGCAGCATCATCGAGAGCTCATTCACCGCGGCGCGTACCGCGGCAAGCTCGTCTTCAGCAACAGCGCTGGCGTCCCTGTGCACATCCTGCAGTAGAGGACCCATAGGGGAACAAAGGCTGTGGATGATGGCACGCGGCAGATGGGGGGGGATAGGCGTGGCATAGGCGGGAAGAGGACTGGACCAGACACAAACGTTGGGTAGGCGGTGTGTGTGTGTGTGTGTGGGGTCACGCTCCTGGGGTTCAGAAAAAAAAATAATAATAAAAAATGAAATGAAATGAAATGAAACAAATGAGGAAAACGTAGCTTTGAAAGAGTATACTATGAAGCATGTGAAGCATCGCCAAATACTGTTGTAACTCTCTTTTTTTTACCTCCTATTGCGTCCTGGCCGAGCTGACTCATGACTCTGAAAGAATATACGGTGCCCAAAAGCTTCATTCCCGCTCATCCTTCATCACCTCGCCTCGCCTCGCCTGGCGTACGAAATGATGGTCACATAGCCCTACACTCTGTGGGGCCTCGAGTAGAGTTGGGTGTTTCACTGCTGTTCTGCCACTGCATTTTATGTTTCTTTCTCTCACTCTCTCTCTTTTTTTTTCCCCCTCACCGTTCCCACATTCGCAAGATCATCCACCACATCTTCGCTTGATAAATTTGAGTGTTTCGCTCGCCGCCCTTCGCTGATTTGGCACTCTCTCGAACTCGACCTCCACTGGTACTGCAGTTCGTTCATTATCTTCGTAACAAGCCACTCGCTCATCCGTTGCAGTACTCATCATGGAGAAGAACGGCTACCAGGAGGCGGAGGAGGCGCAGCTGCATGGCGACGAGAAAGAGGGCGACGTCTGCACCGGCATCCCCATCGTGGCGCTGGAGAACCCTCCGGACGACCGGCCCGCCCCGAGCAGCTTCATGACCGCGGCCTCCGCGGAGGACTGGTCCTCCGGCCTCTTCGACTGCTGCAGCGACAAGCTGAACCTCTTCGACGTGTGCCTCTGCGGCGTCTGCAACGTCTCCATGCAGGCCAATGTCGCCTTCAACAACGAGTCTGGCATTCACTGGCCCCTCTGCCTCTGTATCGTCGGGGTCGACGGGTGCCTTACGGGCGGTCTCACCCTGCTTCTCACCGGGGTAATTGTGCGCCAGAAGCTCCGCCAGCGCTACATGCTCCAGCAGACCCTCCCCGTTATCATGCAGGACATCGCTGCCGGCCTCCTCTGCCAGCCCTGCGCCATCTGCCAGCAGCACCGCGAGATGACTCGCCGGGGCGACTGGCCAGGCTGCGTCCTCTTTGGCACCGCCCCCATGTCTCCGCCACAGACGGTTACCCTGGCATAGACCCCCATCCCATCCCATCCCTCCAGCGGGGCTGGGCGGGCCCTCCCGTTCCAATATCTCCTAGAGATTAGAATAGCAAACATCTTCGGAGTGCTGCAGGGACTCCAACTGCAAAGCGCCGAAAAAAAAAAGAAAACACAAGAAAAAGTAAACGAAATTGTCCATCACGCACATCGGTTCGATTCTGATCTTTTTTTTTTGGTTTACGTGGTGAAAGAAGTTCAACAATTATTTTTCAAGTATATTAGTGATATTGTTTTTGTTGCGTATGCTCCGGTAGCTATATATATATATATATATATATTTATGGCGTATGTGTCCAGTGGTTGTTCTGTGGCTGTTCCCAGAGAGGTGCCGTGCAGCGCGCCTCTACGTTTACCGCAGGACAGGGAAGAGAATGGCCAAGCAGAAGAAATAACAACAACAACAACAACAACAAAAAAAAACACGCTTGACAACAATCCTACCCCTCTCTCTGCGCTCACCAGCACAACTGGAACATATATTCTAAACTATTAAAGTTACCTCAGTTTCGTATAGCTCTATCTATCTAAACAATGATTCTTGTTGTGTGCAAAGTGGGGCCTTCGCACTGCTAGAATGACCCTTTCTCCTCCTGGATGGACGTGTGGCCACTGCCCTCTCAACAGTTTGTTTCCCCGGAGCGGATTCGGTTCTCACGTCCCTCCCCACTCCCATAGATTATTGGTGTTACTCGCTCCTTTTTTTTTTTTTTTTTGTACTCGCACCTTTACGGTGTGGGCTAACATCATTATACGGGTAGAACGCAAAAGAAAAGGCACATGACCCCCACGAGGCGGTCTCCATCCCACTAGCACATACCACCCCTCTGGTTCCAGCTCCAGAGCAGCAGCCCCCCTCCCCCATCTGCCCTCTAACCCGGGTGGGGCACCGCTACTCCGCACTGGTCGGGCGAGAGCCGGCGGAAGAAAATGCGTGCGGCACCGGCGTCGCGCCTGCCGCTCATCGAGAAGAGCGCGGCAACGATGGTGCTGTCGGGCAACCCGCTCCCTGGTCGGCCGTACGCCCCGCCTTGCCTCGCTGCAGGGGGCTACAGCCCGGCCGCCACGCAGTGGGATGGCGTACGAATTCTGCTCGTCGGCGCCGGGGGAATTGGATGCGAGGTGCTCCACCTGCTCGCCATGAGCGGCTGCTACAGCAACGTCGTCGTGCTCGACATGGATACCATCACACGAACTAACCTCAATCGTCAGTTCCTATTCCGGGAGGAAGACATCGGCAAGTGGAAGAGCCGCGTCGCAGCGCGGCGGATCAACGAGCGGTTCCTCAGCGACCCCGCGGCGGGCGGCGGAGTCCAGGCGGTGGTGGGGCGTCTGGAGGATCAGCCGCTCGACTTCTACCGGAACTTTGATATCTTTTTTCTTGCCGTTGACTCTGTCGAGGCGCGTCGCTGGCTCAACCAGGCGGTCGCTCACCTCGCCACCTGGGGCGCCGCCCCCGATCATTCAGAGCAGCGGTGGTGGTGGCGCGTGCTTCACGCCCCCCCCATCGTGGACGGCGGATCCGAGGGGTTCCAGGGCCACTGCCGGGTGATTCGGCTGGGGATCGATGCCGAGATGGGTGCTGCGACGCCATGCGTGGAGTGTTCGCTCTACCTGTTTCCGGCGGAGGGGGCCGACGGCCTGCAGCGTGTCCCCCTCTGCACGCTGCAGTCCATCCCACGCCGGCCGGAGCACTGCGTCTTGTACGCTCGGGAATACCTATGGGTGCAGGAGCAGCGGCAGCGGCACGGCGCTGCGGAAGAGGCGGTGGCGTTTGATGTGGACAACGCGGATCATCTCGCGTTCGTCACCCGCGCCGCTCGGCAGCGGCAGGAGGCGTTTGGTCTTCCACCACCCGTCATCACCGCCGCCTTCGCCCGCAATGTGTTGCGCCGCGTTGTCCCTGCCGTCAGTTTCACCAACGCCTTCATTGCCAGCCAGGCAGTTACAGAAGCCCTCAAGCTCCTTACCGGCACCGCCCCACCACTCCGCAACTACAGCTACTACAACGGCAACGCCGCTGCCGGCCTCGGTGTTCATGCGCTGGTGCAGCGGCTGGACCCGCCATTGCCCAGCCCCGAGCCGCGCCACGCCTGCCCCGTCTGCGGCCCGGTACCCGCTGTGCCTGTGGCGCTGCATGCCCCCCTAAAGGAGGTGCTGCGGCGCCTACGGGAGCGTCTCGGCTGGGACCCACAGCAGCCCGCCACGGATGTCGTGCTGAGTGTGTATCCTGCTGGCCCACCCCCGCGAGGCGGCGAGGCGGCGCTGGCGGTCCTGCCGCTGCTCCGGCCGGACAGACCCGGCGCAGCAGCGGCAGCAACCCTCGCGGATGTACTGCGCGGCGCTGGCAGTGATATGGATGGCTTGTGTGCGGACTGGGTGCGGGGGGCGAGTCTCTTGTGTGCGGGTGGCAGACGGCCCGCCGGCGATGGGGACGCCGGTGGTGCGTGGTGGTCGGTGGCACTTGTCAGCTCCCACGACTGACCCCCAAAAAAAAGAAAAAAAAAGAGAAAAGGAAGAAATGGTTCATCGTGAAGCAGCCAACAGTAAGGGGAAGGGGGACGCTGTCATTGGTGTGACAAACGGCCTAGCGCCATAAAAAAAAAAAAGAAGAAAAAAAAGAAAAAGGAAAGGCGTTAAGCGGCACATTGCGTACACCAGTAGGGCCAGGGGAATGCGTCCGCCCAGCGGCAGCGCTTCTCTTCTCTTCTATTTTTATCGCCTCTCGAACAAGAAGGAAACTAGAAGATTTCTCATTTGGAGGCGCCCCAAGCTTAGGAATCCGCGATGGAGCGCGACGCACCGCAGAACCCACAAAAAGATGTCGATGGTCCCAGTACCACCTTACACACACGGACGAAGGAGCAGATCCAGGCGATGGCTGCGGAGCCGAACCCGCAGGGCCCTGCCTTCACCCTCCGTCTCGGCGGCCGCCAAACGTGGGGCACAGGAGAAGGCGGCGGGGCGGTCCGGCGTGCCGTGCAGGATCTGTAAGGGAAACGGGGACCGCACAATTTCCAGTCCGGTTCCTTTCTCGCACGCAGGTAACGCAAAAAAAAACAAAAAAAAACGTGAGTGAAGCGTTGCGAAAGGAACAAGTGAAGGGCAGTAGCGGGGTGCGTCATCAGTTCTACCAATATATATATATACCTATAAACCATATAGACTTGCCCACAGTATAGTTTAGACTAACTATACTATTCTATTATTAGCTCCCACGGCATTGATCTGATCCGACGCTTTCTCCATGCAAGGGTTAACAACAACAAAAAGATCATCAAGATGTTGACGCCCTTCTTTGACTTTCGGGCTGTGCAGCTCTCCAGAGCGCCGGATTGTGTACGTCCCCCTCCTGCAGTGCTTTGCTTCCTTTATACTTTCCTTTCACCCCCTCCCCTTTTTTTTTTTCGTTTTGTTTCCTCTTTCTCTCTTTCGTCTACTCCCAGATGAACATATCCCGTCGCCTCGCCAGGAGACCTCTGTCGGGCCACCGGCGAGCCGCCGCCATCGCCACACCATCCCACGCTGTGCACAGTGCAAGTACAAGACGGCGCTACTTCACGGCGGTGCCGGAGGGGCACAGTCGCGCTGCCCCAGTCCAAGCACCACCGGGCCCATCGCTCACGAGAAGGTGCTGGATGTACCTCGGGAATGGGCTCCAAGCACAAATTTCAGTGCCATCGCATGCTGTTGCTCACCCCCCGCTTGAATCAAGCGCAACGACCGCATCGTCGCCGGTGCCGGCGGCTATAGTACCTACAGGCCCCACACTGGTGGACGCCGTCATCGCCACAGCTGTCAGCGAGGTAACGCAACTCCTTTCGCCAGCGCTGCCGCTGGTGAGCGGTGACGTGGATACGCTCCTGGCGGACCTGCGCCGGAGCCCAGGGGCAGAAAAGAACAGCAGAGATGAAGCGGATCGTGTTGTGGTGGACTTACGCTGTCTTCACGCAGAGATCATTCCTGCGCTCCGTGAAGCACTGCTGCACGGCTCGGCACTCAGCTGTTGGCCGGAGGTGGTGCGCGTGACGGCCAGCGCCATGACGGCCCTCGAAGCGGCTCGGCGCGCCACGGGGCGGCTGTACACAGCGCTGTTTCCCTCCGCTCTTGTCGTGGCGCTCTGCGTCGCGGTCCTGCCCCTGCACGACAGGGCGAACGCTGCCCACCGAGCCTGGGCGACGGCGCTGGCCGGGCGCCTCGTGCAGCTGCACCACCAGCTCCCACCCACCGCACTAGCAGTCGCCTTGCACAGCCTGCAGCGGGCCAACGCCCTCTCTGACAACGCCCTCAGCCCGACAGCCAAGTCCCTGCTGGACTGCGCGTACCTGCAGCGCCACACAGCCGCTGGCGGCTGGCCCGCCATGCACCGCGGGGCGCTCACCATGGTAACGCCTGGCGCCGCGCACCTCCTCACGGGGGAGGCGGCGGCCCTGTGGGGCGGCGTCCTCGGGCATCAGGCGGCTCCAGGCCACTTACACCTTCATCGCGTCTTCCACGCCGTCGTGCTGCCGCCGCTCGGACCTCTTCTAAAGGCGCAGGCGCAGATCGTCTCCGATGCCGCCGCCGATGGGGCGCATACGCAGGCACCGGAGCTGCTGCCCTACGACGTGCTGCGAGATCTGCTGCGGGGCTTCGTCCGCTACGCTGTGGCGGGGGAGGAGCTGGTGGGCTCCCTGCTCACGCTCTGCATGGCCCAGCTGCCCACTCTCGACCTCGACGGGCTGCTGGACCTCCTGCGCACCCTGACGCCCCCCGCAAAGGCCGCCGTCGTGCCAGAGAAGCGCCAGCGGCGCAACGCCGCGGACTCTGTGGAGACGAATCTTCATCCACGCCGGCTGCGGCACCCCAAGGACGAGGCGGCGGCGGAGTACTACCAGCCCTTGATCGGCGCCGCCTGCCGGGCAGTTGCCCAGCTTCTGGCCCTGCACGTCGGCCTGCACAGCGACGGCGGTGCCCAGACGAATCAGCTCGCCGTGGTGCAGCCAGCTGCAGCGGCGGCGTCGCCACCAACTTGGGAGCGCCTGGTCGACACCATCACGACACTGGTGCGGGTTTGCCGTTCCGTGGCCGCCTGCGACACCACAGCGTGGGAGACGGCCTACGCCATCGCCTGTACCCACCTCCTGCAGCTCCTTACCGCGCCTGCTGCGCCACAGCACATCAGCCCCCGCGATGCCGCGCGGCTGCTCGGGGCACTGCTTCGCGGCGCCCCGCCGGAGGGCAATCTCGCCGCCCCGCCCTCGCACCCCCTCTATCCCCTCCTGCTCCACAAGATTCTGCAGCCGGTGCTCTGCGACCCCACCTGCGAACTGTTGCAGGACGCCGCGGCAGCGAGCACCGTGCTCGCTGCCGCCATGCGCCTGGAGTCCTGGAGTCGTGCGGCAGCAGCAGCGGGACAGGAGCGGCTCAGCGAGGCGGCAGTGGAAGACAGACGGGCGCTGCTGCGCCTCTTCCGACACCACGGCTCGCAGCTGCGGCCCGGCGCCTTTGTGGCGGCGGTGGAGCTTCTCTCCCTCCCTGTACTTCCAGCCGCGGCCCAGCAGCAGCAGCAGCAGTCCCCAAGGCCTCTGCTCTGGGAGCTGCCGCTGGCCTCCCAGTCGAAGGTGGTGGCCCACGTGGGGCTCATCGCCGCCAGCATTCCGCCGCAGGCCCTCGCGAGGGTCATCGTGGCGTTGCTTGGCCCGTACGTCGCCGCGATGGACGATCTCCAGCGGCACGGGCACGATGCCAGGCGGGAAACGGAGCTGCGGCGCGGCGTGGCGGTGGTCGCCAATCCGATTACACTTCGACGGTGGCTCACGCGCTTCACCGCCGAGGAGGTCGTTCGAGGGCTCCGGCTGCGGCACTGTGCGGATCTTCTCTATGTCCTCGGCCGCCTGTCGTCCTGGACGCCGGCGGAGGCGGAGGCAGCGGGCCGGGAGCCACCGCTGGCCGCCGTGCGCCGCGACAACGCGGTGGCGATCCAGATGCTGGTGGACCGCGTCGGCCGCGCATTGAAGCGACTCATCCAGGACGACCGCGAGGCAGACGCCGACGAGGAGGACGGGGTAGGGCGGCGGCGGCGGCGGCTCACGGCGGCCCTTGCGACGGTCCCGCGGCTGGCGGAGGGCCTCCGGGCCGCTGATCTGTATTACCCCCACCTCCTCTCGCGGCTGTGCCGGCTCGTCTACGCCGGCTGCGTGGCGACGGACGCTGGGGCGGCGCCACCCCCCAAGGGCAGCAGCGACGGGGGCGTCTTGCTCGCGACGCCGCTGCTGCCGCTGTCGGTGCTGCTGCCCAGCTTTCGGGCCGTCGCGGCGGAGTGGACGCTGCGGCGTCGCGGGACCTCCAGTGGTGCCGTCGGCGCAGACGGTACCGTCTTCCGAGACGCGTGGGAGGTGCTCCGAGGGCGGCTGCTGGCGATGCAGTGGGACGAGGGGAGCGGGGCTGGTGGGGCCGACC
The DNA here is from genome assembly GCA_010157825.1 of Vickermania ingenoplastis. Classification (NCBI taxonomy): domain Eukaryota; phylum Euglenozoa; class Kinetoplastea; order Trypanosomatida; family Trypanosomatidae; genus Vickermania; species Vickermania ingenoplastis. The sequence continues at coordinate 32,158 of VFSE01000256.1, read as the reverse complement.
CGGTGCCCGCTGTCCTCGGCGGCGCCGTCTGTGCGATGAGTCTCGACACGTACACGGGCCTCGTGACCGCCCTGCAGGCGTGGAACGCCTTCGCGCTGCTGGACCCGACCGACACGCCACTGTTCCTCGTCCTCCTCCAGCGGCTGTGGGAGATGGCGGGGCCGCTCGTGTCGCCGCCTCCGCCCAGCTCCATTGGCACCACCGAGGCGGCACTCGCGCTCGACACGGCAGTCACGCCGCCGGCGCCGCTCCCGTTAGGTGCGCTGCTCGGCGCGTTGGACGCCGGGGCGGTGGCGGCCCTGGTGGTGACGCTGCTGCTGAGGAACCAATACGACACGGAAACTTCCCCGGTGGTGGACGCCCTCCTCGGCCCGGCGCTGCTGGTCCTCGGCCAGAACGCAGCGCTCCAGGCACAGCTACACCCCTTTGAGCTGGTGCTGCTGCTGGAGTCGCTGCTCGGCTCCTTTTTGCGGTCGCAGCAGCTGCTGGAGGAGGAGGGGGTGAAGGACCGCCAGCAGCCACACTGGCTCAAGAGCTCTCTGAATCAACAGCTGCTCCACCAAGCCTACGATGCGTGCCGCACCGCCCTGCTAGCGGCGTGCCCTCCACCGGCCTCCGCCCCCATCACCGATCCTTCTCCTCCGTCCGGCCACAAGGCCGGGGCGGAGAAGGAGGAGGACGGCGTGGTGCTCCACGAGCCCCAAACGCTCGCTGCGGGGGTCGTGCCACCGCTGTTCTTTGCCCACGTTCTTGTTGCTCTCGCTAACGTGGGCATGGAGGATGCGGACCTCGCCACCGCCTGCGCCGCTCAGCTCTTGCGGCACCGCCACACCACCGCGATGCTTTCGATGGACGATCTCGTCAATGCGTTCTTAGCCCTGTGCTTCCACTTCCCTCCGGGGCCAGCGGCCAGCCCACACCGCGCCGTCTTTTTACGCCCCGTGCTGGACGCTCTCTGGCGGCGCACCGAGGAGATGACCCGGCCGCAGCTCCACGCCGTGCGGCGATGCGTTTCCCGCGGCGGCGGCCGCCCCGCTAGCGCCGAGGGGCCGGCGGGGGACGCGGATTTCCTCGAGCGCCTCGCATCCCAGGAGGCGTGTCTCGCACAACGCGAGGCGGCGGCGGAGCGCGCCACGGAATCAGAGCCCACCCGCAGCCCACCGGCAACTGCCGCCCCCGTGCCACTGCAAGAACCCCAGATAGCTGCAACGCCGCACCGCACCGCGTCATCCGCCGGGCGCTCTGGTCCGCCCCCCCACCCCCTGCGAGAGTGGCGTACGGCAGCAGCGACGTCTGTGCCGCTGGTGAAGGAGGCGGCCTGCTTTGACCTCCTTGGCGCCGCGGAGGGCGAGGAGCTCTCGCCGGGCCTGACAGACGGGAGCAGCAGACCCGTGGAAGAGACCAACGAGACATCGTCGGCGCTCTTTGATGTACTCGCGGATGAACCGCCCCTCTAAGCCACGGAAGAGCTAAGGGAGTGGTGGTGGTGGTGGGCGCCACTGCCCCCCCCCCCGCCTTTTTTTTTTCACAATGTTCTAAGAACAGCAATTCCACTAGGAGCTCCACGGCCCAATTTTGTTTCTATTTTTCTGGTGCAAATGTGGATCTCGGATGGATGCAAATTTAGAACGATGTGCGCCATGCTGCGCAGTGCTTCTCCTTCTCACTAATCTCTTTTCGTTTGCCACACCATCATCAGATCTGTAGCAGAAAACAACAACAAGATCAAGAAAAAACCAAAAAAAAAAACGAACACACTGCCGCCTACTCCCCCTCGGCAAACTGTATTGTATTCACACGCTGCAGCGTTTGTCTTCATTTACCTCGTCTAGGCTGGGCGTCCAGAGGGCCATCATCGCCATCATCCCCTACCCGTTGAGTCGTCGCTCACTGCGACTGCACCACGCAACGCCAGAAACCAAAGGCGGCTGCGTGAGCGGTGAAACGTAAACAAGGAAGCGAAAGCCTATAAAAAGGGGGAGCTATTCAGGGGAGCAGCGATCCCGCAGTGTAGTACCGGACAGCCATCAGTCTCAGCGGGTCTCATGGAAGGCTGCGTCGTCTCGTCCGCATCGTCGAAGGACACGGCGGCGCAGCAGCAGAGCCGCGAGATGCCCACCCCCACGCGGGCCCTGCAGAGGCACTCGACCTCCTCCTCGGCGGCGGCGGCCCCCGTCCCAGTCGGCTCCTCGTCCATCCTTGCCGCCTCGCCGGTGTCGCACGTGCCCACCTTCCTCCATCAGGGCGTCTCCGGCCGTAATTCCTTCGCTTCCGCCTCCCCTTCCGCCGCCGCGCCAGCCCACCATGGCGGCGCGCGGGAGCCGCGCGTGTCCATCACGATGGGCGATCCGGCCACGCCGCTGCTGCCCCCGCCGCTCTCCATCTTTCCAAGCAGCAGCGGCGACGGCGCCGCCTCGCCGGGTGTGGAAAGCACCTCCGGCATGCCCACCGCCCGCACCGCGCTGCACACAGCGCGACCCGGCTCCCCGTCAGGCAGCCACCCCGTTTCCCCAAACGCGGGCGACTCGACGTTCCTCCACTCCGCCAGGGGTGCGAAGCGCGCCTCCAAGTCGGGCCGCTCGGGATCCTTTGGCCCGCGCAGCGCTGGCGGCATCACGGGGGCGGGGTCGGACTTGACCCCGGCCTGCTCGCCCCGCACTCCCCGCCGGCCGCCGTCGCCGCTGCGGCTCCCGGCGAAGACCCTCCAGGCCATCGACAGCATCGTCGCACGCCGCCAGCGCCGCGCGGCGGAGGAGCAGCCCGAGGCGGCAGCCCCAGCCAATACGCGCGAGGAGGAAGAAGAGCGCGAGCGCCTCGCAGCACACGTCCGGCAGGTGCGTCACGACCAGGCCTGGGGCCTCGCGCTGCCGACGGCAGTGGCGGAGGCGGATGGCGAGCCAATTCCGTTCTCAGCACCAGCACCAGCACCAGCAGAGGCGGAGGCAGGGGAGCAGGCGGCCCCCAGTGGGGAGCAGGCGGCCCCCAGTCCCGCCCCGGGTGATGGCGGCGATCCCGCCCCGGCGCCCCACGCGGAGGCCGAGTCATCCGCCCCGGCGGGGGCGGCGGCCGGTGCATCCACGTCTTCCTCCGCCCCCTCTGCAGAGGAGCGAGCGCCACCACTGAACACGGCGGCGGTCCCCCACAAGACGCGCCGCCGGCACCGCCGCCACGCAAGCAGCGCTTCTGGCGCATTGGATGCCGACGCCGCCTCCTACCCCCCGTGGTACAGCGCGAGTGATACCGAGGAAGCAGTGGAGGGCCACGAAGCCGGCCACCGCCACCGCCACCGCCATCGCCACCGCCACCGGTACGGTGCTGCGGCCGGAAGACGGAGCAGCCGCCGCAGCAGCAGCCGCCGAAGCTCTTCCGCCGGGGAGCACGACGAGACCACCACGCTGCTGGCCTACGACCCCGACAACCCGGAGGCGCTCGCCACACACGTCCAACGCCTGGAGATGACGATGCTGCCAGCGGCCACGGCGGCGGAGGCGATGGCGGCGGCAGGGGTGCGGCCGCTCTCCCGATTTGAAGGGGCGGCGGTGCCGCAGTGGCTGCGCCGGCTGCACGACCTTCTCGTGTTCCACAACGGGAGCGGGCCGGGTGGGGGCGACGCCTCGAGCCCGCAGCTCCTCCCCGCCGATGCCGCGGTGCTGCAGCTGGAGTGCGGCATTCGGGCCATGGAGCAGCTCCTTCGCGACGTCCAAACGGGGAAGGACGGTGGTATCGCCGCGAGGACGCCCAGCGCCCAGCAGTACGAAGTGTGCTGCTCGCCGGCCCTCGGCTCCTGCGAGGGAATCGAGGAGCTGCAGCCCCCTTCTCTGGCGGGCATGAATCCATCGCCCCTCGAGGCCTCCGCCATCGGCGGCTCCTCCGATGGGCATCCTGCGTGTGTTACGGGCAGTGAGGCTCCCGGGCCCTCCTCCTCCTCCTCCTCCTCGTCCGCTGGTGGTCCCACCACCGCCATCACCGCCGCGGCGGCGTCGTCGCTCGCCGAGCACGAGGCATTTGATGATGCGGCAGACCTGGAGAAGCCGGTCTTCCTGCAAACGGTGCCGCTGTGGCGCCGCCGCCGGGCGGCGGAGAGGACGATTCTGGAGAGCCTGGCGCTGCTGCGCGACCGCCTGGAGGTGCTGCGCGCTACGGCGGAGGAGGGCGGGGCCGGACTGGACGCCCTCGTCGCCCCTCACTTCACTGGCGTCGATGGCCAGCAGGCGGCCGGGGTACCGCCGGCCTTCCCCGCCTTGGCGCAGTCGACGCTGACGCTGGCACTGCTCTCCGACGTGTTTGGGTCCAGCGAGAGCGCCTTCGCGGACCGAGCGCGGCGGCTGCGCAACGCGATTGAGGCGCAGCTGCCCCGCATCCACGACCGCTACCTGGTTGAGCACGCCTTCGCCCCACTCTACAGCGCGGGGGAGATACTGCCGGCCAACACGCTCGCCCCGCTGGAGTGGGTTAAACCAGGTGAGAAATCGCCCTATCAATCCTACTCCGTCCACGTCGACTACCTCCGCCTGCAGCCCTCCCTCGCCGGCCTTGGCTTCCTAGGCAACTACACATCGCAGAAACCGCACACCGCCGCTACGGCAAGCCACCGCACCACGCCCACGCCCACGCCCACGCCCACGCCTACCCGCAGAGCCACCCGCTCCGCCGCAGAGTCGCAGCCGCAACCGCAGCCGGGGGCCACCACGCTGGAGGAGAGCTTGCTCGACCTGCAGCGCTCGTGGACCCACTGGCACCAGGCCAGCGCGAGCGCGTCGCAGCTGGCCGAGGGGGCGCGCCGTGCCTCCAGCCACAGGCGCCGCTCGAGCCGCCACCGCCGCCCAGAGGCGGCCGAGGAGGCCTCCAACAACCCTAGTGGGACCGGCGCGGCTGCCGATGTGCTGGACTGGGAGCACCTCTCCGCGGAGGTCCTCCTGGATCGGGCGAAACGGCTCGCCACGCTGGCTGCCTTCATCACCTCCGCTGCCGCGACCCTGCAGAGGCCGCTGGTCCGCTTCACCGTCGAGGAGCTCCTCCAGGCCGACCTTCTGGACCACTACGAGAGGTACCGTCTGCTGCAGCTCAATCTCCTCGCCAACCTCAAGAGCCGCGGGTTCTACGAGGACCAGCTGCGTCACCTTCGCGCCAACCCGGACCCCGGCCTCGAGGAGCGCACCCTGCAGGCCAGGCTGGAGGCCCTCGCAGAGGAGTCCGCCCGCCAGGAGCGGCACTACGTTCTGCACATGATTCTCGACTGGTGCGCCATCCTTCACGTGCGCAGCGAGCAGGAGCGCCATGCCCCCGGCACCGGCACCGGCACCGGCACCGGCCCGTTGTCATACTTCATTGTCCAAGAGAAGTCTGCCGCTCGGGGCATCATGGCGCACCTGCTGCAGTCGCGCCGCGACCAGTTCGCCAACCGCGACCCGCGGCAGCCGGCGCTCCTCCTGCAGCCCTCCGCTGAGAACCGCCGCGTTGTGCGGGCACACGACTACGTCGACGAGGAGACTCGCGACGGCGGCCGGCTCTTCTTCGACGTCGCCGGGGATGCGGCCGCGGATGACGATCTCCTTCGCGAGCTCACGGAGCGGGAGGCGGGCGGGACAGAGGAACACCAGTCCAGCTCCGCCGCGGAGGAACGCCGCCGCCAACAGGAGGAGGACGAAGAGGCCACCGCCGTCGCTGCCGGAGACACCGCAGCGCATCACCCCACAACGTACGAGGAGTCATCCCCATCCACGCTCTACGGCGCCGCGCTCACCACGCAGAGCAGCGCGGACGGCCGGTTCCGTTTCTGCTTACTGCGCCGCCATCGCCCCGCCGCCCCAACGCGGCGCCGGCGGCACCGCTCGCCCCCGGCGGCGTTTGGTTTTGCTGGCGCCTTCCACTCGACCGGGAGCGAGTCGGGGGGTGGGACGGAGAACTCCATGTGTGCGTCGTCGCTGGCCGACCTCCCCGAGACGCCGTACGTTATGGGGTCCGACCCGCTACTCTACGAGCCTGTGGTGGAGGCCGTGGATACCCTTCTCACCATCCCAGCCGCGTCTCGACGGCACCACCACAGCGACGACGCGTCGAGTGCGGCCACGGGGGAGGAGGAGGACGCAGGGGACGATCCCTTCGTCCCGGGCGTCCAGCACCTGCTCTTTTTCCAGGTCCTCGTCTTTGCGCGCTTTGATGCGACCAGCGCCCCGCAGTTCATTGGCTGCACCCGACCGAGGCCCCTCACGGCCGCCAAGATCGTCTTCTACAACGAAACCTTCGAGATCCGCTCCAGTAAAGAGCTGAAGGAGGTGCTCCTGCACGTCGTGCCCGTCGCCACGGACAGCGGGGAGGTGAAAGGCGAAGAAGAGGAAGCCGTTTCCATCATCCACGGTGGGCGGCTGCTCAAGCCTAAAGTGCCGCCTCGCACCGTGGCGAGCACCGCCCGGCTGCTGCCCTCGCGGCAGCGGGCGTACCTCCTGCTGCCCCTGCAGGCTCCCACGGCCTTCACCTTCGGCGGGAACGTCTTCAGCAAGTATGCGGGTGAGCCGGTCTCGGGGTTTGTGGCCGCCTCCAGCACCTGGACGAGCACGCACGGCCTCGGGATCGAGGAGATGGAGAACATGTTTCTCCAGCCGCCGTACGCCGATCCGATGGACCCGCAGTACCTCCCCATCCTTCAGGTGCTCCAAGCTCACTACGACGATCAAGAGAAGCGAAGGCGGCGCAACAAGGGGCGAGGGAAGAGCCGCGAGGGGGGCAGCGCGCTGCGCCGCCGCACCATCAGCAGGAGCCAGTCGCACGAGATGGAAAGGGGGAAGAAGAATTCTCCCACCCTCCACGCCGCTGCTACGGGGGCGGCGGACCTACGCCCGCAGCGCCGCCGCCGCCGCCACACCCATTACAAGGAGCTGCAGGAGCAGTACAGCACCACACGCTTCCAGCTGCTCTCCCGGCGGTGGCTTATTGCGTCAGAGAAGGCCAAGGCGGAGACGCTGGCCGAGGCAAGGCTCTTGTACTACCCCATCCCCCTGTATGAAGAGGACAACTACCGCATACAGCGCCGCGTCGAGGAGGAGCTCCGTGCCGAGGAGCACAACACCCGGGAGGCCTTCGGCGTGAGCGTGGAATTCGACTTTGAGCGGTACTACGAGGAGCCCGCGGCCATCTCGGGCCTCGCCTACGCCAGCCTACCCGTTGCGGTGAAGGCGAAGCTCTGGCAGGAGCGGCAGCGACGCCTCAAGCTGACCAACTTCAGCGCCACCGCCGCCCGCGAGATTACAGACGAGAACTTGTTGGCACGCTACGTAACCGTTCCGCGACTCGTGATGCGCAAACTGAAGCTGCTGGAGCCCCGCAGCGAGCTCAACCCCCGGCGGAAGGAGAGGCCGAAGAATGTGGACATCGACCGCGAGTTGCTCAAGCGGCAGCAGGACAGCCACATCACGGTGCATCTCATGAAGGCCACCAACCTCCCCGAGCGGGCCGACGGGACCCCCTTGGAGCCCTTCGTGGAGGCCCAGTTTGTGTACGAGACGACCTACTCGCGCAGCATGGTCGGCTCCTCCCCGTCCTGGTTCCAGACCCTGAAGCTCCCGTTCCACCCCTACGACTTTGACGAGGAGACGCTGCGACTTATTGATGACGACATCGTCCTCTCCGTGTACGACAAGGTGCAGGAGCCGATGCGGCTCCACCCCAACCCCGTTCTCGGCGCCCACGAGAGCCACTTCCGAACCGAGCGGCGCATGCTGTGTTCGATGCGCATCCCCTTCGCCGCCCTGCACCAGGCAGAGCAGGCAAGGATGGAGGGCGTCTACACCCTCCACACCCCAAGGTGGTTGCTGGGCTACAAACACCCCAGCATCAAGGCCACGGGAGAGACGGAGCCCCAAATTATCGTTCCGAGCCTCTCTCACGAAGGCATCAGCGGCCGTATCCCGGGGCTTCACGGCGGAGCTCCTGCAGCGGACCCGCACCAACCTCCTCTTCTTCCCCACTGCACCAGCTCGCACGACCCCGCCACCCACAGCGTCGAGGGCGGCACGGCGTGGAAGCCGAAGGAGCTTCCCACCATTCAGATCTACGTGGCGCTGTGGCCGCCCCTCCAGCGACCGCGCCAGGAAAATATCACGCTGCAGGACCTGCAGAACAACATCGTGCCCTCTCTCCACGTCGGCCCGCAGCTCGCACGGCTGCACCAGTCCGCCTTGAGGTTCAAGAAACAGGCCGACGCCAGAATGAAGCGCATCAGCACCATGAATCACTTCGCCGCCCGCAGGCACGTTGACCCGTTTGTGCGCTGCTCTACGGGGGACTATTTCCTTATCTGTCGCTATCTCCTCCCCGACGGCTGCCCTCCGCCCGCCTCCGTGCGGACGCTGCACGAAGCCATCCGCTATGTGGCACTGCTGCCGTGCCTCGTTAACGCCACAGAGATTGGTGAGGTGTACGACACCGAGTGGAGCCCCAACGCGGAGATGGTCGCTCTTCGCTCCCGTCGCTACACCGAGCTCGGTCTCCTTCTCTACCACTTCCTGCGCTACCTCGCCCCGAAGGAGGAGATCTACGTTCTCAACGGCGAGGGCGAGATGCACCCTGAGTCCATGATGCTGCTGCACCGCCTCGGCGGCGCCAGCTGGCACCTCATCGACCCCCTCACAGGTACCATCACACGGGCCGCAGAGCCGCACGGAACGGCACTCCGCGACGTGCGCTCCATCTTTTCCCCGCATCAAATTTGGGCCAACGTGCAGCTCTCCGGCATTCCGCACCGCATGTCGTGGGACTTCGAGGACACGCGGAACTGGATGCCGTGCTTCACCCCGGCCGAGACCGCAGAGCTCGCCCTGCATCTCTCCCCCATCCAGCGACCAGTACTTCCTTTTCTCCCCGCCGACGGCACCAAGGCGAAGGCAATCGAACTCGAACTGCTGGAGGCCCTCCGCACTGCTTTGAGGGGCTGGCGCAGCCACCGTGCACCGTGCATCCGCCGCGGCATTGGCCGCATTCTCCGAGCGGCGCTGGTGCGGGCCGAGGAGGAGCTGTGTCGCACCGGCTCGTGGGACCCAGCCCTCACCAGCTCATTAGAGGCGGAGCTCTATCAGTACTTGGGTGAGCGGCGGCTGAACCTCGTCACCGGCGGCGAGAGAGATGACGACGACAAGGAGGTGCTGGAGCAGAAGCCGAAGCCCGAGGTGGGCTCCTCCACCACCACGGGACAGGGCACCCCCGGCACTTCCTCCACCTGGGCAGCAGCCGGCAATTCGTGGCGTCCAAGCCTGAACAGCCCGGCTCGTGCCGCCCCGCGCGGCGTCACCGAAGCGGGAGCGCTGCGCCTCGATGCCGACGAGGGCTTTGGCCTCTCCGGTGCCCCTGTGACGGCCACGTATCACGACTCGGACCTTCGCTTTCGACATATTCTTCAGCAGGTGTACCAGTGCGCCACGCACGAGGTAGGAACCGACGAGGTGGATTTCGGCATTGGGGTCTACGTCAAGAGCTACAGCGAGAACGTGTTCGCCATGTGGGTGTTCCTGGTCGCCCTTTTCCCCAAGACCTCCATGATCTGATGTAAGAGGCGCTATGGAGAGGAAATCATTCGTCTTCGCAGGCGGCGTGGCACTCTACTGGAGTTCGTTGTCTCGATGGATGATTTCAGCCTGTACTCTACTCTAACACTATTATGGCAGTATGGTTATATGCTATTTTTTTTTGCATCCCTTCTTACGTTCAATATTTTTTTTTTTTACGCTGGCCGCAGCGCCGTGTTCACCTACCTGTGTCTCTTCTCGCCATTCCCCACGGGATCGACAGCATCTGCGTGGGAGGGAGGGGGAGAGGGGAGGGGGGATCGATGAAAAAATGCTGTGCGCTATTCTCTAACAGACTTTCTTTTGCCTTCTCCCTCTCCCTCTCCCTCTCTCTCTCTCTCTCTCTTATCTTTCTATGCCTCCCTCCCGTACCGTGGCGCGCTTCAGCCACAGGAACAGACACACAAACACAGCCCCTAACGTTATCATTGGCTTAGAGGAGCGTCGGCAGCTACGCGTCCATCCACACCCTCCTCCAAAGCAGCGATGCTCTCGAAAGCCGCTTATCATATGCAGGACCACATCCGGCGCAACTATGCACTTCTCTCCGATATCGCCCCACCCGCCGTTTTCATGGCGCGGGGGCGGCAGCACTTTCCCCAAGGTCTGCACGCCATCGCCAAGATATTCGGCGGGCGACTCCCAGCCCACGTGTACGCCCACCGGTACTTCATGGAGAAGCAAAGCGACCCGTCCCAGCCCTCCCCCCAGCTGCACATTACAGAGGAGTCGCAGGGCATCCTGAAGATCATGGGCGGCATGCGGTACATGAGGGACAGCAGCAGCAAGCTGGATGGAACCGTCGTTGTCATCACAGACTACAATGTGTCCGCCAAGGGCCGTATGCTGTGCGTTCACGAGGACGACCTCAAGGCAGCGCAGGGGGCCAGGGGCAGCCCTTCGCCGCGGCCGTCCAGCAGGGGTAAGGGCCGAGGTCGCTCAACGGGCTTCTCAGGCCCCGGCGGTGGAATTGGAGTGGGCGGCGGTGGCTTTCAGGGGGCCATGAACGCCTCCCACGGCAAGCACCTTGGTGGAGCCGCCAACGAGCCGCCCGTGTTCCCGTCGCCGGATGATGATGAGTCCTCTGGGAACATGGTAGACCAGTCAAAGTCGTACCGTTTTTTTCACGTCGCGCTTTACCCCCGCGCCGCCCCGGCAACGCTGCATGATGGCAAGGTAAAAGACCCGGACGCCTTTGAGCCGCTCTTTCGGGAGAAGGAGGGCGGCTTCACGGTGCTGTACAGTCCCGTGGAGGTCAGCGACAAGACCTTTGCGGACCTCATCCACAAGCTCCACGAGGAGGAGCGGGTCGTGGCGGCCATCGTCCTTCCCACCACGCACGCCTGGCGCCATGTGCAGCTGTGGGCCGATGCCTTTCCGGATGCTAAGATCCTATCCAGCACCGCCGTCCCGCTGGAGCAGAACCCTGAGGATACTCCCGAGGAGTCGCACGCCGCCCCGGAGGGCTGGACGGGGGGCTGCCAGGACATGGGCGACGGCATCACTGGTCTAACCTTTCCGGAGGTGGACGAGGCGGAGCTACAGGCCGCACAAATGCCGACAGCGGCGCCCGCTACGGATGCAGCGGCAGGAGACCCTGAGGTGCCCCACCAGCGCCAGGCCCCTGCACCGCCACCTGGGTCCTATGCCTTCAGCTCCTCGATACCCTTCACCAGCAGCCTCGGGAACATGGACAAGGAGGACGAGCTGGTCGATTCCATTCTGCTCAGCCCCGGCGAGATGTACCTGAAGCAGTTCGTGGGGCTTCGCAGAGAGGACGCTCATCGGGTTGAGGTCCTCGTCCCGGATGCCGACACGGCGCCACCAGCGGTGTACGACCTGACGCCTGCCCTGCAGCTCCGCTACATCCCTGGTGACCCCACGGCGCACGAGTACGTCCTCTACGATAAAAGCACGCAGACCCTCGCCTGCACGGACCTCTTCCACGGAGAATACAGCGACCTAGACCCGGTCAACTCGTGGCTCTGCCGCGTGTGGTTTAAGTTCATGAAGCGCGGCAACCACAAACGCACGGATGTTGTACCGCGGGATAAGTGGCTGGCGCTCCGCCACGCCAAAGGGGCATCGCTGGACGCCATCCGAGCTGCCGTCGACGACATCACTCGCACGCTCCCCATTCGCCTGCTGCTGTACGCTCATGGCACGCCCCCGCTGGCCAACAACCCTGCCAACGCCTTGCGGCACCAGTGGGGGCTGCCGCTGCTCGCCGCCGAGGAGCTCCCTTCCCCCGCCACTGAAGACCAAGAGAATGCGCAGTCGGCGTAGCATCATCACAAACTTTAATATTACCTTACTTGAAAAGAAAAACAAAAACAAAATAGCTGTTGATGATGCTTTCTCTGTGGGCGAGGCGGCGCCACCCATTGCAGTCCTCCTGACTGAGCTAAGGGCAGCTCCGCCTTTTTACTCTGTGGCTCTTGAATTTTCTCCGCCTTTGCTGTTAGACGCCCTCAGAAGCGTCCTCTTGGCACAACAGAGAAACAGAAACGCCTACACAGTTATCGGCAGTCTCGCACCCCACAGGCGTCTAGCGCAGCCCCACACTTCTTCCCCTGTGGGAATGGAGCAGATGCCAATATTAGACCTGCTGCCGACAGACGAGGCAGATCCCGATGGGCCCTGCGGCAGCGGCGAAGGCTACGTGAGCCCCCTCGCTATCGTTGCCGACGGCGTTCGCTTCTCCCCCGGCTGTGTCGTCCTCCCAGGGGCTCGCGTGTCGCTGCACGTGCTGGCTGACGAAAGCCCTGACGTGGCGCCGCCGCCGGAGGGCGCCGGTGCCAGCGGCCCGGTAATGCTTCTCTTTTCGCCCTACACGCTTATCGAGGAGTACGCGGAGATTAACGTCTACGCCCGTGTAGGCGTCACAAAGGAAACGAAGAGCACCGAAGGACAGATCATTGTGTTTGGTTCGCACAACCGCTTCAAGTCCTACGCTCGCCTGTATGTGGAGGGCGGGATAGGCAGCGGCAATATCTTCTACCCCTACGCCACCGTCGATCTCCGCCTTCCTCCTGGCCGTGAGGAACAACGGATTGCAATCGGCGACCACTGCCGCTTTGCCGCCCGTGTGCACGTCATCCCACGGAACATAAAGGATACGCCAGAGGTGTGCACCGGCGCACCTAGCTCAGGCGCCGCTCGCACGCTGCACCATTGCAGCCTTCTTCTTGGTGCCCCAGCGGAGGAGAGCGACGACGAGGAGAAGGAAAAGGAGGAGGGAATAGTATGGGTTGTTCCTACTGGTGGGGCCCGTAGTACCGCCGAGCCGCCTACCCCTGCTGGGTCCGCGTTCCTGGAGGAAGCCCAACGCAACTGCAATGAAGTGGAGCAGATGTGCGAAGTTTACATTGAGCTGTATGGAATGGCTCCTGCACTACCGCTGGCTCCTTGATCCCTGTGCAAACGGGTAAGCACCATCAGCAACAACATAAAATATAATAACGACGATCTTTAGGTGTTGTTGGCCTTTTTTTTTGCTTTTTTTTTTGGGTGCTCTCGCAAATTGCTGTGGGGTTACACTGCCGGCGTTGGAGTTTGGTGCCTTCCGTTTTGATGATTATCTCTTTTTAATCCTTTTTCACCTTCTCTTACTCTCTCTCCGTACTTCCCACGCACCTTCTTTACATGTTCTATTCCACTGTTGTTTCATCGCTGATGTATTTTCATCTACAGTTTCGCCATTTTTTTCGCCCTTTTTTTCAGCCATGTCGCAGGAGAACAAAGTAGAACCCCAGGACGCCCACTCGTTCCAGGATGATCAGTCCGGCGTTCTTCCCATTGCGTCGTTCGATGACATGCCCCTGCACCAGACCCTGCTCCGCGGTATTTACTCGTACGGTTTCGAGAAGCCCTCCAGCATTCAGCAGCGTGCCATCGCCCCTTTCACGCGCGGCGGCGACATCATCGCACAGGCCCAGTCTGGTACCGGCAAGACCGGCGCCTTCTCCATTGGCCTGCTCCAGCGCCTAGACTTCCGCCGCAACGCGATCCAGGGCCTGGTGCTCTCCCCTACCAGAGAGCTGGCCATGCAGACCGCCGAGGTTATCTCCCGCATTGGTGAGTTCCTCTCCGACGGTAAGCCCTTCTGTGAGACCTTCGTCGGTGGCACCCGCGTCATGGACGACGTAAAGAAGCTCCAGGGTAACTACATCATTGTCGCTGTTGGTACCCCAGGCCGTGTGCAGGATGTGATGAAGCGCAAGTCCTTCCGCCCTACCTACCTCCGCACCCTCGTCCTCGATGAGGCCGATGAGATGCTCTCGCAGGGCTTCGCCGAGCAGATCTACGAGGTCTTCCAGTTCCTCCCCAAGGATATCCAGGTTGCGCTCTTCTCCGCCACCATGCCCGACGAGGTTCTTGGCCTTACCAAGAAGTTCATGCGCGACCCCATCCGCATTCTGGTCAAGCGCGAGTCGCTCACCCTGGAGGGTATTAAGCAGTTCTTTATTGCCGTGGAGGAGGAGCACAAGCTCGACACCTTGATTGATCTCTACGAGACCGTGTCCATTGCTCAGTCCGTCATCTTCGCCAACACCCGCCGCAAGGTCGACTGGATCGCGGATCAGCTGAACTCGAACAACCACACCGTCTCCCGCATGCACTCCGACATGTCCAAGGCGGACCGCGAGGAGGTGATGTCCACCTTCCGCAGCGGCTCTTCCCGCGTCCTGGTCACCACCGACCTCGTTGCTCGTGGTATCGATGTGCACCACGTGAACATCGTCATCAACTTCGATCTTCCCGCGAACATGGAGAACTACCTGCACCGCATCGGTCGCGGTGGGCGATACGGCCGTAAGGGTGTGGCCATCAACTTCGTCACAGAGCGCGAGGTGAGCACGCTGCACGCCATTGAGGAGCACTACCACACCCAGATTGGGGAGCTGCCCGTGGACTTCGCCGCGTACCTCGGCGAATAAGCAGGGAACAGACCCCACCCAAAAAAAAAGGGAGGCCTTAAGGGGAGTCGAACGACGCGTCAGGCATACACAGTGTATTGTGGTGTCTCCCTCGTTCTCCGCCTTTTCTTTCTTGCCCTGCTGTTTTTCTCTGTTCGGAGAAGCGGAACGCGGAGACGGGGGAGCTGTTTTTCACCCTCTGGTTTGCCCTCTGCGGTGCGGACCACAGATTCGTCCAAATACATTATGAAACAGGTCAAAATGAGTGGCGACAAGATAAAATTATACTCTTGATGATGATGAGGAAAGATATCGATATGCGCCCTCCCTCCATGTAACTGGGACGTGGCATAAATGTGGAGCTGGAACTTGAAGTAGCTGCTGTTCTACTGCCCACTCTGCTTACAAGATGTTCGTTGTTGCATGTGTATTTTCTGAAGCAACAGGAAAAGAAAAAAAGAATTTTGGGATGAGTATTAGGATGAATCGTTCGGTGCATCGCCTCGTTCGGCTCCCCAGGGAGCGCGTCAGCAAGAGCCTCCAACAAGGCTATGGCGGAGCAGTGCAGCATTAGAGAGACGGCCGTCGCGCATGGATATCTCATTTCTACTTTCTTTTTAGAGTTGTAAATTTCGGCGATTCTATCTCTCTCTCTGTTTTTTTTTTTTTTTTACGTGCTACCAATATACGAACGAATTGGCTGTCGTACCTCTCACTAGTGGGGAGAAGGGACACGGGGTAGACAAACAGCCCGCATTTATCCTGAATTAGACTTCCCCCACCCCACCCCTCTACCGATCAGAGTGCAGCAGGAGCACCCACCCGCACCAACGGCAGCGAGATTTCCCAAGAACCTGCTAGGTATTTCTCAAGAAGGCCTTGGCGCCGCTCCAATGACAAGAGCGGAATTTGGTTTCGTTAACATCTTCTTTGTGTGGGAAGCGGCGCTGCATTATTTATTTTGATTTTTTTCCCTCCCCCTGTCTTTGTTTAATACTGTTTCCCCACCCAAACGAGTGCCCAGGCGTCGTGGGACGGCTGCTGCTCCCGGAGTGCGAAGTAGGAGAGATCGCGGTGCGGTGTGAGTCAAGTCGAGCCAAGTATTGTCCTTAGCAATCAAACAATCAAAAAAAAAAAGGAAAAAAAAAGTTAATAATTAAATGATTCAATACAGATAGAAATGGACCAAGAAAAAAGAAAAAAAAAAGTATGCGTCACTTAACCGACGTTGGAAAGAACAACAAAAAAAAAAAACAAAAAAAAAAGACAGAGAGGGGAGAACTAAAATTCAACAGCATACAGGCATAATCTTGGTGGCTTGGTGCGGTCTTATTCAAAAGCACTCCTGTATTACAGTCCTTTTCACGACGCAGCTTTATCTCCGCACCCTGTGATTCAGCTATTTTAATCATTAATGAAAAAAAAAGAAAAAAAGAAGAAAAAAAGAAACACGGAAATTGTAACACGGAAATGTGAGTTAACTAAACCCCTGAAGAGAAAGAAAAATAATAGAAGAAAAAAAAAAGAAATAAAAGAAGTGACATCCATATGTTCTTTTATTTTATTTTTGTTGTTCATTACTAAATTATAGCTAACTAAAACTGCATTCTAAATAAAATCAAGCGATGGAACTCATCTGGCTGTTTAGGGGGGGGGGGGGGGAGAAGCTATAAGGGGCTTTTTCGCCTCCCTCGGGTGAAGGCAGCACAATGTTCGAGTGCCCCAACAGGCGAGTGATGTGTTGCTGTACGTAGTCGAGCCAATGTTCCATGCCCTATAACTCCTCTCTCTCTCTCTCTTTCTCTCTTTATTTGTGTGTGTATTTTTATTATTACTAGTTTCTTTCTTTGAAACCAATAAATGAATCGTTGATATTATTTATGTTGAAAAGGTGAAAAAAAAAAACAACAAAAAAAAAACATTGATACAGAAATTGGGTGAACGACACGAGACGAGAGATCTCTATTTGCTCCAACAGTTTCTTGGCTATCCGACACGAGAGATCCAGAGATCGCTGGATACGGGCGATCCTTTCCAAACACGTCGTGTTCTGCTCCTCTTCACGGTACCCCTGTTGCCACCCCCAGAGACACGTCCTTGATGGAGCCCGTCGCAACCCGCTACGCAGAAGAGGAGGTGATCAAAGCGAGAGAGGCGCTTGCGCAGCGGGGGTATCCGAACCCTACGGCGGCGGACATTGAGCACGTGCTCCAGTATGTGCATCAGGAGGAGCAGGGCGGTCCCCCGCAACCATCGTCGTCCAATTCCGAACCTGCCGCTGCCAAGACCGTCAATGAGACGGAGAGTGCCGGGGTGTCGAGGGCCTCTCTTTCCGCCCAACAGCAGCGGCACTCCTTGCGTCGCAGTGCTGGAAGCAGCACCGTCGGCAGCGTCCATATGGAAGGCGGCGCAGCAAGTCGGTCCGCCACCGGCCGCACACATACAACAGGTAGTACGTCTCCCACTCAGTACCTGCGCCGGAGTGCGACACAGGATGATGACATGGTGGAGCGCCGGAGTCCAGCGAGCAACGCTGAGTTTGGCTCCAACCGCAACGTAACCCTAACTGCTCCAGAGGACGATCGGATAGCAGGGCGGTACAACGAGCGCCGGTCGCAGCGAAGCAGCGGTTCCCGAAATCGCTGCCTCCCATCAAGTGCCCACGGTAGTAAACCAAGTAGCGCCCGCCCCCGCCCCATGTGGAACGATAGCACCATTGTCATGCAGTCGTCCTCCCCCGTCAACGGACCGCACTTTCCCCCATCAACGGAGCCAAAGGTCCAGCAAATGCCTAACGCCGGGACGAGCCGCTACGCCGGCAACCAGCGCGCCAACACAGCGGGTTCTGCGCTGTGGTCCCCTGCCACACATCTCCCACCCTCTGCTAGGTTGGAGCGCTACATGAAGCGCTTCGAGAAGGCGCTAACAGAGCTTTACGCGGAGCACCCCGCCCTAGCCCCTGAAGGATCTCCGTACGTGGATGGTGCCCCGCACGAGCGCAGTCCTCGTCCCCGAAACCCAACCGGCGACAGCGCAAGTGACGAAGAGGAGGATGCTGAGCCGGGATACCCGTCTAAAGAATTCCCCCGACACTCCACTTCCCAAGGCGTACCACAAATGGTTCTCGAGATGCCGCTGCGTCCCAGCCGATATTTCACTGTCAACGGCGCGAGGCGGAGCGCGAATGTCGTGTTTGATATCACTGGGGATCCACGATACCGATTCCGCCCGTCATGTGAGCCGGAAATTGTGCAGGACAGCTCGCGGGCCCCACCTACCCATGGTCCTCCTCCTCGTGGAAGTCACCCCATCCAGGGGAAAGCCCCGGGAGGCTCCGCCCGCGCATGGGTGCCTGTGTCGCATTTTATTGATCCTACTGGAAGTACCTTACGGCGGAAGGCAGATCCAGTGAGCCGTGGGGAGCAGATGCGAACCCTGTGGCGTAGAGACACTTTCTTGGCCAAGGCCCTCCCAGGCACAGAGCGCTGGCACCGAAACACGGAGCTTCAGGCTTTCGGCTCACCAAGAGATACCGAGGGGGGTGGGAGGCAGGGCCTCGGAAACGGTATTCTGAGCGGCCGCATCGACGCTCCACCACCACCTGCTCCGCAACCAAAGGGAAATGCCAGGCCCCCGGTCAAACGAAGGGATAAGAGACCCGCTTAATAATCCTATCCTATTCTGATTATCATCACGGAGGCAGCAAAGTACATACACTGTCGCAGTGATCACGGTGTGGCTACTTGTGCTTCGCGCGAAGAAACGATGAGAGACATTTTTTTGTACCCAGATTTTTTTTCTCCC
The DNA here is from genome assembly GCA_010157825.1 of Vickermania ingenoplastis. Taxonomy (NCBI): domain Eukaryota; phylum Euglenozoa; class Kinetoplastea; order Trypanosomatida; family Trypanosomatidae; genus Vickermania; species Vickermania ingenoplastis. The sequence continues at coordinate 13,878 of VFSE01000256.1, read as the reverse complement.
CCTTTCCCGTATCCTAATAGCTATTTGGAGCTATTTAGACTCGAGCCTGGTCTGCGCTTCCCTCATTAGACTAGAAGGAGGTAAAGTGCTGCGTGGCACAAGACAACAACATCTTTAGTACATCTTTAGTGACACTCTTCCAGGGGCACCGCGGTGGTAGTCGCGCTATGGTTCTGCGGTAAATGTAAGGTGTGGTTGAGATAACATGGAATTTCGCCCTTGTCTTGCCTTTTCTCCTTGTTCTTTTTTTTTGTTGTTGTTGTTGTTTTGCCTTTCAGAAGCCATCTTTTTATTCCGTGCTATTGTCATCAATCGTTCTATTAAAGAATGCCCTGCCCTTTTGCATACGCCGCCAAGTTTTTCGTTGCCATTTTCATCGGGGCTAAATGCGTTCAGCTATTTCTCTATAACCGTCTGAGGATCAACGGAAGGAAAAAAGACGACGAGAACACCAAAACGAACGAGGAATCCGCATCCCCCGATACTAAACACTGCGATGCTACCCACAAGCCTCCACAAGAAACCGCCCCACTGCCCCCGGCGACTGTGCCAGCTTCACTCGAAGGGAGCGTCACCCAGAAGGCTAATAGCGCTGCCACCGCTGCGAAGAAGGCTGCTTCCGAGAAGCCTTTAGGAAATGTGCCCCCCAGCGAGTCTGTGCCACCAGTCCCGGCTCCCGAGCAGCCTGCACACGAAGAGCCAGCTCCCCGTGAAAAGAGTGTGAGCCGCAAGGCTGATAGTACTGCCACCTCTGAAATGAAGGAGGACGCCAGTGACTCCGATCATGTTACTCCGAGCAAGCCTCAACAAAAAGATGTGAAGACGCCCGGCAAGTCCGGCACAAAGTCTCCTGGAACCACTCCACCTGGAGGCGCAAAGAGAAGAAAGGAAGTTGCTGCGAAGCATTAAGCCTCGATGGGACTCGTGTGCTTTGTGTCCTTACGCTCCTTGATTCATAACTATAACAATTATATCATTTTTTTTTTTTTTTTTAGAACAGTATCGAATACAAACGTCCCTTACGTCTGTTTCAGCGTAGTAGTCTTTTACTTAATGAAATGCGCCTTATTTTCGCCTGAGCCCACAACATTGAGTGCATTCCTCCGTTTGGAAGCGCAGCTCTTGTTAGGATCCCATCGTAGGAAGAACAGCAACGAATCCCCGAGTTTATGGACGGAAAAAATATATTCTTTTTTCTTTTTTTTCTTTACTTCTTCTTTCTCCGCTGTGAACTCTCTGGTACCACGGCTGTCAGCGAATATTTTGAATACACCGATCATATTGACTTCTCCAAACTGTATCCATCTTTTTTTTTTCTTGCTTTCTTTCTTTCTTTTTTCCCAGGAATGAAGTGTGGCCGTGTGGTTACAGCTTTGGTATCAGTGCCGCGGCAAAAGAGAAGCTGGAGAGGACTGCTCGACTATGGCTTGACTCCAACACGTCTGATAGTAGGGCAGCAAGTCAGCGCAGTTGTGACGAGCATGGCACCGCTTTCTTGTTCTGCTGCTGCGGATCGCCACGCATGGATATGCCCGGAATGCCACAAGCGATTCTTGTCTGCGGCAACATTACAACGCCATCGGGCGACGCGTCATGCAGTCCAGCAGGCTGAGGCTCAGGATGCCTTGTGCCTCGCTGTGCAGCAGTCCAACAGCGCACTCGAGTCTCACCTCAACACTCTTCGTCTTCTCGCAAAAACCATGCGACAAATACGGACCGATGAGGCCTCATTATCTGTGTCAAGTTCAACCAGTGCCGCAGTCCACACTATTGAGGGGGAGAACTGTCGGGCAGCTGTCCCACAGCCTGGGCCTCAAACAATCTCGGCTTTGATGGTTCAGCAATGGCAGGATCGACAGAAAAATGACGCACCTCTTAAATTCTTAGGAACAGGGTTGAGCCACTGGATAGGGATCGGAGTGGTGCGTGGAAAGAAGAAGATCGGCCGTTTTACGGGACATCTAATTCAATCTTCTATTGAGGGAAAGGTACAAGACGGTCCTCTACAAAAGCACCCATACGTGTTAGAGTTTGTGTTAGAAACACACGGGTACATGGAAAGAGCTCCAGGACAAATGATGATGTTTCGTAATCATGTTCCAGTTCGCGTGGTGGGGAAATGCCCAGATAGCTCCCATCAAACCTATTCCGATGGCTGTGGAAGAGAGGAAGCGCCAAGTTATGTCATGCACGTGGCGACACAGATAGTGGAGGGGGATCTTGTGGAAGTGCATGGGCAGTACGGCGTGCACGCTTCATTCGATGTTGTTTCGAAGAAACTCATTGAAAACGTGGTGGTGGAAGCGGATATGGTGGCGTTAATTGGATCTGGTAGTCATAGGGACGTTACGGATGCTTCCCCCACTGGAGCACAGCCGGATCAGGAGAGTCCGCCTGACGCTGCACCGCTGGCAGCTGCGCAATCCAGCTCGCATCGAATAGCTGAGGACCCTTTGTCTCTGCTAGACGCCGTCTTGAAGAAGCACGCCAGAAAACTTACAACAAAGAAAAAACATAAGAAGCTGCGCTAGCGGAGACTTGAGGGATTATCGCAGAAAAAGAAAATATAAATGTGTGAGCGCTTTATTCTAGTGACTTTCAGGTTCTTAAAATGTATACTGTGTGTACTGGCATCCTTATCGCATGTGAGACTGATGCCTACCTCTTTTTGCTTTCCTCTTGTGTAACTTGAACTTTCCGCCTTCCCGAATAAAGATGCTTTTGATGGCTTCAATAAATACAGAGACTTTCTCCGACTTCCTCACTCCCGTTATACATCGATTGCTTGCAGTTTTATATTTAGCACATACAATCCATATTTGTTTTTAGTTGTTTTAAAATGCGGAAACACGATGAAAAATTCCGGCGGGGTAATTCAACTTTGAAGCGTCGTAAGGCAGCAGAACGGCGCACCTCTTACTCCAACAGTCTCACTCTTGCCAATCTCGTAGAAATGATGCAGCTACGCCACTCGCAGGTTTCAATTTCCATTGTCATGATGTACTCGATCATTGAGTTGATGTGTATCACCTTCTATATTTATACCATCGAGGAAAAGACGCCAAACCATTTGAATGACATGCATTGGAGAGGAATCTCTTTTTGGATGGAGGTTGGCGTCAGCTGGATGTTTGTGTTTGAGTGGTTCTGCATCCTTCTCGTAAAGCAGAATAAGCTTGAACATATTTTCTCCTTTTCGACGTTCATTGACTACTTTACTTGCTTCCCAATGTCTGTTCTGGGGATAGGTGCTTTATTTCATGGTGACTTCCGTCACATTTGGATTCCTATGTACCTTCGAGTATGGCGGTTAGGCGATGACGTGACAATTCTACTGCAGTTCCGTCCCTTCTCCCTGTGGGTGGGGGCGTATGGTAAGGTGGTGGACTTTTCCATTACGCTTTTTGCGATGATGATAACGTGTATTGGCACCCATCAAATAGTAGAAAGCGTCACTGGAGGTTCCGTTTCCTTTTATAACTCAACATACATGATGGTTATTACTTTCGCAACGATCGGTTACGGCGATGTGTCGCCCACCACAACGCCTGCACGAATGGTAGCGGTGGTATTTATTATTATTGGTATCTGCTACTTTTTGCCGTTCATGTCGTTACTCGCTTCGGCAGGGCAAATGCGCCAGTTATACCAGAGCTTCAACAACAGAAGTAGGAAGCGGCATCCGCATGTGATCATGTGTGGCGATTTTACCGACAGAGCAGTAGAAATTCTGCTCATGAACTTTTATTCTGGCTGGCGGCGGTATCTGAGCACCAAAATTGTTCTGATGTCTCCTCGAGATTTCTCAAACGAGGTTCGGTTGTTGGTCAACTCGCCATGGTTCAAGGGCAGGATAGTTCTGTTAACAGGCGAGCCGTCGAAGGAGTCAGACCTTCAAAGAGCAGATGCTCATCACGCCGATGCCATTTTTCTCTGTGGTAATGCAGGGTCATCGGCGTATTACAATGACTATCAAATTGTGTCTCAGTCCCTAGCGGTGGCCATGTACGACAGTGTTTTACCGCAGCATATTCTCCTTCGACGAATGCATCTAAGTGCTGTGGAAAACTCTGCTGCCAACGTTCTAGAAATGGAAAAGTTTTTGCACAATCTGATGGGCATGGGCATGGTTCTTCCCGGGGTTGTTCCCCTTCTAATGAACCTTTTGCGCACGTACGAGGCGTTAACCGAAGAGATTGAATCGGCTCATGATTGGATGGAACAGTACGATTTCTCTCTTCGTCAGGACTTAATTACAGTTCCTGTTTTGGATGCTCTTCGTGGATTACAATTTGCAGCGCTTGCTAAAGAGTTCTACGAAAGAGAAATGACATTGATTGGCGTATTGGACTGGAACAACAACGTGATTCTCAACCATCAAGAATTGATTGGAAATGCAATCAAACTTCTTGTTATTGCGCGCTCTATGAAAATGGTTCTCCAAGCGACAGAAGATATAGCTAAGATGTGCACAGAAAACTTTGGTGAGGAAATGCTTCACGTCCCTAACATGAACCATTACGTCACCAGTTTAATAACGATTGCGGAGAATCATAAACGGTATCAGGGAGATTTTTCATCATCGACATCGGAGTCTTCTCTGGGGTACCCTAGAAGCCCAACTGGAGCTGACAAGAATTCTGCGGATGTTAATGACGCAGGTTTAAAAAACCTTTTTATTCAGATTGATGACGCAATGGACTTCGAGAATCATGTTGTGCTTATTGACCTTGCTTCTGCTAAAGAACGTACTAATGAGAGTCGATATGCTTCTGAAGCCATGATTAGCGGAGCTGCTCAAGATGTTCTGATGCTTACAGCTCCAGTACAAAAAATATGCCCTCAAAACGACACTGTCCTTCTAACTTGCGATTCTGCCCAATTTCCATATATCGAAGGGGGGCTGTATGAGAAACGCAAGACGTTGCAGAAACCTATGCATTACATTTTCGGTTGTGGCCTCAACACCAGTGATCTACGTCGGTGCAATTTTAGTAAGTGTGCCGGGTGCTGTATTTTTTATTCTGGAGATATCAGCCGCGGCGGATCCACGAGCGCCATGACAATGATGGTAGTGTTGTCTATTATGGACATAGTAAAAGCCCCAGAAGGTTCCAGTCCAGCATTTCCCATCATGGTGGAACTAGAAGGCCTTGTAAATCTTCCTTACTTTCCACCGTACGGGTCGGATCCTCGTTTGCTGATTCGTTCTTCACGTGATTATGTTTTCGAGCCAAGTTATCTGGTGGGTAATACCCTTAGTCGGCAAATGTTGTTTCCCATTTTGTTGAGAACATATTTCGTTGACGAATTTCTGGACGTAATGAGTATAATGATCAATGGCCATAACGATGATGAGCCGTCTCTTGGAAAGGTTTTGCTATCACAATTTGAAGCAGAAATGACAACTTACAAAGACGTTACGGATCACTGTCTAAACCTAGGTTATCTCCCTCTGGCCCTTCATCGGTTAATTCACGATCCGCTTAATCCTGCGTTAGCTGGCCACCGCTTTGTTTTTACGAATCCCCCACCGGCACTTCCTGTTGAGCAGGATTCAGATGCCCTTTTTTTCCTTACTCCCGCCCCATCGACTCGACAGCCATGATTCCTCTACGAGATCGAACTTCGCTGTTCTCATCACCCCTTGGTATTCTGCCTCTGAAACTTCAACTACAAGAAACGTTTAACCGCCCTATTGTCCCACAACGAATAACTTTTTTGATGGATTTTTCTCTTCACAGGAAAGAGTGCACCTCACAATTGTTGCGTCGTCTTTTTTCCCGCTTTCGCGTAGCTGCAAAAGAAGTAAAAAGAAAAAGGAAGCTGGGCTCGTTCCCTTTCCCCACTGTGTGCCTTTGAAAGGGGCTGGGTGCCGGGCGCGGTGCCTCTCCCTGCCAGTGGCCATCGGCCGGCTTCAAAGGGGCTTCCCCGCGGCGCCGCTGCCTCCCTCCCGTCCGCAGTGAAGTCCGCCCCGGATTCGCGGGGATGGAGGCGGCCTCGCCCCGCCGTAAAAAAAAAGCCCCCCGCGAGAAGGAAGCTTGTCGCCGCGATAAAAAAAACGATCTTGCACTATCTTGGCAATCAATAGAAAAATAACAAACAAAGCACGGCAAACATTACATTTAAAATGATACCACATTAATGAAAAAGATTTGCATAGATAACCATTTGGCATGTGTCGAAAAAAAAACTCCGCAGGCCGCGCTTCATCAACGCGATATAGAAAGTCCCCGTAAGCGTGGCTATAGAGGGGCTTGGCGAAAAATTTGTAAAGGTGCGGGTTCTACAAAAGGATATAGGAACCGCCCGACGGGGTAGAGAAACTTTTAACTAACGCTATTATTGTTACAGTTTCTGTACTTTATTGGTATGTGATACCTCCAGAAATCATTTCTGGTAAATTTTGAACGGAATCCTTCGGGATTCTTTTTTTTATTTTTTTTTGTGGGGGCAAGTCCCCGTAAGCGTGGCTATAGAGGGGCTTGGCGAAAATTTGTAAAGGTGCGGGTTCTACAAAAGGATATAGGAACCGCCCGACGGGTAGAGAAACTTTTAACTAACGCTATTATTGTTACAGTTTCTGTACTTTATTGGTATGTGATACCTCCAGAAATCATTTCTGGTAAATTTTGAACGGAATCCTTCGGGATTCTTTTTTTTTTATTTTTTTTTGTGTGGGGGCAAGTCCCCGTAAGCGTGGCTATAGAGGGGCTTGGCGAAAATTTGTAAAGGTGCGGGTTCTACAAAAGGATATAGGAACCGCCCGACGGGTAGAGAAACTTTTAACTAACGCTATTATTGTTACAGTTTCTGTACTTTATTGGTATGTGATACCTCCAGAAATCATTTCTGGTAAATTTTGAACGGAATCCTTCGGGATTCTTTTTTTTTATTTTTTTGTGTGGGGGGCAAGTCCCCGTAAGCGTGGCTATAGAGGGGCTTGGCGAAAAATTTGTAAAGGTGCGGGTTCTACAAAAGGATATAGGAACCGCCCGACGGGGTAGAGAAACTTTTAACTAACGCTATTATTGTTACAGTTTCTGTACTTTATTGGTATGTGATACCTCCAGAAATCATTTCTGGTAAATTTTGAACGGAATCCTTCGGGATTCTTTTTTTTTAATTTTTTTTTGTGTGGGGGGCAAGTCCCCGTAAGCGTGGCTATAGAGGGGCTTGGCGAAAAATTTGTAAAGGTGCGGGTTCTACAAAAGGATATAGGAACCGCCCGACGGGTAGAGAAACTTTTAACTAACGCTATTATTGTTACAGTTTCTGTACTTTATTGGTATGTGATACCTCCAGAAATCATTTCTGGTAAATTTTGAACGGAATCCTTCGGGATTCTTTTTTTTTTTTTTTTTTGTGTGGGGGGCAAGTCCCCGTAAGCGTGGCTATAGAGGGGCTTGGCGAAAAATTTGTAAAGGTGCGGGTTCTACAAAAGGATATAGGAACCGCCCGACGGGGTAGAGAAACTTTTAACTAACGCTATTATTGTTACAGTTTCTGTACTTTATTGGTATGTGATACCTCCAGAAATCATTTCTGGTAAATTTTGAACGGAATCCTTCGGGATTCTTTTTTTTTTATTTTTTTTTGTGTGGGGGGCAAGTCCCCGTAAGCGTGGCTATAGAGGGCTTGGCGAAAATTTGTAAAGGTGCGGGTTCTACAAAAGGATATAGGAACCGCCCGACGGGTAGAGAAACTTTTAACTAACGCTATTATTGTTACAGTTTCTGTACTTTATTGGTATGTGATACCTCCAGAAATCATTTCTGGTAAATTTTGAACGGAATCCTTCGGGATTCTTTTTTTTTTTTTTTTTTGTGTGGGGGCAAGTCCCCGTAAGCGTGGCTATAGAGGGCTTGGCGAAAATTTGTAAAGGTGCGGGTTCTACAAAAGGATATAGGAACCGCCCGACGGGTAGAGAAACTTTTAACTAACGCTATTATTGTTACAGTTTCTGTACTTTATTGGTATGTGATACCTCCAGAAATCATTTCTGGTAAATTTTGAACGGAATCCTTCGGGATTCTTTTTTTTTTATTTTTTTTTGTGTGGGGGGCAAGTCCCCGTAAGCGTGGCTATAGAGGGGCTTGGCGAAAATTTGTAAAGGTGCGGGTTCTACAAAAGGATATAGGAACCGCCCGACGGGGGAGAGAAACTTTTAACTAACGCTATTATTGTTACAGTTTCTGTACTTTATTGGTATGTGATACCTCCAGAAATCATTTCTGGTAAATTTTGAACGGAATCCTTCGGGATTCTTTTTTTTTTTTTTTTTTTGTGTGGGGCAAGTCCCCGTAAGCGTGGCTATAGAGGGGCTTGGCGAAAAATTTGTAAAGGTGCGGGTTCTACAAAAGGATATAGGAACCGCCCGACGGGTAGAGAAACTTTTAACTAACGCTATTATTGTTACAGTTTCTGTACTTTATTGGTATGTGATACCTCCAGAAATCATTTCTGGTAAATTTTGAACGGAATCCTTCGGGATTCTTTTTTTTTTTTTTTTTTGTGTGGGGGCAAGTCCCGTAAGCGTGGCTATAGAGGGGCTTGGCGAAAATTTGTAAAGGTGCGGGTTCTACAAAAGGATATAGGAACCGCCCGACGGGTAGAGAAACTTTTAACTAACGCTATTATTGTTACAGTTTCTGTACTTTATTGGTATGTGATACCTCCAGAAATCATTTCTGGTAAATTTTGAACGGAATTCTTTTTTTTTTTTTTTTTTTGTGTGGGGGCAAGTCCCCGTAAGCGTGGCTATAGAGGGGCTTGGCGAAAATTTGTAAAGGTGCGGGTTCTACAAAAGGATATAGGAACCGCCCGACGGGGTAGAGAAACTTTTAACTAACGCTATTATTGTTACAGTTTCTGTACTTTATTGGTATGTGATACCTCCAGAAATCATTTCTGGTAAATTTTGAACGGAATCCTTCGGGATTCTTTTTTTTTTTTTTTTTTGTGTGGGGGCAAGTCCCCGTAAGCGTGGCTATAGAGGGGCTTGGCGAAAATTTGTAAAGGTGCGGGTTCTACAAAAGGATATAGGAACCGCCCGACGGGTAGAGAAACTTTTAACTAACGCTATTATTGTTACAGTTTCTGTACTTTATTGGTATGTGATACCTCCAGAAATCATTTCTGGTAAATTTTGAACGGAATCCTTCGGGATTCTTTTTTTTTTATTTTTTTTTGTGTGGGGGGCAAGTCCCCGTAAGCGTGGCTATAGAGGGGCTTGGCGAAAATTTGTAAAGGTGCGGGTTCTACAAAGGATATAGGAACCGCCCGACGGGTAGAGAAACTTTTAACTAACGCTATTATTGTTACAGTTTCTGTACTTTATTGGTATGTGATACCTCCAGAAATCATTTCTGGTAAATTTTGAACGGAATCCTTCGGGATTCTTTTTTTTTTTTTTTTTGTGTGGGGGCAAGTCCCCGTAAGCGTGGCTATAGAGGGCTTGGCGAAAATTTGTAAAGGTGCGGGTTCTACAAAGGATATAGGAACCGCCCGACGGGTAGAGAAACTTTTAACTAACGCTATTATTGTTACAGTTTCTGTACTTTATTGGTATGTGATACCTCCAGAAATCATTTCTGGTAAATTTTGAACGGAATCCTTCGGGATTCTTTTTTTTTTTTTTTTTTTGTGTGGGGGGCAAGTCCCCGTAAGCGTGGCTATAGAGGGGCTTGGCGAAAAATTTGTAAAGGTGCGGGTTCTACAAAGGATATAGGAACCGCCCGACGGGTAGAGAAACTTTTAACTAACGCTATTATTGTTACAGTTTCTGTACTTTATTGGTATGTGATACCTCCAGAAATCATTTCTGGTAAATTTTGAACGGAATCCTTCGGGATTCTTTTTTTTTTTTTTTTTTGTGTGGGGGCAAGTCCCCGTAAGCGTGGCTATAGAGGGGCTTGGCGAAAATTTGTAAAGGTGCGGGTTCTACAAAAGGATATAGGAACCGCCCGACGGGTAGAGAAACTTTTAACTAACGCTATTATTGTTACAGTTTCTGTACTTTATTGGTATGTGATACCTCCAGAAATCATTTCTGGTAAATTTTGAACGGAATCCTTCGGGATTCTTTTTTTTTTTTTTTTTTTTTGGGGGCAAGTCCCCGTAAGCGTGGCTATAGAGGGCTTGGCGAAAATTTGTAAAGGTGCGGGTTCTACAAAAGGATATAGGAACCGCCCGACGGGGTAGAGAAACTTTTAACTAACGCTATTATTGTTACAGTTTCTGTACTTTATTGGTATGTGATACCTCCAGAAATCATTTCTGGTAAATTTTGAACGGAATCCTTCGGGATTCTTTTTTTTTATTTTTTTTTTGTGTGGGGGGCAAGTCCCCGTAAGCGTGGCTATAGAGGGGCTTGGCGAAAATTTGTAAAGGTGCGGGTTCTACAAAAGGATATAGGAACCGCCCGACGGGTAGAGAAACTTTTAACTAACGCTATTATTGTTACAGTTTCTGTACTTTATTGGTATGTGATACCTCCAGAAATCATTTCTGGTAAATTTTGAACGGAATCCTTCGGGATTTTTTTTTTTATTTTTTTTGTGTGGGGCAAGTCCCCGTAAGCGTGGCTATAGAGGGGCTTGGCGAAAATTTGTAAAGGTGCGGGTTCTACAAAAGGATATAGGAACCGCCCGACGGGTAGAGAAACTTTTAACTAACGCTATTATTGTTACAGTTTCTGTACTTTATTGGTATGTGATACCTCCAGAAATCATTTCTGGTAAATTTTGAACGGAATCCTTCGGGATTCTTTTTTTTATTTTTTTTGTGTGGGGGGCAAGTCCCCGTAAGCGTGGCTATAGAGGGGCTTGGCGAAAATTTGTAAAGGTGCGGGTTCTACAAAGGATATAGGAACCGCCCGACGGGTAGAGAAACTTTTAACTAACGCTATTATTGTTACAGTTTCTGTACTTTATTGGTATGTGATACCTCCAGAAATCATTTCTGGTAATTTTGAACGGAATCCTTCGGGATTCTTTTTTTTTATTTTTTTTGTGTGGGGGGCAAGTCCCCGTAAGCGTGGCTATAGAGGGGCTTGGCGAAAAATTTGTAAAGGTGCGGGTTCTACAAAAGGATATAGGAACCGCCCGACGGGTAGAGAAACTTTTAACTAACGCTATTATTGTTACAGTTTCTGTACTTTATTGGTATGTGATACCTCCAGAAATCATTTCTGGTAAATTTTGAACGGAATCCTTCGGGATTCTTTTTTTTTTTTTTTTTGTGTGGGGGGCAAGTCCCCGTAAGCGTGGCTATAGAGGGGCTTGGCGAAAAATTTGTAAAGGTGCGGGTTCTACAAAAGGATATAGGAACCGCCCGACGGGGTAGAGAAACTTTTAACTAACGCTATTATTGTTACAGTTTCTGTACTTTATTGGTATGTGATACCTCCAGAAATCATTTCTGGTAAATTTTGAACGGAATCCTTCGGGATTCTTTTTTTTTATTTTTTTTTGTGTGGGGCAAGTCCCCGTAAGCGTGGCTATAGAGGGGCTTGGCGAAAATTTGTAAAGGTGCGGGTTCTACAAAAGGATATAGGAACCGCCCGACGGGGTAGAGAAACTTTTAACTAACGCTATTATTGTTACAGTTTCTGTACTTTATTGGTATGTGATACCTCCAGAAATCATTTCTGGTAATTTTGAACGGAATCCTTCGGGATTCTTTTTTTTTTATTTTTTTTTGTGTGGGGGGCAAGTCCCCGTAAGCGTGGCTATAGAGGGGCTTGGCGAAAATTTGTAAAGGTGCGGGTTCTACAAAAGGATATAGGAACCGCCCGACGGGGTAGAGAAACTTTTAACTAACGCTATTATTGTTACAGTTTCTGTACTTTATTGGTATGTGATACCTCCAGAAATCATTTCTGGTAAATTTTGAACGGAATCCTTCGGGATTCTTTTTTTTTTATTTTTTTTTGTGTGGGGGGCAAGTCCCCGTAAGCGTGGCTATAGAGGGGCTTGGCGAAAAATTTGTAAAGGTGCGGGTTCTACAAAAGGATATAGGAACCGCCCGACGGGGTAGAGAAACTTTTAACTAACGCTATTATTGTTACAGTTTCTGTACTTTATTGGTATGTGATACCTCCAGAAATCATTTCTGGTAATTTTGAACGGAATCCTTCGGGATTCTTTTTTTTTATTTTTTTTTGTGGGGGGCAAGTCCCCGTAAGCGTGGCTATAGAGGGGCTTGGCGAAAATTTGTAAAGGTGCGGGTTCTACAAAGGATATAGGAACCGCCCGACGGGTAGAGAAACTTTTAACTAACGCTATTATTGTTACAGTTTCTGTACTTTATTGGTATGTGATACCTCCAGAAATCATTTCTGGTAAATTTTGAACGGAATCCTTCGGGATTCTTTTTTTTTTATTTTTTTTGTGTGGGGGCAAGTCCCCGTAAGCGTGGCTATAGAGGGGCTTGGCGAAAATTTGTAAAGGTGCGGGTTCTACAAAGGATATAGGAACCGCCCGACGGGTAGAGAAACTTTTAACTAACGCTATTATTGTTACAGTTTCTGTACTTTATTGGTATGTGATACCTCAGAAATCATTTCTGGTAAATTTTGAACGGAATCCTTCGGGATCTTTTTTTTTTTTTTTTTTTTTGTGTGGGGCAAGTCCCCGTAAGCGTGGCTATAGAGGGGCTTGGCGAAAAATTTAAAGGTGCGGGTTCTACAAAAGGATATAGGAACCGCCCGACGGGTAGAGAAACTTTTAACTAACGCTATTATTGTTACAGTTTCTGTACTTTATTGGTATGTGATACCTCCAGAAATCATTTCTGGTAAATTTTGAACGGAATCCTTCGGGATTCTTTTTTTTTTTTTTTTGTGTGGGGGCAAGTCCCCGTAAGCGTGGCTATAGAGGGCTTGGCGAAAATTTGTAAAGGTGCGGGTTCTACAAAAGGATATAGGAACCGCCCGACGGGTAGAGAAACTTTTAACTAACGCTATTATTGTTACAGTTTCTGTACTTTATTGGTATGTGATACCTCAGAAATCATTTCTGGTAAATTTTGAACGGAATCCTTCGGGATTCTTTTTTTTTTTTTTTTTTTTGGGGGGCAAGTCCCGTAAGCGTGGCTATAGAGGGGCTTGGCGAAAATTTGTAAAGGTGCGGGTTCTACAAAGGATATAGGAACCGCCCGACGGGGTGAAGAAACTTTTAACTAACGCTATTATTGTTACAGTTTCTGTACTTTATTGGTATGTGATACCTCCAGAAATCATTTCTGGTAAATTTTGAACGGAATCCTTCGGGATTCTTTTTTTTATTTTTTTGTGTGGGGCAAGTCCCCGTAAGCGTGGCTATAGAGGGGCTTGGCGAAAATTTGTAAAGGTGCGGGTTCTACAAAAGGATATAGGAACCGCCCGACGGGTAGAGAAACTTTTAACTAACGCTATTATTGTTACAGTTTCTGTACTTTATTGGTATGTGATACCTCCAGAAATCATTTCTGGTAATTTTGAACGGAATCCTTCGGGATTCTTTTTTTTTTATTTTTTGTGTGGGGGCAAGTCCCCGTAAGCGTGGCTATAGAGGGGCTTGGCGAAAATTTGTAAAGGTGCGGGTTCTACAAAAGGATATAGGAACCGCCCGACGGGTAGAGAAACTTTAACTAACGCTATTATTGTTACAGTTTCTGTAACTTTATTGGTATGTGATACCTCCAGAAATCATTTCTGGTAATTTTGAACGGAATCCTTCGGGATTCTTTTTTTTTTTATTTTTTTTGTGTGGGCAAGTCCCCGTAAGCGTGGCTATAGAGGGGTTTAAAAATTTGTAAAGGTGCGGGTTCTACAAAAGGATATAGGAACCCGACGGGTAGAGAAACTTTAACTAACGCTATTATTGTTACAGTTTC